>JAJJWW010010917.1:0-68396 GCA_023531295.1 Papaver armeniacum
TAAGCAAGATGTTGAATTTGTTGATTCGAATGGCATGGTTGAGATGATTTTTGATGAAATTAGGGTTTTGAAATTGATCACGCCAATATTTAGAGACGCACCTGAATCTTATAATCGACTTGACAGGTAACCTTGTAAATATATTCTCTATGATTCCCTCCGGTAAGAATCTAGACAATGTCCTTCTTCTTCTCCTTCCTGTGAAAGTCTGTGAGTAGGCATCAGGTAAGATTGACATTTTCATTCTTCTCCTTCTTATTACTCTCCTTCTTCTCCTTCTTACAGCGAGTGAGAGTGAGAGTGGATGCAAAAAGCTTAACATTTTTTCCTCCTTCTTCTTCTTCGGCGGTTCCCCCTTCTGCTTCTTGTTGCTGTAATAGTGAGTGAGACTGAGGAGAAGAAAATTCTTCTAGTAGGTCATTTATCATTTTTCAGATTGCCTAAAATAACCTTACAATTTAATAATCGATTGGTATCCCCCGTTCCAACTTCCAAGGACTTGTGGTAAAAAAACAAGGTGGAAAAAACAACGATTGCTATCTCCCGCATTTCCACCTTTATATGGACCAACCACGTCATACTGGTGTAGAGTTTCTTTCTGCTGTTGGAAGTGTCGGATGATGATGCGCAACCAGGGATGGGTGGTGGAGTACAACAGTAGTCGTACTGCTAAAACAAGACAACATGTTATTTGCCGACTGTCTGTGTTGTCTTACGAATTACACTTGACTAAAACAAGATAAGAATGAAATGCAACCGTGTTTCTCCTTCTGTGAATTTTAGGATATTTTCCACAAGTCATTTATCCAAGTTTACCTCGATATTAGTCAGGGTTACAGAGAATTCTACCCCAAAATTGGTTAGAACTTGAACTCGTATAAGAACAAGATACAATTCTTCAAAGTAGCAAATTGGTGTGTTTCAGCAGCTCTCCAACAATACTAATTCAAAACTAGCTGACGTAAAAATGATTCCTTTTGTTTTCCTTGAGAATCCCTCCTCCTCGACCAGAACAGATAATATATTAATATTCAATTTTCTGCGACCAAAACTCGATTTACCAAGGCATTGACGCAGGCATTTCAATAAAAGAATTCATCGCCAACATTCATTCTCCTGGCCTCCTTGTGGTCCATAATTCCAGCAGATGTTGTCAGCACAATAGATCCAAACTGCATAAAGTTACAACCCAAGTCAAAATCCAAATCACATTGATTTTCATTAGGACTTGTCAGCTAGATGTTAATATTTGTCAGCTACATAAGGATAAACAGACCAAACTCAAAATGGCATAAGATGAGTTTCATATGTTAGCTGGTTGCAGTCAGAAAACAGTTGATTTAACTTTGCCAGTTCAACCATGATGTGCATACAGCTGAAACAGTTCCTCAAGACCTCAAGTCGACCTTGGTCCTCGTGATTATCACTAGCACTAGATTTAAACCTAATGAAGTTAGTTTGACAGTACTCAACCACAAGAATACCAAATAGCTCTAGGAGGAACAAGTGCTCCTAGCTAAGTGACGCCCCAAACAGCATAACATTAGAGACAGCATTTCATTCAAGTGTTACCAGCATTCATTCACAAACCTTAAGTTGCAAAGTTCTCTAATCTACCTTTCATTATATGACAACCTAGAGTTCACTGTTCCAATTACCCAAATTCAGGCATTTTCTTAAGTAATATTCTAGCTCTAGGCATTACTTCAACATACCAGATCCAAGTTAACAATTTGCAAGATTGCATGTCAATATTACGCAGAAAAGTTGCTACTCCTGAAACTGCACAATGCGCACATACCTAATTTCTTATATTGCTCGATATTCGAATTGTTCCGTTGATGCAGTTTCTCCATGAAAAAAAATCTGCTCTTGCTCTACCTATGAGACAACGTAGTACCATATATGCAATATTAGTTTCACTTCAACATGAACTTAGTAGAGGTACAAAACATATTGCTTGTTTTAGTTCGGTACCATAAATGCAATATTAGTTTCACTTCAACATGAACTCAACAGAGGTACAGAACATATTGCTTGTTTTAGTTCGACTTCCGCTTGATAAAATTTAAGACATCACTACTTTAAATGCTTATCTACGAAAACTTCATATAATAAACAAACGAAAAGGTTGACCAACCTGCAATAGAAGGCTCTCAGGGGGGATCTGAGATAATTGCAAGAATCTCGGGTCAAGATCCTATTGTGCGAACTAATATTGGAATATGGCGATGAACTGCCTGCACCATACAATGGATTAAATAGCTGTTCTTTAGAACAAAGATAACGGTAAAATTTGAAGTACTTTACCTCAGTCACAGCCTTTGGAATGCTTTTTTTAATGAACGAAAGAGCTTGTTTAATGAACGAAACAGTGATATTTGAACACATCAAGGACAACAAAGACACTTAGTCGGCATGAAACTATATATATATATTTTTTGACAAAAGTGCTACCTTGATGCAGAGAGCGAGGTAGAGAGACATGCACCGCTGCGCATCAAGACATGCTTGGGGTTGAGCATGGCTGGTCATTTGAAGGTTTTTTCACATTAGCATCCTGTATCTATTGCAATGCATCATTGGCATAAGTCTCTGCATGTCACTTTGACCTACGGGATACATATAATGATATTAGCTACAAAAGTAATTTCAATCAATAAAATCACAGGGGCATGATATGTTTTGCACTTCAGGGGTTGAACCTTCAGTATCCAATCCCTCTGTAGTATTTCTTTTTCGTTACTGAGAGAAGCATTTCATTAGTGAAGTCTTCGATTTGCTGAGAAATGGCTGGTATTGGGTAAAGCTTGTTTGCTACCTAAAAAGGATAGTAACATCAAAAGCACGGAAGTCAAAGATGGAAAGCGCCAAATTTTACATTTCTAAAATCAAGCTTTATATATTTTACCAGACGTATTGCCTTCATCTATACTTCTTCTAACTGATGGACTGCGCTTTGAGAATGTAAAAAAGTGAAGATTTAGTCAACACATGTCATTTAACAACCTAGTACGGGTAGACCAAAAAGTGGTTCTATTTTCTCCTCATTTGAATTACAACTTCAAGCAAAATGCCAACAGCTAAGAGATCACCTGTAAAGCAATTTTCAAGCAGACATCTCGAATTGGAAGTCTTTGCAAAATCAAGCTCCACACGGCACCGACGCCCAGGGTAACTCTGTCACCACTTTGGTTTCCTTTTCAGTAACCTCGCTGCTTCCAGGAGAACACAAGGTTTCTAATAATTTAAATGCTGATATACGGGACTTCACCCAACAGTCTACTCAGATGTGTCAGATGCTGGAAAAGAATCTCGAAGCGTCTCGGCCTACATGAATATAATTTCCTTATTCATCAACTTCATGAGAATATGTCTTCCCCATATATGAAGGAAAAGAAAATTTTACAAAAACAATACTACACACCACGGTGAGAAGAAATGTTTCATATACTGAAGTAGCAATTGTAGATGAAAAGAAGCCATTTTCTTTTTCTGCCTCTCCAAATAAGCTACAGTAGAGTACACGCAATGTCAACCCGTGTCCCTGAGGACATCAAATACATAAAAAATATAAACATTAACATCAAAGATACACAACAATACAAAAGAAGTAGAAGCCTCTTAACACATTTTTAAGACCCATTCCATTTTCACAAAGCATATTAGAGTACATTTCAAAGATCAAGAACACCGATTAATGGGATTAGGCATAAATATCCTTCGATCAACAGACATGGGAGCAATAAAAAAAGCAAATTACTTGGTTGGTCGGTCCTAAAAAAAATCAGGACATGGTTCCAGACAATTGAAAAGTGCATGCAATCGATATCATCTTTCATTTAAAAAGTAACTAAATATGAATGACTTGTAATTGGGGACCAAAATACTAATGCTACAATTTTAAGACCCCTTGATCTTAGCAGCAGGTGATGATATCAATTCAACTCGGATAATTGAATCTAAACCTATAACTTGATTTCTTAAGCTGCATTCTCTGATGAGTTTTCAAATCCTGCTGTCTCACCAGCACAAGTGATAAAGTTTGAAATCTTGGCTGTCAGTCCAACGACGGACACGGCCATACTGGGGAACATAACCAACTCTATGTTTCATATCGTGTCTCAGTAAGCCAATAAGACATAATCAAGGTATAACCTACCTGAAGTAACACGTAAATGACTGAGGTTGTGTCAGGAGAGCACACTTCAAGAACCCAACCCATAACTTTGGGTATTTCCATATCTGCACTCAGCCAATGAATTACAAACGTATTTAAGGGACAACCGGGTTAACAAGTTTTCTTGAGTAAGCAAAACAAGTTATCAAATTTAAATATTAGCCAATGACATCGTACCTGCTTAGTCACAAGTCGCGAGAGAATATCCATTATAAAGACTACCTAAAATGTCCATATTTACCATAAGTCAAACGTCTCACCACTATTGAAATAAAACAAGAACCTATACTATAAGATAGTAGGCAAAAATTCACAACTCAAACTCAAAGCATAAACTGAACTGTCCACAATAACAGACAATGGCCTAACTAACCAAGTCCGAAAGGAAGCTGAAGCAAGTGACGTAAGTTAATACTCACCAAAGCTGGGAAAGCACCAATTGCCTGCAAAACGGTGCGCATGAACAGCAGGGGAAGCGGAATCTGCTCAACCTGTCATTGAAAATGCACGGATTGTAGAAAATTTTAAAAGATGAAAATTGGACATCTAGGCATGAAAGTAATCAAGCTTCCACAGGCACACACCAACTGATTCAACACCTTTGCTAGCACTTGCCGGGTAAACACTTGTCGTTGCTCAAAACAAGCATTGCATGCATCCATAACCTGTGAACAGAAAAGTACTTAGTTCAAGTGTTCAACATATATAGCGCACGACGGACAACTTTAAGAGAAGTATGACACATGCCTTTTTAAAGGCAATCCCATCCTTCTCGGGATCAATTCCATGAATCCCAACTTAGTTCACGCCTCCTCAACATCCATGGTTCCATTACCTCAATGTCACGAAGCTTCTTATCTAACAAAATCGATAGAAATGTGATTAAATATCCCTAAAAATAAGCTTCTTCCATTGCATCTGATTATGGTACAATATGAAAAAGGGTAGAAAGGAATCAACTCAGAATATTATAGAGATTAACATTATAGTTGTATCAAAAGCATATAAACATCAGTGTAACGCAATGACAACACCTTTCAACAGATTTTCCTCCAGAACGAAGTGCTGAGAAAGCAAAACTGGTATTTGTTTGATTGAAAACAATGTAATGGAGATGAAAGGCTTTCTAAGTGTGCACTCATGTCGCTCAATATACTGGTTTCGGATAAGGTTTTGGTATGACTATGCCATCTGCGGGAGTCGAACCCACAACTACATGGGTGAATACCATGCGCTCTTCCATTTGAGCTAAGACAGCAAATACAATTAAATTTGTTTATTCAAAAGAATTAATGGCATAAGGGGATAGCAAGAGAGAGTGTACCTCACAACATGCCTTCTATATACATTTAACAGTAACATCATGATCTTAAGTCTACACTTCTCTTTCCCTTTCTGAACCTCCATCATCCTCTCTGCAACCATCGTCTAACTCCCCAGTGAAACCCATGTTACCCATTTATATCATACATAACAAAACCTTCAGCTGCTAGATTGGACTTAACAAAATCATAATCCTTCCTCAGAATTGTTTTGTGGGATTATAGGTTATTATCTTAGACATATGCAACTAACCTAATGTCTTCTGTTGGCTGTTTCAGACATGTTTTGCAAATCAGGTCAGGGTGCGAGTTACTAACCAATTAGTCGAAGATGCCAAATATAAGTAGGCTCCGTTGCTGTGAATTTCTTGCCGATATCCACAATTTTATGGGCTAAACGAACTCATTCACTACGACAAAAATGTCACAATCCTTGGATGCTAACAGAATCATTGTTATGGGTCCCTTCCAAGAGGTCTCGCCAACAGAATATGGGTCCCTTCCAGATATGACTCCCTTCCAAGATCTGGGCCAGCAATAATGCAATCAAAACCTTTCAACCCTGTAGCAATCTTAACGGAAGGAGCATGACATATATCCTTTCCTCACATCCCTGAAATTATCCATTCACATAGAGCATTTCAGAGATTAAAAGAGAGCAAAAAGTTCAAGGTTGTTTACATTAAAGACTCTATTGTAAGTATTACCATGGAACCTTTTGGATATCATCTTCTTCCCACTCCATACTCTAGATTTCGACGACGATTGAAAGTCTTATAGCTTTTTGTGCACCTAAAATTTCTTTTCATAGCCAACACAAAACACCAACATATATTGACTATTCATGTTTCCTCGTAATACACTATCTCTAACAATAACACAGTATCACAATCCCCCAGAAATTAAAAGTCTATCTACAATAAGTAAGAAACTAAACTGGTTAAATTAAATGAAAGTAAAGGCACTCGTTCACAAGGAACCCAAATACAGTCCTCTAAAAAGCAAGCATGCATAGAAATTGCAATTGTATGCCGATTTTATCTTACATAAGATCATTGAAAACAACCATGCAAATTATCACTTTCCCAGTTGACAGTCAAACTCAAGCAAGATGAATGAAACATGTATTATGAAGATAACTGGGCACTTACTTGTATACTTGTTCCAACATGCCACGTTCAACATCAAGATCTGAAGTGTTGTGTTCTGAAATGATAACAGTCTCAAATGTCTGACCATAAACCAACCTCCATCCAAAAGCGGTACGCTCCATTGGCCTACTGTAGAACATTATGAGCACAACATTCCCCTAAATTTTCCAAAGTTAATAAAATTTTGTGTCCTGGAATTCACACTTCCAACTTCTTCAACCCCGAGATGAAACAATGGTACTTTTTAAATGATGAAATCCTTCCGATCTCCATGACCAATAGCCACATATGGTCTATCTAACGCTAATGACAGATCCTGAAGCAAGCGGCAACGAATTTTACAATTTTACATCTTGGTCAGTCTAACTGGCCAACATGCCCGTGAACATTCAATTAGGTCTTTAAAATTCTTATGCAAAGACACATTAGAGGGTGATCACCCAGCAATGTGAATTGAAAACATTAAAATTATAAGTTTAATTTTGGGATGTTTATTCGACTACTACATGTACCAAATACATGAATAGTGGATTCCTGAATTGATCAAAATCTATAAGACGCCACTATAACACAAAATATCAACATGAATTGTTTAATGTGACATGATAGATTCATAAAAACATGAGTGAAAATATATATATATATATATATAAAAATTAACCTGCTACTCAACTTTCTTTTATTTTTAAGTGTTATGTTGCGAAGCCATTCTCGGAAAGAAGTCACTCATTGCATCTCATGTCCAAAAATAGCTCCCAAGGTTTTAAAAAGCGAAAGCGTGGGGCGAAGCGCTCTCATACTAAAGCGTAAAGCGCTGCGAAAGCGTAAAGCGAAACCGAGCTTTTTAAACTATATAATAATATGTATAAATAAGAAGTTGCTAGCTTAATAAAAGAAAACTACAAAGTTCAGACATAATAAAAGGAACAATTAAACTAAGCATATGGCATACTGATATTGCCTATTCTACCTACGAGCTTTTAAATATACTAGCCATGAATGTCTGCATCATTCATATCATCATGTAGACAGTCATCGCCATCAGGTTTTCATGCCCCATAAATTAGGTTTATTAGTATTTAGTTAGAAAACCTGAAACAGGCCCTACTGGGCTTCAAAGGCAAGCTTTTTGTTTTCTAATTTAAACCAATTAGTAAAGCGGCGCTCTGGAAGTGCCTAGGACCTGAAGCGCAAAAAAGCGCCCAAAAGCGCGCCCCACAAACGCCTTTTTAAACCATGATAGCTCCATAAGAAAGTAAAAATGCGGAAGGAGAATGAAAATAAAACTTCTCAAATTCTTACATAAGGATGTTCAGTGGATGAGTGGAAGATCCAAAGACATGAATTATGCGGATTATGCGGACCAATAGTGATGGCTGATATCTGCAATAAAGAATAGGATATCAAAAAATGAAGGAAATATTGGAAGCTAACAATGTATAGAGATGATACTATCCAGTGAGCGCAATGGTTGCAGTTAAAATTTCAGGAAACGATTTACGTACTGTACTATACACTCAATGATGGCCGCAAATTTTTCTAAATTTTTGATTCAATAGTGGGACAAAAAGCCCTTGGATGCAAGAAAGTCTTTACATCAACTAACACAAAACCCTATATAATGACTATATCAAGGCTATGCTATTATTATTTTGTACATCATTTACATCACCGTTGCTCAATCTGTTAGTGACGTTATATAATATTTCACTCAGGCTCAGTTTTCCAAAGGATCTACAGAATAATAGCATCATGGGCATGGCCCTAATAAGATATGTCAGGAACTATCTCAAGAGTTTACTGAGTACACAATAGAAGAAACATATTTGCCTTGAGATGAGAGGAAGGGCATGCTGCATTTGATCAGTACTAACCATATGAAACATCTACACCTTAATTAAATACTCAATCTCCCGGAAGTCCGAGGGAGCACAAAAAGAGAGATTTAACTATGTGATTATTAAGTAGATACATGAAAAATAAATCTTATGCTAACTTTCAGGAAATGCTGGACAGATTTGACTAAAGTTCCAGTGTCATCAGAAACTTTAGCCCAGCAATTTTCCTCAATGTGACAGATGTTCATGCAAATACTTGCCACAACAATCTCTTAGTAGTTAGTACTAAATCAACATAAATTTTTGAAGACATTCAAAAATTGAGATCACAGATTACCTTCAGCATGGATGGTTGACCGTCCAAGCTAAGCAAAAATTGAGAAGTTTTATACACTTGACAAACTGAATCAGCAAAAACCAAAATGTTGACAAACTGAATCTGCAAAAACCAAAATGTTGTCAAGAAATGTCTAATCCTATTTTGGTTGGATTACAACGAAACCTAGGAGATAGACTTTCCAAACCTAAGAGTATACAAAAAACGGAGTTTTTTTACACAAGAGTGACTTTTTTAGTCACTGTATTTTTTCTGCAATTCTGTTAATGATTATCATTATTACTAGATTTTGCGCCCATGCTACGCATCGGGCATTTTCTTTTTCTTTTAACCATATTTTTGATTTGGTGTGATGTGGCTTCGCCTCGCCCCATTGTGCATTTTTTATTAGGTGTCGTGGGGCTTCGTCCCGCCCTGTCACTATACAATTTTGATTAGGTATGGCTTGGCTTCGCCTCGTCCCGATGCATTTTTGGTTTGGTATTGCGGAGAGCCACTGCAAACTGCAAACCAAAAGCAGAATTGCTATATTAAAATTTGAAAAAAGACTACCAATTTGTCTCACGCCACTAACCTCATCTCGGGCCTGTATGTGATGCCTGGGTGTGACATGGAGTGCTCACGGTACCTGTAAGTGTCCATCTGTTTGAATCTGCAACACATCAATAGCATAGACATCAACATATCATTCAAACTACTAAAGCAAATCCACCATATCTATAACTCTAATACCAAAATATCAAAAATAAGTTTTGGCAGTTCAAGAAGTAGCAACGTTGTCTTCTTGAAAAATCAAGTTTACATGTTACGTGCCAGTTTATGCATTAGTATGGATAATAATATGACACACACTGAAAGGCAAGTTCTTCCAGACAATAACATGAAACTTTCAGGTCCTATGATTGGAAAAAGTTAACCCAGTAAATAAAGGCTCTTAGTTTAGTTAGACCGTTTATTTTCTCTCAAATAAATTAACCCACCCAAGAGGTTCTTCTTCTTCCATATCCATGACACTTTTTTTCTTAGTATATGTGCACAAATCTAGACATAATTCTTATTAAAAATAAGCGAAACACAATTCAATCATAAGTAGCTTCACATCAGCAAGTGCATCACTCCTTGCCAATAGACGGCTGCACAATTTTGACCACTTATGAGAAGTTGCTCTTACATTTGATTCTTTGGAAATTTCATAACAATGAAGTCTTTGCAATTTGAGAAAATTAATTAACATAGCCAGGCCATGTACCTTCTCAAAACATTAATTGCCTCTATTGCTCGCAACACCCCAACAACTCCATCATACTTTCCATTGTAAGGAATAACATCAATGCGAGAACCTGTTGCAACAGCCGTCAACTCAGTTACTCAGGTTCATGGCCATCCCTGCAAAAATGTTGGATTACAGCTTTACAAAAAAACTTACTTCGAAACAGAAAAAATTGAGTTTCTCTTGTATAAATTATAAAAGAGATGAAAAATAATTCTTAAGTGTTAACCTCAATATTATCATGAATCCTGTTTCATCAATTATTTGCTTCTACAGACACAAAATTATTGTTTTAGAGAAATTGTTGATACCAATAGCTATTGCAAAAGTAAGAGTAGGAAGAAAAGAGTAACCTGTAAAACTCACCATCGCCCAACATCGTCTTTTTTAACCAAGAGACCAAATGATGCCATTATGCTCTTTATAAACCTGCCCACAAATATCTCATAGACATTAAAAACATACACATTGGCCAGAGATCTGAAGGACCGGTTGTAAGATGATTGTGGATATTCAAATACAGGAACTTTAAAAAAAAAAAAAAAAAATATTTAAACAAAAATCCTAAACCCTAAATAAAGGAATTTTGTTTTTACCTCTGATGTTACTCCGTTATAGACGAAATTAGGGCTTACACTCTCGGAAAAAATATCTTATTGGAATGGATACAAAAATATACTCAACTTAGACCCTTGGTATCTATTAAGCTGGAAAAACTTATTTTACCTGGCCAAGCCTACACAGTGGGTACGCCTCCCGCTTGGATTTTCTAACCCTAGATTAGAAAATCCTGGACTGAACCTGCTACAATTCAGCTAATCCATGAATATCCAAGAGGAAAAAACAGTTTTATACCCCAAATGATTATGGTACATCAACGATTTCGAAATCACGGGCAAACTTAAAGTAGAATTCTTGACTCACCCATGCTTCTCTCTTACTAAGTATTTGCCATTTTCATTTATCTAGTCATATAACGCAAACTAAATCAAGCATCCCACCGCCTATAAAATCAAAAAAGCAATCAGTTTTAAGACATGCACATTTCTCAAAGAATCCAAATAAAAGATAAGTGCAGCATATATTTGAAATTTGCAGCATATAGAACTATCAATAGATTGGGATCAAAGAACTGTTTAATTTGAACTATGCATTTTCTTTATCAACTCAACATGTTCTATTTGTCAAATCTAATTAGTTTCTTGAGAAAACAACTTCATTCAGATTCAAATTGAACTACCCAAGATATAGGCAGCTTCTAACCCTCAATGCAGTACACAACTAAAGACCCAGACCTATCCAAGTCTGCATCCTTCTAAAAGAGTCAACAATTTTACGAATAACTCGTGCTACCACTGTTAAATTCGGTATTACGTTTGTATCATTGTCAGTAACTGGATTTAATAAATCACACAGAACTGTTACCAGGGTTAGGGTTTTAAATGTATTGTGATTTTATTTTAGGTTAGATTTAATCAACCTAATTCCTAAAATCTAACTGAAGGGTTGTCAAATCAACCGTCAAAGCTTAATCTCATCAAAGGGCTTCCACTAAAAATTACAGAAACAACAAAAACTCCAACAATCCAAAGAAAGCAAATCCATGAACCAAAAACAGAAGGAAAAAAAAATCCATAAGAAACTGAAGATGAGAGAGAAGACTTACGCAGAGAAATGGATTTCTGATACCTCCCGCCTCTGTGGTAGTAACAGTTAGTTGTAAAGATATCTGAACGTGATCAGAATATTAGTAGGTAGTGAAGATCATCGGAGTTGGCGTAGGGTTATGGGATGACTCGCATCAGGATCTTAGAAATTCCCCCGTCCATGGGATGGCTCGCGTGATAACAAACCTGGCGTTTTTAGGGGCGACCCTTGACGAATTAGGGGCGACACTAAAAGACAAAAAAGATCACCCAAACGTAAATCTAAGCTACCCCTTATCTTCGATTTTTCGAAATGGCCAATATGCCCTTATATAATCGATAGCCAACACCATAATTGGTAGGTTAAAGGTGAATCGGTAGGTTAAATTGAAATTATACCTACCGATTATTGTGTAGATACTTCGGCTAATAATCCCTTTTATAATCGGTAGCTTATCCAACTTGTAAGACTACCGATTATAAGGAGCCCCATATTCAACCCTAGCCAAAATTCCATAGGTTTTGAGGGGTGCAGAGCCAACCATAACCACTTGGCTTGAGCTGTGGATGTAGCCATAATCGGAAGCCTAATAGGTTACATACACTACCGATTATAAGTTGCCCCAAAATGAGTTGTTTCTAAAATCCCTCACGTAATGAATTTTGAAATCTACCATAATCGGTAGGGTATATAATTATATAACCCACCGATTATAACGAGCCCCAGATCCAACCTTTGCCAAATTCCATAGGTTTTGAGTGTACACGAATGACCATAACCACTTGTTCGTGTTTTGGATGCGGCGTTAATCGGGAGTTAAATATATTACCAAACCATCCGATTATGGGTTGCCCCAAAATGAGTTTTTCTAAAATCCTTCATGTAAGGGAATTTGAAATATTACCATCCAACTTAACAATCCGATTATAAGGAGGTTGAACCCTTGCCAAATTCCATAGGTTTTTCTAAAATAACCATGTGGTTCGTGATTTGGATGTGCCATAATGCCAAATAGGTTTCCACAACCTACCGATTATATGTTCCCCAAAATGAGTTTTTTTCTAAAATCCTTCATGTGATGAATTTTGAAATCTACCATGATGGGTAGTCTATCCAACTTAACAACCTACCGATTTTAAGGAGCCCCAGATCGAACCCTTGCCAAATTCTATAGGTTTTGAGCGTACATAGCCAGGCATAACCATGTGGTTCGTGATTTGGATGTAGCCATAATCGTAAGCTAAATAGGTTACACATCCTACCGATTATAGGTTGCCCCAAAATGAGTTTTTTCTAAAATCCTTCATGTGATGAATTTTGAAATATACCATAGTCGGTAGAGTTAACAACTTAACAACCTACCGATTATAAGGAGCCCCATATCGAACCCTTGCCAAATTCCATAGGTTTTGAGTGTACAGTGTCAGGCATAACCATGTGGTTCGTGATTTGGATGTAGCCATAATCGTAAGCCAAATAGGTTACACAACCTACCGATTATATAGTTGCCCCAAATTTAGTTTTTTCTAAAATCCTTCATGTGATGAATTTTGAAATCTACCATAATCGGTAGATTATAAAACTTATACCCTACCGATTATAAGTGGTCATGGATTCAACCTTTGCCAAAAACTATAATATTCGGTAGCCAAAACAATAATCGGTAGTTTCACAAAATAATCGGAAGCAAACTCTTGTAATCGGTAGACTGGGGTCTATATATTAGTGTTTGGAAGAAAAAAAATTGACTCATTGTGAGGTAACTTCCGATTGAGTGAGAGAAGAAGAAGAAAAAAAAGAAGAAGAAGTGGGTATATGTTGCCAACTTCCATAAACATGGATCGGTACGAAGAAGGACGTGAAGTTGTTGAAGTTCAAGGTTCACTACCGTTTAGAGATGACGATTTGGGGTATATGTTGAATGATCCAAACTTTGATGGAGATGAAACCCTAGACGACGCTTTCATGGAAGAAAATGGAGAATCACCCGAGAGATCGAAGCTAACGATGCATCAAACATACAGGTATGTTGTTAACAAACTCTAATACCCATGTTATCCATGTTATGTGCGTTTGTGTGTGTTTTTGAACGTGAAAATTCGGTTTCTGCATGCATTGAATGACATGAACGACATATATTCGGTAGTTAATTTAGTACAATATCTACCGATTATCAAGAATCGGATATATTTTGATGTATTAATCTGCCGAATATGAAAAAATCCCCAAATTGAAAGCTTCAATTTCTCACAATCGGAAGTTGTATACATGAATAAACGTTCGATTATTGATATATAATAATCGGTTGGTTTATGAATTTATAGTCCCTCCGATTATTGAAGCTTTTTATACAGAAGAATTGTTCATTTTTGTATGTCGTTAATCGGTAGACTATATTCGTACATGACTACCGATTGTTCATAATCGGTTATGTTGTATAGTATTAAATTACCGATTGTGTTACAATCGGTTACTTATTATCTAAACTTCCTTCCGATTGTTAATGCATAACCTTGATGACGATTATTATTTTACTTCCCTACACTTGATTTGTTGTTCATGAATTATCTTTTATTTTTCCAATCATGTATGTTAGATGGTTATGTTTTTTTTTTTTGGTTTGTTATATGCGCATTTAGATATTTGATGGCAAAGGAATATTATTTGAACAAGGCAAAAGAAAAGATGTGCATGGTAGTTCCTTGCGTGAAGGACATTAGGTTTGAAATGGTTTAGTGAGGTGGGAAGAAAAAGTCACGATTTGGTATGTTCAAAGAAGATTGGATGCCCATTTAAGATTATCTTTTATTTTCTAAAGTTGCAATCATGTAAAATGTTAGATGGTTATCCCACAAGGACTTTATTTATTTTTAAGATGTTTGTTATATGGGCATTTAGATATCTTACAAGACACTCCATCACGGGGTCATGTACTCAACTAGGAAAATCAAACTAAAACATTAAGTCTTATCCTCTTCTATTTATAAGAATCCGCTCTTTTCTCTTGTCAAGTCTTTTGATTGAAAGGAATAGAGGGCTTATGAACAAGGCAAAAGAAAATGAGCGAGAGCATCAATCATTGATGTGCGTTGGATGTAGCCGAGGGAGATCTCAATGGCTCGAGTGAGCGGGCTCGGATCCGGGGTCATGGGTAGTAGTTGGGTTGCAACCGAACCCTTGCGCTCCATAGATGTTTGAAGGACAAATATTTATTAGGTTTGCAAAAATGGTTTGTATAAATATGATTTGGTGAGGTGGGAAGAAAAAGCCTTTAAACCCCCTAGGTGTCCCTAGTGGACGAGTTGAGGGAAAGAATAATAAGTATGTATGAGGGAAGACGGAGAGGAAGAAGAGTTGAGCGAGAAGTAACCATACCATATGAAAGAAACTCATACAAAGGGTTTTAAGATTGCACTCAAAAAGATGCCCATTTAAGATTGTCTGATGACGAACTTCTAAACTTCACAAAAACTTGACAATTTTTAACTTTTTTACACAAATTTCCTTGTTGTTTGGATTTTTCTTTTTGAACTATTCTTTACCATGGTGGTAGCAAAAATAAACTACAATATTTTTTTATTTATTTTTTTTTTCATATACAATAAGTGAAAATAAAAATACAAATAATGAAACAACTAACTCCATGGATAAAGGACTTTATCACTCAATTTTTCCACAACTTGTATGGTAAGGAAAGTAAAGATTGGAAAATGTCTAAAGTTGCTAGGTTTGGTGGAGGAGTTTCAATTTGTGACGCAAGAGAGAGGTTAGGTACATAATCATCAAGAATTTCACAAAACTAAGCTCATAGTTAATATCACATGTATGAATATTAGAAGAAGTTGAGACTAGGCATACTATTTTCATTATGGGTGATAAACATTTCATTTTGAAAGTGACTTTTGATATTGCTCAAGGTTTTGAATCAATTCTAGAATTTCATTATGTGGTTCAATGAAAGGAGAGTTTTCAACAAGATGAAAATTCATAATCAATGCTATATGGTTTATCATGCAATACACTCCTAGCATTATTTTGTTCGATGAGTCTAAGATTTTCCTCCACAGATTGAGAAGTACAAAATTGTTCATCTCCCCACTGTGGTGAATGATGTATGTGATCATAATGATTAGGGTATGTGAGATCGTGGCCCCCGAGAAGGCTCATAAAAATCCCTAAAATAACTATGGTATGTGGGGAGTTCATCCCGTGAAGCGTGCCCGTAAGCAAGCTCTCTAAGGGATTTGTTTGTTGCACTGAATCCTGACATGATTTAGTACTCAAATTGAACTCAAAGCCCAGTTGAAGTGGATTAAGTTTGGTTTTAGTGGGATTGGTTTGTTTGGGCGTTGTTGTTTGAAGCCCAGGTTTTTGTTGGGAAAGTTTGGTTTATGTGGGAAAGTTTGGTTTATGGGAAACCTGTGTTTTGTGAAACCGCATCAGTAGGTGCACGGCCAATCAGATGTGGGCTTAGTTTAGTTTAAGCTCAGCCAGAGCCTGTGTTAGGTTGCCCAAAGATGAACTTGCTTTGACCAGAGCCCGATGCACGGAAGTCCTAGTGGTTGTGGGCCATTTGCTTCATGTACCCCAACAACTCAGATTGATATGGGTTTGGCTATTTAAGGGTTCATCCCGTAGTTGGGCTTTTTGTGCAGCCTGGGTTTGTGGTTTTTGCAACCCGAGATGGTGTGACTCGGTGAAACGGTTCTAAGATTTATGTGGTTTAAATGGTGAGGAGGGCAAGTTATGTGCGTAGTTTGGCAACTCAAATCGGGTGTGTGCACACTGTAAGGCATGATTGGCAGCTCACGTAACACAAAGACACAACAAAAATTGGCGGCTCTCAAGACAAAGACAGCGGCTTGTGCGGTGGCAAGCTTAGGCAGGCAGAGCGGTGGTAGGCAAGGGTTATGCTCACCTAACTTTGGCTTTCCAAGTTGTGACCCAACACTTGCAGCTTCGAGGGGGCTAGCAAGGTGGTGAACACAAGGCAATACAGGGCTCACCGGTGGCTAGCACTGGTCATTCAACATCCGTGGATTGGAGCACAGCTCGCAGGTATGCTCGGGTTTGTGCTCAAGCTCACACTCGGGGGATGGAGCTTGGCTGTGGCCGTGTAAAGAGAGCAAGTTTGTAAGAAGCCCAAAGCCTCAACCGGTTGGGTTCAGATGCAAAGCCTATGCACATGACAAGACAAAGTTGTAGCTAAGCTTAACAGGTACACAGGGAGTTGGCAGTAAATAAGATTTAGCAAGTTGGCGCAGTTATCAATTATTTGGCCAACCAAGTTGCAAAAACACTAAGAACTAGTTCATCCAAATTCCCAAGCACAAAACATACAACATGGCACACTAGTAGCTAAAGCCAAGACAATCAAACGTAGTTATGCTCAAGTGATGGCAACTGGGTTTGCAACCCACAGCTCACACAAATTCTCAAGGTGACACACAAGCACACCGGTGCACAAACAAATATGCTCACCTTACTTTACCTGTGGATGCGCTCAAACAGAGTATCTAGTTTCACACCTCATGCAATACCCAAATAACAAGTCTATCTAAAATAAAGCTCAGACGTATTCATTGCATAGAGTATAACAAGCTCCGAGAGTGACCAACCCACGACATTCAAAATGGTTGTGTTATTCCGCTCCCCGCCTCCCCTTTCTTTGGTTGCTCGTGAGCCTTCCCGCTCAATAACAGCTCAACAAATCAACAAAGCAAGCACATCAAGCACCCGCTAGCTCAACAAAGATGTTTAGTTCTCGGACTTGTGCAAAGTTAAGGAGAATATGCAACTGAGAATAACTTGACCGACAGGGGACTAAATTTACAAGTTACACTAAGCAAGGATTACAAAGAACAATTCAATGATACTTATGCAAGGCAATGATTTAAATGGAGGGACTCGCAATGCAATGATCTAATAAGCTAAGTTACACTATTAAGTTACTCTAATTCGATGGATTATGGGTAATAATGCAAGTAATTAAACTATAAAAGACAGAAATTTTAAGATGCGTAAATTAAGCTACAAGATGATTATAAGTTACACTACTAAAGGTTAAACAACAATGCGAATATGTACAGGGGTAGGATGAAATGAAGTACTAGCCAAAAATCAAGAAGGCATTTGGCCAAAAACTTGGTAGGCCTCTAATATGTATAAAATTAAGCCTACGGTGATAACCGCAAGTGCAGTCTATCGGAGACGCGGCAAGTACGGTCGATCCCACAAGGACTTGTGGTGCTATGTTGATTCTAAGGCTTGGCTTCAACCGAACAGAGGTATGTAACATAAATTGAGGTTTTGGTTGCCGATACTGGCTAAGATGAAATTGTAGTGACTCTAAACTAAGGCAAAGAAGTAATACCAGGTGATGAATCCACCACCCGACCTTATGCTAAGGCGTTCCTAGCCTAATTATGGTCTTGATTCATTCTGGATGAACACCATAATATTGTCTTGCTAATCTCACACACTCCCCCTAGTATGGAGTGTCTTCTTACAAGACACTCCATCACGGGGGTCATGTACTCAACTAGATAATTCAATCAAACAATGAAGCTTACAAGAACAATAACAAGAAAGTGAATAACTTAGCATATTATCATGGGTTTCAACACACCCTCGGAAAATCAAACTAAAACATTAGAACAAATTAAACTATGAGTGACGGTAGCTTGCATACCTCAAATCGTCTTATCCTCTTCTATTTATACATGCACACATATCCCAAAATACAAACCCTAATTCAATTAAAATAGAAATTAAATGAAAAATAAATCGAACCCATACTCGAATCCGCTCTCTCTCTTGTCACTTCGTCTTTGATTGATGTTTGCTTCTTCTCTTCCATCCGTGAACCCTAACCCTAACCTAATTCCTTTTATTTTTCACTTAGCTTCTAGGGGTAGAATATGAGTGAAATAGAAGCAAGTAGGAGGTGATGGCGAAGCAAAGGTGGTCGTGGCGGGAGATGGAGAGGGTGGTGGTTCTCAGCAGAGTTGGTCTGGGAATGGGGGAATGGGTTTTTGCAGAGGTGAAGAGGGAAGAAGAAAGAGAAGGTGAAGATGAAATGGTTAGGTCGATGGAGGGGTATAGGTGTATGCAATTTTGGTGTGAGGCGGTGTACGACGGACGATGAGGAGGCCTCTCGAGCGTAGGATCTAGCTAGACGCGATCCGAACGGCCGAGGATATAGTCGGTGAGATTGAGCGAGAGCATCAATCATTGATGTGCTAGGCGGAGCACCGTTGGATGTACCGAGGGAGATCTCAATGGCTCTGTGAGTGAGCGGGCTCGGATCCGGTCATGGGTAGCTCTAGCCCAAGTCTTCCTTGGGTTGCAAATCGATTTGCGCTGGCTTTGGCTAGCTCCATAGATGTTTGACTCCAATTCTTCGCTCTTTAGCTCCTGACTTTATTTATTACCTAAAAACACAAAATTAATTAATACAAATATTTATTCTAATCTGGGATAATATCTGATTCCTAAGCGCAAAAGATGAGTAAAATGCCAATAAAAAGGTGTATAAATATGCACTATTTGGCACTCATCAGGTTGTCACAACCACGATGATCCGGATACTCTTATTGGACATGTAATGGTTGCGAAGTTAAAACCACATGAAATGGAGACGGTGAGGTCTATGCGTATCCAAAAGGCGAGTGCGATCTTAAGTAAAACAAAGGCGGACGACCCCGACAACTTGTCTTCTTTATCTACAATTAAGTCGGCCCTAGATACGATCAAAAGGATGGAATGGGATGGTAGAACGATTATGCAACAATCGCAGTGGTTAGCTGATTTACACGACTACACGTTGAGAACGGAAGAAATGGATGGTAAAGTGGTACGTATTTTCTTAGCACATCCCGAAATGATAAAATTGGCTCAGTGTTTTCATCAAATTTTGTTGATAGATGCCACTTACAAGACAAACAAATATAACATGATGTTGTTGAACATTGCTTGTCACACTTCGGACAAAAACACGTTTACGATTGCATGGGTTTTAATGGATCATGAGAACAACGTGAGTTTCATTTGGATGTTGGAGACGTTGAAGTCCATTTACAATGGGGATGATTTTCCAAGGGTTATTGTAACGGATAACGATCAAGCCTTAATGCATGCAATAGCGGTAGTGTTTCCTGAAGCCCGAAACTTTCAATGTACGTGGCACATTCAAGGCAACCTCAAACACAATTGCCATCACCATTTCCAAGCTAAAAAACCAAGGAAGGGTACCAAGAGGTCGAAGGAAGAGGATGAGCGCATTAGTAAATCAACCGCGGAAGAACAAGAGGAAGAGAAGAGGTTATTTGATGAAAATGGAAGGAGGATGGAATAATTTGGAGAGCGTTCATGAAATCATGGGACAAGATCGTTTGGTCAATGACCGAGGAAATTTACGAAAGAAACTTGAAGAAATTTGAGGAACAATATGGCAAGGACTACCCAAAACCCGTTGAGTATTGTAAAACACAATGGTTACCAATTAAGGAGAGGTTTGTGTATGCATGGACATATGAATATCGTAACTTCAAGAACGAGGCGACAAGCATTGCGGAGGGGTCTCATGGCCGATTAAAGAAAATACTTCTAGGTAGTCAAAATGGAGTTGTGTCTATCCAAGAAGCAATCCATGAATTCACCAATCGTGATCTCATAAAGATTAAGGATTTTATGCAATTTAGTGTACATAAATTCCCTACGGAACATGAAAGGGAAAGATTGCTTCTAAGGGGCATTGTTCATAAAGTTTCAAAATGGGCAATAAATCACATGATGGAACAATTGAAGTTGTATAAAGCTTACGATGACGAGAATACGGTTTGTGTTTGCAAGGATATGATAGGTATTGGTCTCCCGTGTCGTCATAAAATGGGTAGGTACGTCGATGTGATTGACATCAATGATATTCATCCATTTTGGAAGCAATTAAATTTCACTCCAAGCACCCCCGTAGTCGATGGTCCATCGTTCATGGAGTCGGAATTGTATGCAAGAATAGCCGAGCGTTATGCTACAACAAATGGCGCCAAGAAGCAAATATTGATGCATGATTTGGAGCAAGCTCTTCACCCTCGTTTAAGGGAGGTTGATGAACCTATTAAGCAAAAGGGGGCGGGTAGGCCAAACACCGAAGTGTCGAGGACCTTTGAAAGAAAAGAATTAAAGGAGCATTTGTCTAACAAAAGAACATTGTGTCGGCATGAGCGTTCGGAAGCCGAATATGAAGATGAGCCGCAACCCAAGAAAAGAGGTTGTCCAAGAAAAGATCAAAGTGGACCAACCGCCCGACAAGTGAGTCCAAAGGTCTTTACGAAGCCTTCTCAAGTAAGTCAAGCCGATGCGGTGGAAGAAGTTGTGTTAGTGGAGACCCAAACTATCTCCGTAGTTATTGATCAAATGAGCGACTCGCAACAAACACAATCAACGGGAATGGTGACTATAAGAGAGAAGTATGGTACTCTTCGTTGTCCTAGGGATTTTCATGGAAGACCAACACGATCAACGTATACGATTATAGAAGAGTATATGACACAACTCCCTCCACTCATTGTTCCATTTGTTTTGTCCACCGACGAGGTTGATGGGGATGGCAATTGTGGGTTTCACGTCGCCTCGGAACAAATTGGTTACTTTGGAGAGGCGGTGAACCAAGATGTCACCCAATGGAAAAATTTAAGAACTAAGATGGCGGTACAACTAATAAAGGACAAGGATTTCTATATGGAGATGATGAAGGAAGGAGATAGGCACGACAAAGAACTAGAGTTCAAAGACTTTGTTGCGCGTGTAAAGTGCCGAAAGGGATTTGATAGGGTGTAGAATACATCCTATTTACTATCTATTGTTTATGCTTTCTTTGCTATTTTTTTTGTAAATTATGTATTTTACGCTTGTTTTGAGTTTTGTAGCTACTTTGGAGTCACACGGAGGAAAAGAAGAAGAAATCATTCAAATTGAGTCAAAATGGTAAAATAATCATTTCACAGGGTGAACACTATCGAGAGCCGACTCAAGGTTAAGGGGCAACTCTCTTCGGGGGAAGTATTAAAAGACAACCAACATAGGTTAAGGGGCTGCCATCTGGTTAACCCTTAGCAGTGACCGGATGCTGAATAACTAACCCTACTTCTATACCCTAAATTCGAGAGAATCTGTCTCTCAATCATCTCAATCATTTTCCCCAAAATTCAGAGAGAAGAGCAGCGACTGCTGCTGAGTGAGATCGAGAGATGAGAGATTCAATGGAGATGAAGGTGGTTCTGTTATTGTTTGGAGGAAGGAACTTAGGGTTTGCTGGAAATCGAATATGGATCTGATGGCTGCTGCTGTTAAAAATCGAGAGAATTGATAAAGTAGAAAATTAGGGTTCGTGCAATTGAAGGTCGAGAATGATGCTCAAAGCTCAGAGAAGATGAACCAGTGATGGGTATGAGTTCTATGGATGAACCAGAATGAGAAGAGCTGAAATGGGTAGAGTTCGAATGAGTTGTTGTTGCTCTCTGGTTTGGATAATCCTGATGCTGTTGAAACCAGTAATACATGGGATATGATGAATCTGCTGCTATGAAGATGATGATGTTGAATGGGTATGAGATCTGTTGCGAATCTGAATTTCAGATGAATGGAATTATGACTCAGGGAAGAAGAAGATGCAGAAATTGAGCTACTGGAAGAATTGATGGTGTTGACGAAGTGAGGGTTTGAACTGATATGTTACAGGGAGATGGATTTATTGTTGTGCAAGAACAGACATGGAAGATGAAGGGGGAGATCTGTGATGGGTTTTGTCCTGTGAGCTTCCGGAATCGAGAGAAGAATGGGTATGTGATGGAGTTGATGTTGTAGTGGAATCAGAGATGGGAATGATGGTAATTACAGTACAATGGGTTAGTGATGCTGATAATATTGCGATGTGCAATTGTTGGTGGAGCAACTGGTGTTGGTGGTTCTGGTGGTGCTGAGTTGATATTGCAGGTGCAGATAGAATGCAACAATTGAGCTGAAAGTGCTTGTGTATGAATTGCAGGAAAGCCACACTGAAGAATGAATTAGATGAATGTGTTAGGATTGTTACAGGGAATTGGCTTGAACTCGGCCTGAGGAAATGCCCAGAATAAACGAACTCAGTCCGGTTTTCCCTACGGCGAGTTAACTCAGTACCGGCCGATGAGCCGATTCAACCCAATCTAGTTAGACCCAATCAGCCGAGTTAGAAGCTGACTTAGTAGATGACTTCCTTTCTTTGAACCATTGACTAACATCTTGACCATTTGACCGTTATCTCTGACGGTATCGTAACGGAATATTCCGTCGACGAGAGAAGAAGATTTCAGGTGGCCGTCGGCGACATTTCAGCGTAATTCGGTGATCCCATTAATTTTCCGTTGGACCAAAATTACAGATTTTTTTGTGGATTCTTCTCATGGGTGTGAAGACTTGGGTTTGGAATTGGATGGAGAATTTGACTCAAATTTGGAAAGAGAAGATGGAGGATTTGAGAAAGACTTGAACTTGGAAATTGAATTGCTAAAGGAAAGGGGTTCTATTCCTTGGAAGATTTGGAGAACATTGAAGCCTATAAATAGAGAAGTTCTCCACATCTTTTATACACCTCTCTACACACACAACACTTGTGTTTTTGCTTGCTTTTCAAATTCTTCTTCTTAATTATTTGTGTGAACTTTTAAAATTCTCCTTTTAATTATTTGTGTGAATTTCAAAAACATGAGTAGCTAATTTTCTTATTGATTGAGGATGAATTCCTAGTTCTTAATATATGATTTGAGTTTTGTTTTCAATTCTATCTTGAAATTTTTCACATGATTATCGTTTGTTTTTACTAATAGGAATGTTTATACATTCATGGTTGATTGATAGGATGTTTAGAGTGCACGCTAAATTGATTTGTTAATTGATCTAATGCTAGTGAAAGTTAGGGGATAAGTAATCGTTTCTTGACTCTTACAAAAGTAGCAAACACGAGACCTTGCGGAGGGATTCCGTGGAGCAATTGTGTGTGAAAACAACGTTAGCAAGTAGACCTTGATCTAAGAGTCTAACTACTAATATCAACCTAATAAGTTCATAAATCTTAATGCATTTATTTAAATTACATATTGAGTGATCTACTTCTAGGTGGTTTGGTAAATAGAATCCGGTAGTCGAGAACTTCCGTATCCGGTGATATAAGGGATTTAGGGGTTTAGCACTGATCTAGCTGCTTTACTTACGGTTGGTGATAATCTGTGACTAATAACAAGTAGAAAAGAACATAACTTGAATCATTGTTTTGCAACGAAGAAGGATTCCTTGATCTTGTCTCTCTTATTGATTTCAACTTTATCTTTGAATTGCTTTGTTTATTTTCTTTGCTTTATAACCCCCTTTTGTGACAATTTTTACAACTAAAATTCTCTTGCTCCTCGTGGGAACGAACTTGACTACACTATATTACTTGTTAATTAGGTGGAAAAATATTGATTAATTTGTTGTGGTTTCGACACGCATCAAATTTTGGCGCCGCTGCCGGGGAGCAGCGGACGATTTTAGTTGTTTTTATTTTTCTTTTTGCTTTATTCTTGCTTTGTTAGATTTTATACCGTATCTAACTTAGTTTTCAAGAGTCTTGTTTCAGGTGCTATACCTTTGGTGAATGCTTAAAGAGGGCAGACCGAGTCCAATACGTCTTCGATCCGGCACTCAACTAAAGGATTTCATTCGAGCGGTTAACACTCCGCTTCCTCCTTCTTCATCAAGTGAGTTCACAGATTCGGACATAGAAGAAGAAGCAATGGCTGATCGTACACTCAAGGACCTAGATTCTCACAAGCTCGATACACAACAATGGTGTATCCAAACCGACTCAACCTTCGAGATCAAGCCGGGGTTGATTAGAGAGTTACCAAAGTTTCATGGCATGGTGAATGAAGATCCAAACAAACATCTTATGGACTTTTATACCATAGTCATGGCCATGCTTCCACCAGAGACTAATGAGGATGGAGCAATGTTGAAAGCTTTCCCGTTTTCTTTGGCGGGCAATGCTAAGGAATGGTTGTATTATTTGCCTTTCGGAAGTATCACAACATGGAATGGGATGAAGAGACTTTTCCTCGAGAGATATTTTCCCGCATCAAAAGCTACTCAAATTCGCAAGGAGATTTGTGGGATGAAGCAAAATGTGGGAGAGTCATTGTATGAATGTTGGGAGCGATATAAGAGATTGGTGGCAAGCTGTCCACATCATCAATTTAGTAACGTTATGATACTCCAATATTTCTACGAAGGACTCCAACCAAGTGATGGATCTCTTCTAGACGCCGCAGGTGGTGGTGCACTAGTGAACAAGACGGTGACCCAAGCTACCGATTTGATTGAAAGTATGGCTGCAAACTTGCAACAAATCTACACAAGAGATGAACCAATAGTTAGGCGAGTACATGAAGTTAGTGATTCATCATCACATCTTGATCAAAGAATGGGTAACATGGAGATAATGATTCAAAGGATGGCCGCGGTAATTATTCCGGATGGTGAGACCGAACAAGTAAATGCTTTATATCCAAATCAAAGGCCAAGGTACGATCCATACTCAAATACCTACAATCCCGGTTGGAAGGATCATCCTAACTTTAGTTATGAAAACAAGCAAGCGGCGGCTCCTAATCCATATGAGCAACAAGGTGGATTCCAACAATCACGTTTCCAACCTCAACAACAATTCCAACCACAACAAGTCAAGGAGAAAGATTCTTCAATTGATGACAAGCTCAATGCATTGATGCAAGGTATGCAAGGTATCACCACTTTGGTTCAACAACAACAACAAAAGACCGATTCGGCAATCAAGGCTTTGGAAATTCAAGTGGGGCAATTAGCGACCGATGTGAATCTATTGAAAGCTCAAGCGTCCACAAAGCTTCCTTCACAACCATTTGTTAATCCAAGAGAGAGCGTTAATGCGATTACTTTGAGGAGTGGGAAACAAGTGGAGCAACCAAATCAACAAGATAAGGTGTATGATGAGAAAGAGGAAATTGAAACCGCACCAAAGGAGAATACATCCCCAACCAACTTACCCAAGGAGACGGTTCCTACTTTCACAACTCCACCCCCATTTCCTAGCCGATTTGCTAAGTCAAGGAAAGAATTGGAATACATGGATATTTGGGACATCCTTAAGAAAGTACAAGTCAATATTCCACTCATTGAAGCTATTCGTCAAATTCCTCGTTGTGCAAAGTTCTTAAAGGAGTTGTGCATGAAGAAGAAAAGGTTAAAAGGGAATGAAGTCATGAGTGTGGGGGAGAATGCTTCGGCGTTCATTCTCAAGAAACTCCCACCAAAATTAAAGGACCCCGGTAGTTTCACTATACCTTGCACAATTGGTAAAACAAGGTTTACTCGAGCTTTACTAGACTTGGGAGCATCGGTTAATGTTATGCCTTCCTCGATTTATGATTCTTTGAATCTTGGTCCTCTTAAAGAGACCGGAATAGTTCTTGAACTTGCTAACCGATCTAATGTTTACCCAAAAGGGATTGTTGAGAATGTTTTGGTGCAGGTCAATGATATTGTATTCCCGGCCGATTCATATGTCTTAGACATGAATGATGATAATTCTTCCAAGTCTACACCTTTGCTATTGGGTAGACCATTCTTAAGCACCGCCGGAACAAAGATTGATATCCAAAATGGCACCTTGACTATGGAGTTTGATGGTACACTTATCCACTTCAATATCTTTGAGACAAAGAGATACCCTAGTGATGTGAAGTCATGTTTTCCCGTGAAAACGATTGATCCGGGCTAATGAATCTTGCAAGAGCTAAGTCGGCCGTCGACTTTAAAACAAGCGCTTAATGGGAGGCAACCCATAGGTTTTGTATTTCTTATCCTTTTGCTTTTTATTTTTGTTCATTTTTCTTGTTCCATATCATGCTAAAATTTCCCACCTTGACTTTACTAGGACGATTTAATTACATTGAGGACAATGTAAAGTTTAAGTGTGGGGGAGTGGTTAAGCATGTATTTTAAAAAAAAAAAAAAAGTTTTACATAAAACCTCTAACTTTTAGAGATTTTAGAGTCACTAGCATACTTCCAGGTATGTTTACATAGAGATTCTGACCGACATAATTGAACTTGGAAGTGTTAGGGAACTACATTCGGATTTCTTGCTTGTTAGAGTGTTAAATAATGGATTTAATCATGCTTAGGTGATGCAAATTTGGTGGGGGAGAAATGCATTATTAGAGTTGCTGATCAATCATTAGTGGAGACTACCCGTATTTATATCATGTGAGGCACCGACCAGAAATTTTTCCATCTAACTAAAGAGCTTTCTTTTGAGTGTGTGTCACCGTACGTTAATTCCGGGTAGAATGGTGAGCTACCCAACCTCCCACCAATAGAAGCACTACTCTTTGATCTCTTGAGTGCTAATTTTGTCAATCATAAGGGTGACGTCTATAGATGAAAGCCTCCTTCTTGTAGTTCGATTTGCAGTTAGCACCATTCTCTCTCGCGACAACAACGGATCCATAGAAACACCATCATCATCAACAAGGAGCGACATCAAAATTTACAAGGAAAGTTGGAGAGGTTCAAGGTTTACAAGCAACGGAACGAGAAAAAGAGCAAATTTCAAATTCAAGTAAAGCAACATACAAAGAGCGGATTTTTACATATATGTTGAGGACTTACAATACAATGAGCATAATTCTATATCCAAGTATAAAGACTTATTCACAAGAGCAAAGAAAATCAAAAGGTAAGAATTGTTGAAGTTTATGATTTCGAGACGATACAAGTTGTGAAGAATCAAGCGGTAAAATACTTCTCCCACGGCCACGGTTTGTTTTTCACTTTGTTTTGTATTTTATTTCTCTTGTTTTCAAAAAAAAAAAAAAATGAAAAAAAAAAAAAAATGAGACAAGAGAAAAATTTATCATTGTTTTTATTTTCATTTAATAAGCCGTGGGGAAGGAAAATCTATAAGGAAATTTCAAGCGACAAGGATTTTAAGGTAAAAATGTTACAAATTGTCAAGGAATTACGAAATTCAAGAGTTTATCATTTGAAGTTGAAGACGAAGACCAAGAAGATCAAGACGAGGAGCGGAAGACGTTTCTATTGGATGCCGTGAGAGTGGTGTTATCATAATTAGCGATCGGATGTGAAGGTGAGTAAGTAATCTCATCCTCGATAATAGTGGTTGATTTCCTTTCTTAGAGATCGTTAGAAAAATGGTTTTTCAAAATGTTAAAAGATGTGGGTTTTTAAAAAATATTTCGGAAGTTGTCCTTCCCACCATTCAACGTGTTGCAGGATTTCTCTCTTCATTCCTACCTGCACACATGTGAGACCCATAAAAAAAAATCATCTTTTGAGTGCAATTATCATAAAATCCTTTTTGGTGAGGCAGAAGTCGAGGCGAAATGCTTATTGATCGTTTCTCAAACACGCGTTCTCTCGTTATGGTGTGGTTATTTCTCACTCAACATTTAAGAATGAGAATATGTTCTTTAGTATTTCTAACTTCTTATTACTAGCATGCAGAAACTCTATGTCCTCATAACTCTTTGGATGCTTGGGACGCTGGAACGCTTTGAAGTTGTAAGTTTTAGTTTGATTTGCTCGAGGACTAGCAAAGTCTAAGTGTGGGGATTTTTAATAGGGTGTAGAATACATCCTATTTACTATCTATTGTTTATGCTTTTTTTGCTATTTTTCTTGTAAATTATGTATTTTACGCTTGTTTTGAGTTTTGTAGCTACTTTGGAGTCACACGGAGGAAAAGAAGCAAAAATCATTCAAATTGAGTCAAAATGGTAAAATAATCATTTCACGGGGTGAACACTATCGAGAGCCGACTCAAGGTTAAGGGGCCACTCTCTTCGGGGGAAGTATTAAAAGACAGCCAACATAGGTTAAGGGGCTGCCATCTGGTTAACCCTTAGCAGTGAATGGATGCTGAATAACTAACCCTACTTCTATACCCTAAATTCGAGAGAATCTGTCTCTCAATCATCTCAATCATTTTCCCCAAAATTCAGAGAGAAGAGCAACGACTGCTGCTGAGTGAGATCGAGAGATGAGAGATTCAATGGAGATGAAGGTGGTTTTGTTATTGTTTGGAGGAAGGAACTTAGGGTTTGCTGGAAATCGAAAAGGGAATCTGATGGCTGCTGCTGTTAAAAATCGAGAGAATTGATGAAGTAGAAAATTAGGGTTCGTGCAATTGAAGGTCGAGAATGATGCTCAAAGCTCAGAGAAGATGAACCAGTGATGCGTATGGGTTCTATGGATGAACCATAATGAGAAGAGCTGAAATGGGTAGAGTTCGAATGAGTTGTTGTTGCTCTCTGGTTTGGATAATCCTGATGCTGTTGAAACCAGTAATACAGGGGAGATGATGAATCTGCTGCTATGAAGATGATGATGTTGAATGGGTATGAGATCTGTTGCGAATCTGAATTTCAGATGAATGGAATTGTGACTCAGGGAAGAAGAAGATGCAGAAATTGAGCTACTGGAAGAATTGATGGTGTTGACGAAGTGAGGGTTTGAACTGATATGTTACAGGGAGATGAATTTATTGTTGTGCAAGAACAGACATGGAAGATGAAGGAGGAGATCTGTGATGGGTTTTGTCCTGTGAGCTTCCGGAATCGAGAGAAGAATGGGTATGTGATGGAGTTGATGCTGTAGTGGAATCAGAGATGGGAATGATGGTAATTACAGTACAATGGGTTAGTGATGCTGATAATATTGCGATGTGCAATTGTTGGTGGAGCAACTGGTGTTGGTGGTTCTGGTGGTGCTGAGTTGATGTTGCAGGTGCAGATAGAATGCAACAATTGAGCTGAAAGTGCTTGTGTATGAATTGCAGGAAAGCCACACTGAAGAATGAATTAAATGAATGTGTTAGGATTGTTACAGGGAATTGGCCTGAACTCGGCCTGAGGAAATGCCCAGAAATAAACAGAACTCGGCCGGTTTTCCCTACGACGAGTTAACTCAGTACCGGCCGATGAGCCGATTCAACCCAATCTAGTTAGACCCAATCAGCCGAGTTAGAAGCTGACTTAGTAGCTGACTTCCCTTTCTTTGAACCATTGACTAACAGCTTGACCATTTGACCGTTATCTCTGACGGTATCGTAACGGAATATTCCGTCGACAGAGAAGAAGATTTCAGGTGGCCGTCGGCGACATTTCAGGCGTAATTCCGGTGATCCCATTAATTTTCCGTTGGACCAAAATTACAGATTTTTTTGTGGATTCTTCTCATGGGTGTGAAGACTTGGGTTTGGAATTGGATGGAGAATTTGGCTCAAATTTGGAAACAGAAGATGGAGGATTTGAGAAAGACTTGAACTTGGAAATTGAATTGCTAAAGGAAAGGGGTTCTATTCCTTGGAAGATTTGGAGAACATTGAAGCCTATAAATAGAGAAGTTCTCCACATCTTTTATACACCTCTCTACACACACAACACTTGTGTTTTTGCTTGCTTTTCAAATTCTTCTTCTTAATTATTTGTGTGAACTTTTAAAATTCTCCTTTTAATTATTTGTGTGAATTTCAAAAACATGAGTAGCTAATTTTCTTATTGATTGAGGATGAATTCCTAGTTCTTAATATATGATTTGAGTTTTGTTTTCAATTATATCTTGAAATTTTTCACATGATTATCGTTTGTTTTTACTAATAGGAATGTTTATACATTCATGGTTGATTGATAGGATGTTTAGAGTGCACGCTAAATTGATTTGTTAATTGATCTAATGCTAGTGAAAGTTAGGGGATAAGTAATCGTTTCTTGACTCTTACAAAAGTAGCAAACACGAGACCTTGCGGAGGGATTCCGTGGAGCAATTGTGTGTGAAAACAACGTTAGCAAGTAGACCTTGATCTAAGAGTCTAACTACTAATATCAACCTAATAAGTTCATAAATCTTAATGCATTTATTTAAATTACATCTTGAGTGATCTACTTCTAGGTGGTTTGGTAAATAGAATCCGTTAGTCGAGAACTTCCGTATCCGGTGATATAAGGGATTTAGGGGTTTAGCACTGATCTAGCTGCTTTACTTACGGTTGGTGATAATCTGTGACTAATAACAAGTAGAAAAGAACATAACTTGAATCATTGTTTTGCAACGAAGAAGGATTCCTTGATCTTGTCTCTCTTATTGATTTCAACTTTATCTTTGAATTGCTTTGTTTATTTTCTTTGCTTTATAACCCCCTTTTGTGACAATTTTTACAACTAAAATTCTCTTGCTCCTCGTGGGAACGAACTTGACTACACTATATTACTTGTTAATTAGGTGGAAAAATATTGATTAATTTGTTGTGGTTTCGACACGCATCAGGATTGAAGACAATCGGATCCAAGTATTGGATGACAATGCCTAAATGTGGATATCTCTTAGCGGACGCTTTGAATTGCGTGGTACATTTCTTTGTTCCTCCTAGGTATGGACATTCTTTTACGTTTACACCTACAAGGACGGTTTGCGATGAACCGGTTAAAGATAGAAGAATTGTTATGGCATTTGTGAATGAGATGCATTTTATCGGTTTAAGAGAAAAGAGGGATTGCCCATTACCTCCGTTGGGTGGTTGGAGTGATTACTTCCCAACGAATCATTGTAACGATTGGTTGAAACAATATGAGACCAACATGTTGGATTGGGATCGCGTCATGAAGGAGGATTTCCCGGAAGGCCTACTGGAATTGGTTCCCTCGGATGATGAAGATGAATGATTGTTATGTTTGAAAGATGTATTTTGGAAAGCCCTATTTGTACATGTTTTTTTTTTGGAATTTTGTGGAAAATACTGTGAAGTATAAAGCTATAATCGGTAGTTATATTTTTAATATATCAACCGATTATACAAGCTTTTGTAAACAGACTCAATCAATATTATAATCGGTTATTAACTTTTTGAATTTATCTTCTGATTGAAAGACTGACAAAACAACTGAAAATTTTTCCCCAGAATCGGTAGATTACATATTACATAAACATCCGATTGTCACCAAACTTTGACAAAAAATAAACTGTAAATTTTTCCCATAATCGGTAGACAACATATTGCATAAACTTCCGATTGTCACCAAAGTCTGACAAAAAAAGCTGAAAATCTTCCCAAAATCGGTAGACAACATACTGCATAAACTTACGATTGTCACCAAAGTCTGACAAAAAAGCTGAAAATCTTCCCAGAATCGGTAGACAATATAAAATAATAACTTCCGATTGTAACCATCAATCAACATTTATACTATTACGACGGACTTCAGGAATTCATAAGTGAATTCTTCACCCTTTTCCACTAAGTACTGTCTTTTTGCGAGTGTCTCCTAGATAAACAAACATAAAATAATGTCAACTTCGTTTTAGTAAGAAAGATTAAACACCAAGTGTTATTTAAAAAGAATAACCGAGCATTATACTTACAAATTGTTGGATCGACAAGCTTAAGTGGCTAGTGTTAAACATCCTCTTTTGTATCGTTATGTAATCATTTACCCCTTTTTGGACAAGTCGGAAATGATCATGAACTTGTTGGAGTGATCTTTGCTTTGGATTTCCATACTCTCGCACAAATTGGCTATATACCCTCGCCCAAAAGACTTCGGGTGTTAACCTTCCTGCTATGACATCTTCACGTCTTGTTTCACGATACCATGTTTTCACAATGACCAAATCTTCATCTGCGTCAAACGTTGCCATGCTTGTAAGTTGAGATATAGAATGAATTCACAAGAGTAGACGATGGAAAATCTATTTGTAGAATACACGATGCTATATATATGTTGTTTGGTGCATAAATAAGAAGAGTTTACCCTCCTTATATAGATGAGAGTCCCAACGTCTCTTTTTTTTTGAAAATATGGCCGTTGATGCGTACTTTTACAAGACTGTACTTAAATTTCCTACCAATTATTACACACAATCGGAAGGAAATGTTTGAACAACGCGCCCGATTATTCGTATTCGGTAAATATTTATTGTTATATACTTCCGATTATTGGATGTTTTGTCAACAGAGTTATCAGTTTCATTAGAGTAGTATAATCGGAGGTTTATCAATATGTATTATCTACCGATTGTGTGTGGTTTTCGAGTCACGGCTAGTTTCTTTTGAACGTACTAGTCGTTGGAGTATAATCGGTAGTTAGATCAACAATTAAAACTTCCGATTTTCATAAATATTTTGAAATTCATAACAATATCACCTACACATCATCATAATTTTACATTGAACTCCCGTAATTCTATTACAAGGTATTGTCATTAGCGTCGCGGACGTGTTGGTCGAGTCCTAAACGGATTAAATCTTTCCATCGCCCTAAGGATTCTAAAATGAGCTTCATAACGGAAGCTTGATCTTTTCCATCTCCGCCATTCCCCGAGAGATCGTTCTATAACCTCATCATTGGTTTCACCCCTCAATCGATATTGATTCACAAGATAAGTTAAATGGACGAATTCTTCGACGTGTCTGATTTATTGAACCAACTCGGCGAGAAAAGATCGGCGGAGTGACGGTTGTTTGGGTTCGGTGTCGGCGCAGAATTTTTCGTGAATTTTCCCCAAATAACTCATACTCATTATGCCTCCTTTCCTACGTTCTTCTCCTCGTCTCGGATAGAATTGAACATAGCGCCTACATAAAGATAAATCTTCTTCGATCGTGAACTCCGTCGGATTAATGAATGGTTGGGCCATTATGTTGAAGATGATGTTGGAGAGAGTTTAAAGGTATTTGTGTTCCATAGAGAGTAAAAGGATACAATCCTTATATAGAGTTTAGAGTTCCAACGGCTCTATTTTGTTGGGGCAACTGTATAATCGGTAGTCAAATGAAGTATTTTTACTTCCGATTATACAGTTGCCCCAAATTTTGTTTTTGCAGAAATCTCATTTTTTTAGAATTTGGGAACTAGAATAATCGGTAGTTAATAAGACTTCCGATTATACAGTTGCCCCAAATTTTGTTTTTTTTGCAGAAATGTCATTTTTTTCGAATTTGGGTACTAGAATAATCGGTAGTTAATATGACTTCCGATTATAAAGTTGCCCCAAATTTCTTCCTTGGCAAAATCACATATTTTGGAAATTTAGGAGCTACTATAATCGGTAGTCTCGTGAGGTTCTTTTTCCTACCGATTGTTATAGAAGCCAGATGAGCGTTAGGAACAAAATTGATATTAATCGGTAGTATAATATAGTTACTAATTTTCCGATTGTTGTATAATAATCGGGCACAAAATAGCTTCCGATTATGTAAGGGCATTAACGTATTCTCCACGTTTTTGGACATCCCTTAACGGTGTATATGGGTTGGGAATAAAAAAGTCGCCCCTAATTCGTTTGGGGTCGCCCCTAAAAGTGCCAGGATAATAAACCCTAGGAGAAAGACGTAATGGTAAGTGCCTACATTTAATCTCGAACAAAGAACAACAAAAAAGACGGAGAAAATGAAATAAAGACAGAGAAGGAGAACAGAGAAGAAGAAGACAATAGGTGGAAAGCATTTTAGGTTTTAGGTTTAGATTTTTGACGCAACTATTGTCCACACCAACGGCGTTACTTAACGTCCAGTTAAGCATCCGTCGTAAATAAACAAAGTGTAACAAATTATTTTTAGGCACAAATTCAAACAGAAGTATTATCTACCCACCTTTACGTTGACTGGGTTACAAACGCCTGTTAAATACCGGGTGTAAACAAAGTATTATTAAAGTTTTAATGTCTCGACCAATAGAGTCCCGCCAAGTATATTCTCCAGGTTTACCAATGCCCAAAGCTCATTCGTGAGAGAAGGGTTCCTCTCACCGTTTTGTTTTAAGATGGGATTTTCTCACCATTCAACGTGGGACCCATGATAGGGTGTAGAATACATCCTATTTACTATCTATTGTTTATGCTTTCTTTGCTATTTTTCTTGTAAATTATGTATTTTACGCTTGTTTTGAGTTTTGTAGCTACTTTGGAGTCACACGAACGAAAAGAAGAAGAAATCACCGAATTGGAGCAAAAGGGGCAAAATTATCGTTTCATTGGCAAACACTATATGGAGTCTAACCAAGGTTAAGGGGCTACTACTGGAATTACTAAAGGCAGACAACTACTTACTCAGGGCCACCACCACTGGGCCTGGTATAGCAATGGTGTAAATAGCCGTTCCAAAGTTAAAGACCTAAATTAGGTCGAGGCGAAGAAGAGTTTTTTTTTCTTTCTTCTTCATTTGAGGCTGCCGATCCACAGAGAAGAAAGCTCTCTTTCTCACAGTCTCATTTACTCGTTTCCTACACCTGAAAGTGAGCAGCAGCCGCTGTAAGAAAAGCAGATCGAAACCCAGAATTAGGGTTCGATATTGCGACGTTGTCTTCTTGAGATTGAATCGTTAAGGAGCGAATCGGTGATGATTATGAAGCTACAGCAGATGAAGAAATTCATGGGAAATTGGTGGTTGATCCGAGAAATTGCTGCTATGGGTCTACGATTGGTTGAGATGTAATCGTAGATTGAGTTTGAATGGAGAAGCAGAAGGATGGGTTCGATTTGTGTATGGGATTGTGGATTGATTTGATCGGAGGAGACAGGATGGTGTGGTGGTCGAAGGTGTTGATGCTTTTGGTGTTGGTTGAGTTGAAACTGGATGGAGTGGGTTGTTGCTGTCAGAATTGAGCTGGAAGAAGCTGCTTTTTGGGTGAAGAGTTTGAAGCCGTATTCAAAATTGGTGGTCGTTGATGGGTTTGTGGTTGCTGGTATTGAAGATTATGATGGAGTCGATGGCTAGATGTGGTTCAGATTCGATTAATGGGTGTTGATGATTAATGGTTTGGAGAATTAGGAGTGGTGCTGTGAAGCCTGCATTTGATGGTGGTGGTCTTGGATTGATCAGTGTCTATCTTTGTTCTTTGAATTTGAGACGGAATCACCGAGGTAAGAACGGATCGAAATTGGGTTGCGTTGAATGTTTGAAACTGCTAAATTAGATGAATGTATAGGATTGTCGCAGGGGAAGAAAAGCGGCTGAAATCGGCCGAGAAATGCTCAACAAACGAGTAAACTCGTTGAATTTTTCTTTCTGCCGAGTCGACCCGGTGACTCGTTGAACCTAACTCAAGTAACTCGGTGAGTAAGACCGATTAAGCCGAGTAAGAAGCCGACTCAAAGCCGACCGAGACGCCTCCCTTGACCCGTGACTAACAGTTTGATTGACGGTTGACTTGTTTGACCGTTAGTCCTAACAGTGGGTGACAGAATATTCCGTCGAATATTCCACCGATCGAGAAATTTTCAGGTGGCCGCGGTGATGGATTAGGTCAAATTAGGCCATAATACCAGTTTTCCGACGACCAAAATTCCAGAATTTTCTATGGACTTCTCTCATGGGTGTGAAGACTTGGACTAGGAATTGGATGGAGAATTGGGCTCAAATTTGGAAAGAGAAGATGGAAGAATTGAGAAAAGCTTGGATTTGGAAATTTAATTGCTAAAGGAAAAGGATTCTATTCCTTGGAAGATTTGGAGAATATTGAAGCCTATAAATAGAGAAGTTTTCTACATCTTTCACACATCTTTACACACACAACACTTTTCTTTTCTTATTCTTTGTGTGAACTCTTTAACATGAGTAGCTAATTTAATTATTGATTGAGGATGAATTCCTAGTTCTTAACATATAATTTGAGTTTTTGTTTTCAATTCTGTCTTGAAGTTTTTCACATAATTATCGTTTGTTTTTACTAATAGGAATGATCTTAATGACATTCATGATTGATTGATAGATTGTTTGGGTGGCCAACTAAATTGATTTATTAATTTGATCTAAAGCTAGTGAAAGTTAGGGGATAAGTAATCGTTTCTTGACTCTTTACATAAGTAGCAAACACGAGACCTTGCGGAGGGATTCCGTGGAGCAATTGTGTGTGAAAACAACGTTAGCAAGTAGACCTTGATCTAAGAGTCTAACTACTAATATTAACCTAATAAGTTCATAAATCTTAATGCGTTTATTTAAATTACATCTAGAGTGATCTACTACTAGGTGGTTTGGTAAATAGAATTCGGTAGTCGAGAACTTCCGTATCCGGTGATACAAGGGATTTAGGGGTTTAGCACTGATCTAGCTGCTTTACCTACGGTTGGTGGTAATTTGTGACTAATAACAAGTAGAAAAGAACATAACTTTAATCATTGTTTTGCAACGAAGAATGATTCCTTGATCTTGTCTCTCTTATTGCTTTCAACTTTATCTTTTAATTGCTTTGTTTATTTTCTTTTGCTTTTTACACCCCCTTTCGTGACAATTTTTACAACTAGAATCTCTTGCTCCTCGTGGGAACGAACTTGACTTCCATTATATTATTTTTAATTTAGTGGAAATATTAATTAATTTGATTGCACCTACGACACGCATCAAATTTTGGCGCCGCTGCCGGGGAGCAACGGGCGATTTTTAGTTGTTTTTTATTTTTCTTTTTGCTTTATTCTTGCTTTGTTAGATTCTTTACCGTATCTAACTTAGTTTTTGAGAATCTTGTTTCAGGTGTTATACCTTTGGTGAATGCTTAAAGAGGGCAGACCGAGTCCAATACGTCTTCGATCCGGCACTCAACTAAAGGATTTCATTCGAGCGGTTAACACTCCACTTCCTCCTTCTTCATCAAGTGAATTCACAGATTCGGACAAAGAGGAAGAAACAATGGCTGAACGTACACTCAAGGACCTAGCTTCTCACAAGCTTGATACACAACAATGGTGTATCCAAACTAACTCAACCTTCGAGATCAAGCCGGGGTTGATTAGAGAGTTACCAAAGTTCCATGGCATGGTGAATGAGGACCCAAACAAACATCTTATGGACTTCTATACCATAGTTATGGCCATGCTTCCACCGGAAACCAATGCGGATGGAGCAATGTTGAAAGCTTTCACGTTTTCTTTGGCGGGTAATGCTAAGGAATGGTTATATTATTTGCCTTCCGGAAGTATCACAACATGGAATGGGATGAAGAAACTTTTCCTCGAGAGATATTTTCCCGCATCAAAAGCTACTCAAATTCGCAAGGAGATTTGTGGATTGAAACAACAAGTGGGAGAATCATTGTATGAATGTTGGGAGCGATACAAGAGGTTGGTGGCAAGCTGTCCACACCATCAATTTAGTGACGTTATGATACTACAATACTTCTACGAAGCTCTCCACCCAAGTGATAGGTCTCTTCTTGACGCCGCGGGTGGTGGTGCACTAATGAACAAGACGGTGACCCAAGCTACCGAGTTGATTGAAAGTATGGCTGCGAACTCGCAACAATTCTACACAAGAGATGAACCCATGGTTAGGCGAGTGCATGAAGTTATTGATTCATCATCACATCTTGATCAAAGGATGAGTAACATGGAGATAATGATGCAAAGGATGGCCGCGGTAATTATTCCGGATGGTGAGACCGAACAAGTAAATGCTTTATATCCAAATCAAAGGCCAAGGTACGATCCATACTCCAATACCTATAATCCCGGTTGGAAGGATCATCCCAACTTTAGTTATGCAAACAAGCAAGCGGCGGTTTCCAATCCGTATGAGCAACAAGGTGGTTTCCAACAATCACGTTTCCAAACTCAACAACAATTTCAACCACAACAAGTCAAGGAACGTGATTCTTCAATTGATGACAAGCTCAATGCATTGATTCAAGGTATCACTACTTTGGTTCAACAACACCAACAAAAGACCGATTCGGCAATCAAGGATTTACAAATTCAAGTGTGGCAATTAGCGACCGATGTGAACTTATTGAAAGCGCAAGCGTCCACAAATCTTCCTTCACAAACATTTGTTAATCCAAGAGAGAGCGTTAATGCGATTACTTTGAGGAGTGGGAAACAAGTGGAGCAACCAAATCAACAAGATAAGGTGTATGATGAGAAAGAGGAAATTGAAACCGCACCAAAGGAGAATACATCCCCAACCAACCTACCTAAGGAGACGGTTCCTACTTTCACAACTCCACCCCCGTTCCCTAGCCGATTTGCTAAATCAAAGAAAGACTTGGAATACAAGGATATGTGGGACATCCTTAAGAAAGTACAAGTCAATATTCCACTCATTGAAGCTATTCGTCAAATTCCTCGTTGTACAAAGTTCTTAAAGGAGTTGTGCATGAAGAAGAAAAGGTTAAAAGGGAATGAAGTCATGAGTGTGGGGGAGAATTCTTCGGCGTTCATTCTTAAGAAACTCCCACCAAAATTAAAGGACCCCGGTAGTTTCACTATACCTTGCACAATTGGTAAAACAAGGTTTACTCGAGCTTTTGCTAGATTTGGGTGCATCGGTTAATGTTATGCCATCCTCGATTTATGATTCTTTGAATCTTGGTCCTCTTAAGGAGACCGGGGTAGTTCTTGAACTTGCTAACCGATCTAATGTTTACCCGAAAGGGATTGTTGAGAATGTTTTGGTGCAGGTTAATGAGCTTGTATTTCCGGCCGATTTCTATGTCTTAGACATGAAAGATGAGAATTCTTCCAAGTCTACACCTTTGCTATTGGGTAGACCATTCTTGAGCACCTCCGGAACAAAGATTGATGTCCAAAATGGCACCTTGACTATGGAGTTCGATGGAACACTCATCCGCTTCAATATCTTTGAGACAACGCGATACCCTAGTGATGTGAAATCATGTTTTCCCGTGAAAGAGATTGATCCGGGCTAATGAATCTTTCAAAAGCTAAGTCGGGCCGTCGACTTTAAAACAAGCGCTTAATGGGAGGCAACCCATAGGTTTTGTATTTCTTATCTTTTTGCTTTTTGTTATCTCTTTTTCTTGTTTCTTATCATGTTAAAATTTCCCACCTTGACTTTACTAGGAGGATTCAATTACATTGAGGACAATGTAAGGTTTAAGTGTGGGGGAGTGGTTAAGCATGTATTTAAAAAATTACAAAAAAATTTAAAAATTTAAAAAAAAAAAAAAAAAAAAAAAGTTTTACATAAAACCTTCAACTTTTAGAGATTTTAGAGTCACTAGCATACTTCTAGGTATGTTTACATAGAGATTTTGACCGACATAATTGAACTTGGAAATGTTAGAGAACTACATTCGGATTTCTTGTTTGTTAGAGTGTTAAATAATGGATTTAATCATGCCGGTGATGTGAATTTGGTGCAGGGAGAAATGCATTATTAGAGTTGCTGATCAATCATTAGTGGAGACTACCCGTATTCATTTCATGTGAGGCACCGACCAGAAATTTTTTTTCCATCTACTAAAGAGCTTTCTTTTGAGTGTGTGTCACCGTAAGTAAATTCCGGGTAGAATGGTGAGCTACCCAACCTCCCACCAATAGAAGCACTACTCTTTGATCTCTTGAGTGCTAATTTTGTCAATCATAAGGGTGACGTCTATAGATGAAAGCCTCCTTCTTGTAGTTCGATTTGCAGTTAGCACCATTTTCTCTCTCGACAACAACGGATCCATAGAAACACTCTCATCATCAACAAGGAGCGACATCAAAATCTACAAGGAAAGTTGGAAAAGTTTAAGGTTTACGAGCAACGGAATGAGAAAAAGAGCAAATTTCAAATATAAGTAAAGCAACATACAAATGAGCGGATTTTTACATATATGTTGAGGACTTACAATGAAGAGCAAAGAAAATCAAAAGGTGAGAATTGTTGAAGTTTATGATTTCGAGAAAATACAAGTTGTGAAGAATCAAGCGGTAAAATACTTCTCCCACGGCCACGGTTTGTTTTGTATTTTATTTCTTTTGTTTCAAAAAAAAAAAAAAAAGAAGATAAAAAGATAAAAAAAAAAAAAGAGAAATATTTGTTCTTATTTTTATTTAATGAGCCGTGGGGAAGGAAAATCTATAAGGAAGTTTCAAGCGACAAGGATTATTAAGGTAAAGGTTATAAATTGTCGAAGATTTATGAAATTCGAGAGTTTATCATCAATAGTTGAAACCGAAGACGAAGACCAAGAAGATCAAGACGAGGAGCGGAAGACGTTTCTATTGGATGCCGTGAGAGTGGTGTTATCATAATTGGCGATCGGATGTGAAGGTGAGTAAGTAATCTCATCCTCGATAAAAATGGTTGATTTCCTTTCTTAGAGATCGTCAGAAAAATGGTTTTTCAAAATATAAAATATGTGGGTTTTTTAAAAATATTTCGGAAGTTGCCCTTCCCACCATTCAACGTGTTGCAGGAATTCTCTCTTCATTCCTACCTGCACACATGTGAGAACCATAAAAAAGCCGTCTTTTTGAGTGCAATTATCATAAAATCCTTTTTGGTGAGGCAGAAGTCGAGGCGAAATGCTTATTGATCGTTTCTCAAACACGCGTTCTCTCATTATGGTGTGGTTATTTCTCACTCAACATTTAAGAATGAGAATATGTTCTTTAGTATTTCTAACTTCTTATTACTAGCATGCAAAAACTCTATGTCCTCATAACTCTTTGGATGCTTGGGACGCTTGAACGCTTTGAAGTTGTGAGTTTTTAGTTTGATTTGCTCGAGGACTAGCAAAGTCTAAGTGTGGGGGAATTTGATAGGGTGTAGAATACATCCTATTTACTATCTATTGTTTATGCTTTCTTTGCTATTTTTCTTGTAAATTATGTATTTTACGCTTGTTTTGAGTTTTGTAGCTACTTTGGAGTCACACGAACGAAAAGAAGAAGAAATCACCGAATTGGAGCAAATGGGGCAAAATTATCGTTTCATTGGCAAACACTATATGGAGTCTAACCAAGGTTAAGGGGCTACTACTTGGAATTACTAAAGGCGGACAACTACTTACTCAGGGGCCACCACCAGCTGGGGCTGGTATAACAGTGGGTGTAAATAGCCCGTTCCAAAGTTAAAGACCTAAATTAGGTCGAACTGAAGAAGAGTTTTTTTTTCTTTCTTCTTCATTTGAGGCTGCCGATCCACAGAGAAGAAAGCTCTCTTTCTCACAGTCTCATTTACTTATTTCCTACACCTGAAAGTGAGCAGCATCCGCTGTAAGAAAAGCAGATCGAAACCCAGAATTAGGGTTCGATATTGCGACGTTGCTGCTGAGATTGAATCTGTTAAGGAGCGAATCGGTGATGATTATGAAGCTACAGCAGATGAAGAAATTCATGGGAAATTGGTGGTTGATCCGAGAAATTGCTGCTATGGGTCTACGATTGGTTGAGATGTAATCGTAGATTGAGTTTGAATGGAGAAGCAGAAGGATGGGTTCGATTTGTGTATGGGATTTTGGATCGATTTGATCGGAGGAGACAGGATGGTGTGGTGGTCGAAGGTGTTGATGCTTTTGGTGTTGGTTGAGTTGAAACTGGATGGAGTGGGTTGTTGCTGTCAGAATTGAGATGGAAGAAGCTGCTTTTTGGGTGAAGAGTTTGAAGCCGTATTCAAAATTGGTGGTCGTTGATGGGTTTGTGGTTGCTGGTATTGAAGATTATGATGGAGTCGATGGCTAGATGTGGTTCAGATTCGATTAATGGGTGTTGATGATTAATGGTTTGGAGAATTAGGAGTGGTGCTGTGAAGCTGCATTTGATGGTGGTGGTACTTGAATTGATCAGTGTCTATCTTGTTCTTGAATTTGAGACGGAATCAGCCTTAAGAACAGATCGAAATTGGGTTGCGTTGAATGTTTGAAACTGCTAAATTAGATGAATGTATAGGATTGTCGCAGGGGAAGAAAACTGGCCTGAAATCGGCCTGAGAAATGCTCAACAAATAGAGTAAACTCTGTTGAATTTTCTGCTCTGCCGAGTCGACCCAGTGACTCGTTGAACCTAACTCAGTAACTCAGCTGAGTAAGACCAGTTAGCCGAGTAAGAAGCTGACTCAAAGCTGACTGAGACGCCTCCCTTGACCCGCTGACTAACAGTTTGATTGACGGTTGACTTGTTTGACCGTTAGTCCTAACGGTGGACTGACAGAATATTCCGTCGAATATTCCACTGACTGAGAAATTTTCAGGTGGCCGGCGGTGATGGATTCCGGTCAAATTCCGGCCATAATACCAGTTTTCCGACGACCAAAATTCCAGAATTTTCTATGGACTTCTCTCATGGGTGTGAAGACTTGGACTAGGAATTGGATGGAGAATTGGGCTCAAATTTGGAAAGAGAAGATGGAAGAATTGAGAAAAGCTTGGATTTGGAAATTGAATTGCTAAAGGAAAAGGATTCTATTCCTTGGAAGATTTGGAGAATATTGAAGCCTATAAATAGAGAAGTTTTCTACATCTTTCACACATCTTTACACACACAACACTTTTCTTTTCTTATTCTTTGTGTGAACTCTTTAACATGAGTAGCTAATTTAATTATTGATTGAGGATGAATTCCTAGTTCTTAACATATAATTTGAGTTTTGTTTTCAATTCTGTCTTGAAGTTTTTCACATAATTATCGTTTGTTTTTACTAATAGGAATGATCTTAATGACATTCATGATTGATTGATAGATTGTTTGGGTGGCCAACTAAATTGATTTATTAATTTGATCTAAAGCTAGTGAAAGTTAGGGGATAAGTAATCGTTTCTTGACTCTTTACATAAGTAGCAAACACGAGACCTTGCGGAGGGATTCCGTGGAGCAATTGTGTGTGAAAACAACGTTAGCAAGTAGACCTTGATCTAAGAGTCTAACTACTAATATTAACCTAATAAGTTCATAAATCTTAATGCGTTTATTTAAATTACATCTAGAGTGATCTACTACTAGGTGGTTTGGTAAATAGAATCCGGTAGTCGAGAACTTCCGTATCCCGGTGATACAAGGGATTTAGGGGTTTAGCACTGATCTAGCTGCTTTACCTACGGTTGGTGGTAATTTGTGACTAATAACAAGTAGAAAAGAACATAACTTTAATCATTATTTTGCAACGAAGAATGATTCCTTGATCTTGTCTCTCTTATTGCTTTCAACTTTATCTTTTAATTGCTTTGTTTATTTTCTTTTGCTTTTTACACCCCCCTTTCGTGACAATTTTTACAACTAGAATCTCTTGCTCCTCGTGGGAACGAACTTGACTTCCATTATATTATTTTTAATTTAGTGGAAATATTAATTAATTTGATTGCACCTACGACACGCATCAACCCATATGACTTAGGAGTTTGAAGGTTTTGATCGGGATTAGTCTAGACGCATGCGCGATGCGCCTGCCTTTTCCATTAAATATATTCTTTTATTATACACAATAATATGTTTTCTTACATATTGGAAATCAAATCACCGCAAAATTAGTTTGGTGAAGAAAACACTTCTACATCAAGATCATCGTTGGGGTCGAAAAAAAAAAACCTTAGCGCTTTCCCATGGAAGAACCCGTTGTTTTCCGAGTTTTCTCCTTCTCTGAAAATTTTCTTCAAAAAATGATTGGCTAATCAGCCAGATTTGGGCTCTGATGGTAAAATTATTCATGGATTCATTAGTTGTTGTTAAGATTTGAGATCATGTATTAAAAATGTTATCAAATGGTAGACAATTTTAGTGGGTGATAAGATCGAAGATGAAGAAAAAGAAGAAAAAGAAATTCAGATTAAAGGATTGAGAAAAGGAAGTCCCGTTTTTTCTCTGATCTATTCAACTTTTCAGTTTCGTCTGATTTGGGTTTCAATTGTCGGACAATGATTTGATTTTCAAGTTGCACAGGCTGAAAAAATTAGGGTTTTTTGTTCCTGAATTGGAGATGAATTAATATAATAATATCTGAACAATTTTTAAAATCATGATGTTGTTTAAAGAGGCATAATCTCGGTGGGTGATTAAAAAAAGAAGATGAAAGATGAAGATATTGGGTTTTCAAGTTGCACAAAAGTTAGTTTTGGATAGATTGGTTCTCTGATCAACCAGAATCACACGGTTCCTTCTAATCTCCTCTTAAGTGGTCAGGTAATCATTTGTTTTTGTCTTTCAATTTTGGATCCTTATGAACAAATCTTTGTGAATCTTTGAAGAACGGATTAATTAACAAGTTAATGGATATATTATTATATAAATCCTTGACATCTGTTAGAACTCCCATCAATCTTTATACACCTGGTGAATTTAACCCCATGCTTCCAATTATCCTCTGAGTTTCTCCCCTCCAACACGCTAATTAGGTTTACCACTTGTAGTTTATATCAAAAACCTTGTTTTCTATTCCCTTTGTTGATGACCCCGTGCTATATATACTCTTGAAGAAGATGTTGAACTTTCTTATAACACAGTGCATCTCATTCATATATAGAAACCTACTAAACCAAGTTCTTTCTCTAACTAGCCATATACTCAATCAATACCCTGTAGCTTTTGTTGTGCTTTTGTGTATCACCATGTTTGCAGTCTGGCATGGTGATGTTTCTGAACTTACTAACCATCTTCAACAATCCCTGAATCTGAGTAATGGAAGGCAATTCAACCTCAATGAAATCATACCTTCTAGATTTCAAAACACCCACCTTTTATGGACCAATTGCCTGATAGGAACCTTTGCTGAGCCAGTAGAAAGAAATTGATGGGATGTCAAAAATGCTTTGTTATTCCAATGGGAGATTCATGGGGGTTTATCTGTAAGAAAAGCTAGTGAGTGGATATATATTATAAGGTTTCAACATGATTATGAGATGCAGAGAGTACTTAACCTGGCAACAAGAAGAGTATTTGGTGACTTATTTTGTATCAAGAAATGGGAAGCTTCAGATGATCTACAAGACTGGCATCCAACCTTGGAAATGTTCTTCATAACCATTAGTAACTTATCTCCATCTCAAGTCACAAGTGAGAACCTCAGAAGATACCTTGCTTGCATGGGAGAAATTTTATCTTTCTCATATCCAGTGAGGAAAACTAATGGGAGTTTCTCTATCACAGTAAGGGCAAGTATTAGATTCAGGCAGAGGCTTGTTTTTACTGTCAGAGCAGAAAATGCATTGGGGTTTGTTAACCCAATCTACTTCAAGTTTCATAAATTTCCTTGTAACTTTTGTGAGTACTGCAACCTGATTGGACACAAGATGATTAACTGCTTACAAGCTGAGTTAGCTCAACACCAAGCAGAGGTGAATCAAGATCATGTAGATGCATTCTTACTTGTGGTAGGCCTGGAAGATGTATGTAAATGATAGCAAAAGAAGTGGTCTTGCAACGGGTCGAACAAGGAAATGATCTAAGGCAACCAGTTCTAAAAGTGATGATCCAAGACAACATGACAAATTTTTCCACCACTTGGTTCCTAGTATGTGTTCAACATATAGACAAGTGAGGTGTGTCAATTCCATCTTAAGGAGTTTCACCTTGTGATACTTCAATGTAACTAACCCGAGCATTAGTTATCTAATCAAGTATAACTAATCAAAGGAATAATTTAAAGCAATGATTACATTTCTCAATTAGCAAGAGGACAAATTGAAATTATCTTTAAATTTAAACACTCAAGAATCTCGAGTTGAACATTAAGGCAATTGGAAAGTCATCCAACGGTACCTAAAATCATCTTAATTTATACATGCAACCAAAATACCTAACCCCGATTCTCAAAATCGAAATTAAAGTGGTTCCTAATCTCTGCTTTGATTTTTTTTTGATGAAAATAATCTTCTCTATCTCGACCTTAGCTCCTGTTGGTCCTAAGAGCTAGAGATTATTTGGGAGGGGATTCCTACATGGAGGTGACGGGAGATGGAGGTGGTCGGGAGATGGGTTTTGCGAAGGAAAGAGAGATGAGACGACGGAGAGGAGGAAAGAGAAGATGGAGGAGTAAATGGGTATGGCTCGAGGTCAATCCTTTCGAACTCGATGCTCCTCTCTCGCTCTATAGATGCTCGACTCAATTCTTCGCTCTTTTGGCTCCTCAATTTCTCCGAGCTTTATTTATTACCTAAAAACACAAAATTAATTAATACAAATATTTATTCTTGAAAACAAGGAAAACACAGAACGGGATAATATCCGATTCTTGAGCACAAAAGATGAGTAAAATGCCAATAAAAAGGTGTATAAATATGCACTATTTGGGGCTCATGGGATAGTCTCGTGAGGGTTTACAAGAGGTGTACCCACAAAACCTTCTCCAAAGTGGCTCCTCATCTAAGCCTCGACTTCAGCCTCACCATTAGGGTTTTATGATAATTGCACTCAAAAAGATCGCTTTTAGTCTCTCATGTGTGCGAGGCAGGAGTAAAGAGAGAAATCCTGCACACGTTGTAGGTAAGAAGGATAACCTTCGAAATAAAACTGGAGACTCCGGAGGTGTGGACAAAAAGAATCTTTTTTCGATGATCTCTAAGGAAGGAAATCAACCATTAGCAAGGGGTGGGAGTACTCACTCACTTCTCACCCGATCGGCAATTAATATCACTCTCATAAGAAACCATAGAAACGTCTTCAACATGACTTAATGAACTTCTAAACTTCACAAAACTTGACAATTTTTAACTTTTCTACTCAAATTCCTTGTTGTTTGGATTTTTCTTTTTAAACTCTTCTTTACCATTACAATATTTTTTTGATTTTTTTTTGATTTTTTTAACTCCATGGACAAAGGACTTTATCACTCAATTTTTCCACAACTTGTATTGTCTTGATTTTATAAATTTTATTAATTCTCATCCTATTTTCTTTTCTTTTTCTTTGTTGCACATAAACCTTGGCTGGAACTTATGCTAATCTGCAAATCGGTATTTAGAAGGAGTTTTCATCTTTAGATGTTAGAAATTGGTGCGGTTGGGTAGCTCACCATTCCTACCCGGAATTTACGTAAGGTGACACACACTCTAACAGCTTTTCTAGAAAGTTGCAAAAAATTGAAGGTTGGTGCCTCACTTGATGTAAAATGGGTAGTCTCCACTATGGGTGATCACAATTCTACTACCGAATATCTGAATCTCTATGTAAACATAGCTAAAAGCACACAAAAAGAGTTTTTGAATTTTTTTTTTTTTTTTTTTTTTTTTTTTTTAAGATAAAAGGTGAAATAAAAGACTAAAAACTCTAAATGCAAAATAAAAGACTAAAAACTCTAAATGCAAATCGGTGGAGATCATATCGGATTAGCATAATATATGTGCAAGAAGACTCAACCGATTCAAGAAAAGAAAAATTTAACAAGTCCTACAAAAATTTATATACAAAAATTTACTAACAATCTAAAAAGTTGAGGGTCAACCCAAAAGATAATGTACGAAACATAGAACATGAAAATGGGCAGGATGTGTAGCTTAGTCTTTGCACTACAGCTAGATAGGCCAAGTTATGTAGTTTGTGTGCACCCAGCCGAGATGTGGGCTTAGTTTAGTTGCAGCCCAAGTTGGGTTGATTAGGTGTAAGCCCAGCTCCGGGGTGTGTAGATACCGGATGAATCACGGTGTAAGTGCAACTCGGCTTAGCGTGAGTCAAAGCACAAAGGATATTATACAAGACAACACAAACTCACAAAGAATAACATTTGAAAAGGCCTGATAACCGCAAGTGCACGGCGTCTATCGGAGACGCGGCAAGTACGGGTCGAACCACAGAGACTTGTGGTGCTCTTGTATTGATCAAAGGGCTTACTAAACTGAATTCTAGTGACGTAACAAGTGATAACAGATGGTGAAACAGATATTTTTGTGCCGAAACGGCTGAGTGAAGTGAAGTTAACTTAAACTAAGGTAAGCAGTGACAAAAGGGTGCTTGGGTCTTCATTCCACCACTTGGTTCCTAGTATGTGTTCAACTAGATTGAGTTTTCTTGTTCCTATGGTAGACAAGTGAGATGTGTCAATTCCATCACCTAGCTAAGGAGTTTCACCTTGTGATACTTCAATGTTCAGCTAGGGTACTAACCCAGAGCATTAGTTATCTAATCAAGTATAACTAATCAAAGGAATTAGCCTATAATTCTAAAGCTTGAGTCAAAGATACCTAACCCAAGTATAACCTAACTACAATGCATCCATGGCATTGGCATGCATTGTGAGAGAAGAGAGTTAGATGCTAGGATTGAAATTATCTTTAAATTTAAACACTCAAGACATCTCAAACTGAGTTGAATTCATACATGGAATTAGGGTTTCATGAAACCCTAGCAAACTAAATTAAAACTGAAAAATAACAGAAATTAAACTAAATGACTGCACTGGCTAATCCAGGCGTACCTAAAATCATCTTCCACAGCTTCTATTTATACATGCAACCAAAATACCTAACCCTGATTCTCAAAATCGAAATTAAAGATAAAATAAATCAAACAACTCGCACCCATACTCTGAAACGCTGCTCTCCCTTGTCACTTCGTGCTCAGAACTCTATTGCTTTGATTTTTTTCCAACTGTGATGAAAAAGCCCTAATCTTCTCTATCTCGACCTTAGCTCTAGGGTAGAAGCTAAGACGAGCTAGAGATTATTTGGGAGGGGATGACTGTGGTAGGAGGTAGCTATGGAGGTGACGGGGAGATGGAGGTGGTCGGGAGATGGGTTTTGCGAAGGAGAAGAGTTTGCGAGAGGTGAGAGCGACGGGGAGAGGAGGAAAGAGAAGATGGAGGAGTAAATGGGTATGGCTCGATGGGTATAGGGTTAGGTCATTTATTTGTGAAGCATGAACAGCGGGGAGTGATGAGACCGGCCAATGGCGTAGGATGAGTAGATGATCCAACGGGCCGAGATAGAATTGGGACGATTTGGTGTTGCACGGGAGCAGCGAACTCTGATGCTCGTGGAGGCAGCGACCGTAGGATGTAGCCAGATGTGATCTCAACGGCACAGGTGGACGGGCTCGGATCCGGGTGGTGGGTAGCTCTAGCCCTTGTCTTCCTTGTTGGGTTGCAACTGATTCGCGCGTGGGCTTTGGCTATCTCTGCTCTATAGATGCTCGACTCCAATTCTTCGCTCTTTTGGCTCCTCAATTTCTCCGAGCTTTATTTATTACCTAAAAACACAAAATTAATTAATACAAATATTTATTCTTGAAAACAAGGAAAACATTAATGGGATAATATCGATTCTTGAGCACAAAAGATGAGTAAAATGCCAATAAAAAGGTGTATAAATATGCACTATTTGGCACTCATCAACTTGCAATGCAGAAAGAAGTGGTCTTGCAACAGAACAAATGCAACCAGAGTGATGATCCAAGACAACATGAAATTTTCCGAGGACAAGATATCGACTCTTGGTGTAACAATGCAGAATCGAGATAACTTGCAATGATTACATTTCTCAATTAGAAGAGGACAAAGAAAACCAGAGTACATTAAGGCAATTGGAAAGTCATCCAACGGCTAATAATGAGGATCAAGTGGTTCCTAATCCTCGTGTTTTTGGTAATGCTATTGTTGGTCCTAAGACATATTCCTACATGTGGAAGGTAATGCAAAAGAGAGATAGACCTGGAAATCCTTTCACCTCTACTTCGGGCTCATGGGATGAAGGCTCCTCATCTCAAAAACAGAACATCAGAGTTATTTTCTTTGGGATACCAAAAGGCCTAGAATCGATAAATTGGAACTGACTCTTGCACCTCCATCTTCAAGGAAATTGGTAATTAGAGAAGTTGAAGAATCTGAAAATGGGAGTTCACTAATGAAATACCCTCATCAATGGTTTCATGGTGATTCTTCAAATGGGCACACCCAAGACAGAACTAATGATAAGTAGTCTACCTGAACATTGATCTCAAAACAGCAGCACTCAAGAATCCATGGATATATAGCCATCAGAGCCCATAAGCTCTTTTTCATTTGTTTTTTGCTTTCTACTTGTTTATCTCAATCCTGTATTTTGTTGTTTCTAGTTGTTTATTTTTTCAGTTGTTTTATGTTGCCGTCATTGCCTAGTTAGTTATCCTGTTGAATTTCAGTTCAGTTAGTTCAATCTGTTTTAGTATTACTATCTTTCTTCTTTACTTTTATTTCCGTGCATCAGGCTATCTTTGTGTGACCTTATTGCTTGAGCTCGTATGTTGCCCATGTATTCTATTAGCTGATGCAACTTCCTCTGTTTTGTGTTGCCTTGTGATTAACCTCATCCAGAACTTTCTGGCGCTTTAATTGATTGTCTGTAGTTGTTCTCATTTTTGAACTGAATTCTTTTTCCCTCATTTTCTAGTTATAGAGACTTTAGTCTGTGACCCAGGTTTGGGAATCTCTGTGATTCAATCTTAGGTTTACATGCTCTTTCCATTTCATCTTTTCACTCTTCTTCCTGGTCTTGACTGGCATTTCCTAGAATTTCAGAGCCCTGTGCCTCTTCCCAAAAGTTTGCTTCATTTGTAACTGGTTTTTTCTTTCCTTTACCTTTATCCACCATAAACTCTTTTCTTTGCTTCTTCCACAATTTCTTTCCACTGTAGACTTTCTCTTCTGCTTTGTTACATGAGAATTCTCTCGTGGAATGTTCATGGAATTGGAACCCCAATAACTAAAGATCACCTTGAACATTTGTATAGTTCTTTCAAACTAGATATTGTTTTTTTTTCAGAAACCAAAGCTCCTCTCGCTAAAATGGACCTTACTTTAAAAAAATCGAATTTTATTGATTGGTTCATTATTCCTTCAGTGGGACTTGCTAAGGGGTTAGCAATTGCTTGGCATAATAACATAGAGTTAAAATTGATTTCGACACAGCTTAACGTTTGTCATTTTGAAGGTTATTATGATGATAAAGAGTTTGAACTAACCTGTATCTATGGCGCAGTAGAAGCTGAAGAAAAAATAATCCAATGGTCGCATATTCAGAACTTAGCGAGTCAAGTACAAAAACCTTGGGCTCTAATTGGAGATTTGAATATAATTTTGGACCCATCAGAAAAACAGGGTGGTAATAGTACAAGCTCGAGCAGTAAAACTCTAGTGAGACAGAGATAGTGGATTCCCTGGGACTCCAAGACGTGGGTTTTGAAGGTGCCCCTTTCACATGGTCAAACAACAGAAGCGGAGACGCTAATATTTGCGAGGGGATAGATAGAACTATGACATCTTATCAATGGATACAACTCTTTCCAAATAGTAAGGTAAGTCACTTAACTAGAGTGGGATCTGACCACACTCCTATCCTCTTAGATACCAATCCGGAAACTAAAAGATTACATAAACCATTTAGATGTCTTAGGTCTTGGATTTCGCACCCAACTCTCAAATCGGTAGTTGAAGCCTCTTGGAGTTCTCTCTCTTCCAATACTTGCCCCAAAAATTTGGCCTCGAAATTGTTTTCTCTCTCCTCAGATCTAGCCCAATGGAACTCTGATGTGTTTGGTAATATACATAAAAATATTAAAACCCTTAATAGAAAAATAGATAACATACATAAATCCGGAAACGTTTCCTCCAAAATTGATATTCTCAAAAACCTTCAAGCTGAGCTAGGAAAGTGGTATAAAATCAAAAATGATTACTACCACCAATTATCAAGAGATAAATCCTTCAAGGAATATGATCAAAACATTGAATATTTCCATGATTCCGCTTCAAATAGGAAAAAGATAAATGCCATTCACTCCCTCAGAGAACCTTCAGGTCTTTGGATTTCAGATCGTGATCAAATCAATTCCCTCCTCATCAATCATTTCTCCCAAATTGGTGCTTCTCAAATACAAAATTACAATGTGGACCTAGGAGGAATCATTCAAACTAGCGTTTCGGATTCGGAAAATGCAGCTTTAACCCAAATACCCACAATTGAAGAAATCTGGTCAACACTCGCAAAAATGAACCCTTGGGGTGCCCCAGGTCCAGATGGATTCCAACCAGGATTCCTCAAAGCAAATTGGGACATATTGGGCCCGGACATAATTAAATCTACTCAAGATTTTTTCAAGACTGGGCTAATGGAAAAAGATTTTAACCACTCATTCATTACTCTCATTCCCAAAATCTCAACCCCCCAAACCCCAACGGACTTTAGACCAATTAGCCTCAGCAACGCAATATATAAGCTCATATCCAAAATTCTACCAAACCGATTGAAACCTATCTTAAATAGGCTAATCTCTCCAAACCAATCCGCTTTTCTCCCGGGAAGAAAAATAAAGGATAATATCATTATAGCCCATGAGTTGATACACTCAATGAAAACATCTAAGAAGAAAAAAGGATATCTAGCCCTGAAGATTGATTTATCAAAAGCATTTGATAGAGTGGAGTGGGCTTTCATAAAAAATGCTCTTTCTTCTTTTGGTTTTAGTGACAGTTGGGTTAATCTCATCTACCAATGCATATCCACAACATCCTACTCTATCCTCCTAAATGGTTCTCCAAGCCAAAACTTTTCCACCTCTAGAGGTCTAAGACAATGAGATCCTTTATCCCCTTACCTCTTTCTTATCTGCATGGAAGTCCTCTCAAGGCTCCTCGAAAAAGCAACAACTGAAAAGAAAATTTCGGGAATTAAAATAAACAAACATTCCCCTACTATTTCCCACCTTTTCTTCGCAGACGATTGTTTTCTTTTCACCAGGGAAGATCTAGGGGAAGCCATAAACCTATTAGACATCTTATCTCTTTTTGGGGAAATTACGGGTCAAATGGTGAATCTTCAGAAATCGGGAATTTACTTCAGCCCAAAAATTCATCCAAAACATGCAAAGATAATAGCAAAAATTCTTAAAGTCCCTTTGTTGACAAAGCAGAACAGGTATCTTGGTACCCCGCTATTCTTTGACAAAAACAGGAAAGAAAATTTTGAACCCCTACTAAAGCGATACTACAATACTCTGCAAGGGTGGAAATATAAATTGCTTTCTCAAGCGGGGAGAACATTCTTAGTACAATCAATACTTCAATCTTATCCAACTTACCAAATGCAGATACTTGCTCTTCCAAAAGATACTCTAGATAAATTAGACAAAATTCAGAGAGATTTTTGGTGGAATAAAGATAAGTCAAAATCAAAAGGTGGATATTTTAAAGCGTGGAGAGGCATGTGCAAGTCAAAATCGCAAGGTGGATTAGGAATTAAGAATCCCCATAATTTCAATATTGCTCTCTTAACAAAATTAGCTAGTAGAGTGATGTCAAAAAAGGAACAATTATGGGTGAAACTATTAGAAGCGAAGTATTTTCATGGATCAAATCCTTTTCAACCGACAAGAAATTAAGAACTCTCGTGGATCTGGACAAGCATTCAAAAGGGTCTCAATATACTAAAAGGAAATTACAGGTGGCAAGTGAAAAATGGAGAAAGTACAAGAATTTGGGAAGACAAATGGATACCTAGTATAAATTTCTTAACTCCACCAAATAACAAGGAAGATCAATTACCCCAAAAGGTCCATGAGCTTCTTAATTCTAATGGGGACTGGGACATTGGAAAAATCGATGCCTATTTCTTGCCAAAAATAAAAGAAAAAATATTAACAATCTCCCCAAATAAAGAAAGTAGAGACAGAATCAGATGGGAACACCATAATTCGGGAGAGTTTACAGTTAAAAACATATAAAACTTTTTGATCAGTCAAAATAATAATGATAAAGAAGATATCACTTTTCCATGGAAAAACATTTGGAGTTTGAAGTCAATTCCTAGAATTCGACTATTTATTTGGAAACTGATCCAAAAAGCACTTCCAACAAATAGCAGATTAGCAGCTCACAATCCGGATATATCCTCGGAGTGCCCCCTATGTAATATGCAAGAGGCGGAAACAGAAGATCATCTTTTCAGAAAATGCCCTTTCGCTAGAGCTATTTGGTTTGGCTGCGAATTGGATACAGTCAACACACAAATCAATACAGATTCTATTGTGGAGTGGGTTGAGAACTGGACCTCTAATAATAAATACTCCAATATTTGTGAACAAATAGCAACGGTCACGTGGTTTCTTTGGAAATATAGATGTGAAGTTCTATTTCAGAAAACGAGCCCAGACCCATACTCTCTAATCCAACAAATTAAGAATTTTATACAAGATCAGTCGATCAACAAGGAAACTTTACATGGAGCAAGTCGAAATAAAGGAGTTCCTACTAATAGATGGAACAATTTCACATCAGACTGGATAATTTTCTCAGATGCCTCCTTTAACAAAGAAAATTTCTCTATGGGCTATGCTTTCATTCTTTTCTCCGTAGAACAAGAAGCTTTTATGCATATTTCCGCAGGTTCGGACTGGGCATCTTGGCTTTGCACGCAGAATCAAAAGCAGTTGTAAAGGCGTTAAAATGGCTAGAAAACAATATTCTTTCTACTGTTATTATTGATATGGATTGTAAGACCTTATCAGACTGCATTAACAACAAAAATGCGATAGTCAACTGGACAGCAGAGAATACAATAGAAGAAGCAATATCCATTCTTGAAAAACTTCCTCAAGCTAGACTAAAATTCATCAACAGAGATTATAATTCAGCAACGGATTCAATAGCAAAAGAAGCAAGAATAAGAAGACTACAATACGTTTCGAAGCATATGCAGCAACAAATTCAGAAAGAAAGTATCCTTTCTAATGTTATTTGAAAAAATGAAATTGTAGAACTGTTGTAATATATTGCTTAATTAATATATTCTCTCTTTTTATCAAAAAAAAAAGGATAAGTAGGCATATGCAATGCACAAAGATTTGAAAAGAGCACATGCCCCGACCCTAAGATTCAACATTCTGGAACTTCTCAATGTTGTATCATTATACGCATGTCCTAGTTGAATTAATTGACAAAAACATGTACTGGACTGTTATGTCTTATCCAAATGTATTATAAAGATATAACGAAATTTTGATAAAGTACCCTCGTACAAATATACTCACTAAAAAATTGCCCCCGTTCACAATTTGTTAAAGTACCCTCACGTTAATTTTTCCGTCTGGTGTTAGTTAAGACCAATTTACTTTACACATTTGCCATTTTCTTATTGCCACATTGATTTTATACATCATTTTTCAGGTTCGTCGAGTCCGGTTCAGGATCGTTACACCGCTTTCAGGTTCGTTACATCATTCCCCAAAAAGGGTTCATCATTTCAAGTGTTTTGGGGTTTTTGGTTGGAAGAAAATCAACCTTCTACGACATTTTTTTAGGTTCATCGAGTTTGGTTCAGGATCGTGACAACGCTTTCAAGTTCGTCGAGCCCAGTTCAGGATCGTTACACCATTTTCAGTATCGTCGGATCATTTACCCTCTCCTCCAAGGAGATGTAGTCCAGGGGTAAATAGGACTTTTAATTGGAAAGATAACTGCCACCTAGCACTTAACTAGATGGAATTTGCCTATTGAATAAAACGGGGTACTTTAACAAATTTCTAAAAAACGGGGGCACTTTTTTAGTATAAAGTGAAGTGCATGGGTACTTTATCAAAAAGCCCAAGATATAAAGATATGTGGTTCTAGTTTTCTAATTATCACATAGATGATAGATGCATCTCTGCAAAACACGATGTGACGACTTATGAGATCCAAGCTAGGGTGCAGCCTAATCTAATGTGTTGAACTCCCTCTTGTTGGGTCTGATTTATAATGAAAACTACCTGCCAAGAGTAAAGATCAAAATCTTCATATATACATGCAGACTAAATTAGCCCAATACCGTGTGTGATTAAAATTAACAAAGTTTGAAGCACAACCAAAAAAATGATAAACAAAACAGTAGAAGGTAACAAATCAAGATCCAGATTTTGTTAGGCGTTTCGTATTCCATATTTGGTCTCTTGATGCTATTACCTCAAACAATTTAAATGGTCGTGCATGCATAAATATATTTCGAGACATTTGGAAAATCCTCATACTCCGGTAAAAACATAAAGGAAAAGATTTTTACCAATAACCAACGTCGTTGTCTAGCTTTATTTCGAATCAAATTATAGGAAACTGTTTGATACTCTCATAGATGAAAATGAAAAATGTAGGGTGCATAACTGATGCATGTTAATACGTAATAAAAGAAATAGAGGAAACTAAGTCTAGCAATGTAACCTAATTTTTCACATGATCAATGCAATTTTTATACTTTATTGAAGATTGAAGATGTTTATATTCGTCCTAGTATGACCATAATAAGATGTATCCAGGCATTTAGACATTATAACTATGCAGTTCTGGAATTTATGTCTATGCTTCTGAAGGACATATCACCAATGCTTCCAATTACACATAAAATATTTGATGGCATGGCACATCTCAAATTGATAGTTTTTGCTCAAAATTTAGCCATAACGATTTGAAAACCAAACGAAGTTAAAAAAAAATCAAACACTAGTTTATATTTTTACTAATTGAAGCAGAGATATAATAAGAAATCAAACAAACAATTAGAAGGAGAAAATTGGAAAGATGATGACAGTTACTGTTATGTACCTAGATGTACCATAACAAGGTTGGAAGGATAATCTATTGATTCTCACGAATCAAGCCTACTGGTTCAGTGATGAACACATCTTAATCGAATAAACGATTGATTTCATTAAAAGTTTGATTAGTTCACAGATACAAACTTCACTAGCTTAAATAGCTAGGTTTATCTCTCAGCATCCAACGCTCACTACTCTCCCAGACGGTTACATCTAAACCATACATTACAACTGATATTATCCATATTTAAGACAATTAACTAATTAATAACACTAACTATTTTTACTAAATACTAACAAGGATATGATATGGGGATACCCTCTACTCACCATAGCAGGTACATGACACTCCCCACTCCTTGGAAACATCCTTGTCCTCAAGGATAAAAATAAGAACCAAGGTGCCCACATCAAAAGTAATTTAAACTAAGCATCGACTCACCATAAAGCAATTAAATTTATGCAAAAAGTACCACAACAACTTGGCTTATCAGCGATTTCAGATGTGGGTGCATCTTCGAGAGCCGTAATGGAAGAGAAAAAATAGTCGTTAGGTTGTTGTAGTTTGAAAACTCTCGTACATAATGTTGAACTCAACAGGCTCAAAGTAGCAATCAAGAATATAGGAAATAATTTCCTGTTTTATCTTCCCTGATTGTCGCTGACAATTCCAAAACATGGAACTTAGACTCGTGCAGGGGAGACGCAACGCAATCGACTATCCAGCCAAATTCAATGAATACCCCTTTGAGGCTCCCGCACTTCAACTACAAGCCCATCGATTTCCTTCTCAACTTCTTCTAGGTCAACACAGGCATATACAAGCGACTTTATTGAATTTATTAGGTTAAGAGAAGAGTTGCATAAACCCTACAACCAAAATGCTTCCATCCACTTAGATTGGTTAGTGCCATCCTTAATAAGCATAAATTTCTAGGCTCTGGAGTTTAACAATGCAACTAAAAGTTTCTCCCATGTGTCCTCAATGTTAAGATAAAATTAAAAGCAACGCCAAGTGCCAAATTAAACTCATTTGGGCAATCCGAACTCTTAAGGATATGAAATAGGATTCGGGGGATACCCTCTCCGTTCCAGGCAGAGGATGAACCGTTGAAGTCACCACTAGCGAGGGCGAGGTGATATCGTAATCACCAGTCCTTCCTGTGCGGTTTATATTCAAATTACCCTTCCCCGATAGTCAAAAATAAAGTCAAAAATTAAAAAGTCCAAAAAAAAAAAATTACAAAAAAAAAAATTACCTAATTACAGTTTCTAAAAAAAAATAAAATAATAATTACACTATACACAAAAAAAACGGATCTCTCTTTTCTTTCTATTTTGGATTTGCTTTTCTTTTCGGTGCTTTCTCTTTTTCTTTGTCCTCAAAGGAGAACAAAAATAATAAGAAAAATAAAACCTAAAAACAAAAGGTGCCAAAAAATTGATGGTTATTTTCAATGATGTTGTAGAAAGTGGTAGTAGGGTTGTCGTTCACTCGGACTTGAAGAGATTGATTTTAGAATTAATAAAAAGAAAATAAAGGTACAAAAATTGTCACAGGATACGAGGATTTCACTACTTTTCTTATTCTTGTGGTTCAATCATTAACTCTACACAATATAGCTCAAACAAAACAAGTTGTGACTCTAATTCTTTGCCAAAAATATTTCATAAAACATTATTTGTAAGTCGTAAGCATGACACATCAAAAGTAATTTAAACTAAGCATGCGACATCAAACAAAATAACAAGTAATTAATAGAAATCATAAAGCAATTAAATTTATGCAAAAAGTCAATGAATTAATTCATTTACCACAATCATGAAAAGTTGCTTCCTCTTGTCTCGGTGATGGGGTCTAGCTTATCATGTTGGAAACACGCTCAAAGTATGATTTCATTGCTGGCTTACAAGGATGAAAAATATGAAGACAGAGATTCGTAACACTTATATTTGTTACAAGCACTGTTGAACGATAAAACTCAACTGTCGCTGACGCTGTTTATTTAAGTCTGCCTCCAGTTGACCCACATCAGTGAGTCGTTAGCACTGTTGAAGAACGACTGTGTTTGGCAGTCTGTTCTTCGTGTTCTTCGTCTTCAATGGCAGCAGCAGAGACGAGCTCTGCAACTGATTTTTCTTCACTCTCCACTCTATCTTTTGGCCCCCAAACTCTCCATCCCCTTCTCTGAGTCCCTAACACACTATATATACTCAACAGGCTCAAAGTATCTCGCAATCAATCGAATATATTCTCTTTTATTCTCCGGGAAATAATTTCCTGTTTTATCTTCACACGCGCCTGATTGTCGCTGACACATTCCAAAACATGCGTAACACTCTCCAGGGTTGATTAAAACTCATGCAAGGGGGATAACCGCAATACATAATCTCGATCGACTTTCGAGCATATCTCGTGAATAACTACATACTTCCCTGTTTGCTTCCAATCGACTATCCAGCCAAATTCAATCGACGAAATAAGCCATACCATGCCTGTTATGAGTTGTCACATCATCCCAATAAATTCCAGCCGTTGAGTCTCTTTATTTCCCGACCAAAATGCAAACCATAAATCTTGCTGCCATGAATATTCAGTTTCCCGCCAAAATCTGATTTTTGAAAGGTTGGGGACGACCTCCCCCTAACAGACAGGGGGGTGCGAATAGCAGGTGGATCCCTGGGGTGCCCTTATCCAAAATGAGGGTGCCTTTATTGCGAATAAAAGCCTTTTTGCACAAGTGTATTTCTCCAAAAACACCTACACACATGTACGAGACCGACAATAGAGACAATGAGGACGACACAAAAATGTGTCTATGCCAATGAATACCCCTTTGAAACTTCAACTAAACTCATTGATAAGAGTTGCACAAGTGCCAAATTAAACTCATTTGGGCAATCCTGACATAACTTCTCAAAAGATTTGTGAGACTCACCATTAGAGAAAAATCATGTAACCATGGAAAGGTAACGTCGGAATTCAAGGTATTAGAAGCTGGGGCAGGTGACTGAGTTCCCATAAGTGGTCGATCAAAATAAATGCTACAAGCGTTCAAGGGATGCGACACAAGATGAGAAGTTTGCAACTGATATACCCAATAATAAGTTATAGTACTCGCTGAAGTAACCTTGAGAACCCCTTTAAAACACCGACAATGAATTGAAATCACCCCAAGCAAGTCGCACTTCAGCACTAAGAAAAAAAAATTTGTTTAACTCACAGCTGACACATTTACAATGGAAGCACTAAACGACCAATCTGATTGGTACCATATGTTGTAAATCAGCTCATGAACAAGTTCTCTATGGCATTTATCTACTAAATTCAAACCCACAGCAGAGACAAACCCAAATCTAAATTTCCATTTCACAAAACAAAATTTCCACATACTGAGTTTAAATTCCTTTCCACGATCAAATAATGTACGAGTGTAATCAAAAGGAAGGCAAAAACAACCAATACCGAGCAACATGCTGTTGAATAACACCATGGAGCTTGCATATTGTTTTGTAAGAGAAGTAAGAAGGTGCAAACTATGAGAAAGAATGACTGAAGTATTTATCGGATGTGGCTGTGCATATTTAGTGCTGAAAATGAAAACTGAATAGGAACAACGACACAGAAAATGTTCTTTCATTGCTCCTATCCTCCACAATCCGTCAAATATGACTCCTATAGCATAAAACAAACCATGTTGAAGCTGCAAAAGAGTATCAGCTTCACCACCCTTCCAACTCCACACTACACTCCTAAGCCTTCGTCCCAATATCTCTAATGTCATACTTTAATCAACAAGAGTAACCAAATGATATTTCTTTCAGAGTTTTGAACAAACAGCTTACTGGCATCTTGAATTTCAGAATGGTCAACAACATACACAAGAGCCATCCAATTTACAACCATGTGATTCATACCCAATGATAGGAAGTAATCGAACGATCAACTTCTCATAAAAAATCCAGGAAGGAACTGCACACTTACCTCGATCATATATCCAGCGAGCAAATAGCTCACTCTCAGAACCATTGTCAGCAGTTTCAAAAAATATCGACCACTGGCATTCATAAACAACAATTGAAATTGATACCCATGTTTATAAAGCAGCTCCAGAAAATGTCTCCTATAGTATGCATCCAACAATTTGAACTCTACAGAAAATTTAGAATACATTTTCAGAAGTTCAATTACTTTTCCACGATCAAAAACTCTACCCATTGTGAGCTGTAAGAGGAAATCAATTCTAACACCACTCGAATTCACAACTTTACTCTCACACATTTCACAAAACATCATTCCAATAGTACTAAGAACACCCTCATTAGTTGGTATACAATCGATTGAATCACCAGACCAAGAAGCTGACCAGTACCCATTCTTAGAGAGTAGCTCAGACACAGATTTTTCATTGTATTCATCCATTAAACTTATACAAACATATAGTGCAAAGGAACAAGATGTAATTGTATCAAAACCAAATTTTATAAATTCCAGCTAAGTAACAAAAACGTTTAGTGAGTTTGAAATCTTTTCCACGATCAAAGAGAATTCGAGAATAATCAGAAGGAAGAGATAAACATCGCTTACAGATCAATTTGATATGGTTTGAGCAAGAAAAATTACGGAACAATCAAATCTATACAATCATCTTCAGGATTTATTGATAATGAAACTGAAGAGTGAGAATATGAAGAAGATTTGATTGGAGTGGTTGCATCTTCATTTTCGATAAAGAAAAATGGAGGAATCAACTCTGATTCGATAGAATCATCTTCTTCATCAGGACATAGAGGAATTGATTTTGCCTTTATAGACTCCATAGCCCCTAAATCTCCAATTGATACAGTAGAATCTCCAATTATTGATGTCGACTCTAAAAAACCAATTGTAGCAACCGTGTTGTTGATGTTAGGGTTGACGATGTTGAGGAATTTGAAAAGCTTAGCAAAATTGCGATCCATCATTTACCAATGTCGTTGGTGCTGTTCGGAGAGCTCCTTAAGCTCTTGTGGTTGTGAAGTAGAAGCAATTGTCGCAATCTAATCCTCACAGAAAAAAATTGATACCCAAAAAGGTGAATCTGATACCAATTGTTCTGTACCTAGATGTACCATAACAAGGTTGGAAGGATAATCTCTTGATTCTCACGAATCAAGCCTACTGGTTCAGTGATGAACACAACTCAATCGAATAAATGATTGATTTCATTAAAGTTGGATTAGTTTACAGATACAGACTTCACTAGCTTAAATAGCTAGGTTTATCTCTCAGCATCCAACGCTCACTACTCTCCCAAATGGTTACATCTAAACCATCCATTACAACTGATATTATCCATATTTAAGATAATTAACTAATTAATAACACTAACTATCTTTACTAAATACTAACAAGGATATGATATGGGGACACCCTCTACTCACCATAGCAGGTACATGACAGTTACTTGTTTCATTTTTGTCTTTGCAAAGGTTCTTGCGTCAGGCACTACAAACACGGTGTTAATTAGAATTTATTTTCAGCAAACAACATACCTAAGTAGAGGACCGCGTATGACAAAGCATATACTTGTGATATGACTTCACATTAAGGAGAGGGAAGCATCCATGTAATCACAATGATGATGAAATTTTTACACCAACTAAGCCTTGTACTGATAATGACATTTTTAGTTCAAATCTTAACAATATTAGTGATTATTCACAAAAGGATGAAGGTTTGACTAGGGATACCATTGTTTTAGACGGTATAGTATATCATTGTGATTATGAAGCAGATGATGGTTTAGAGGAAAGAGTTTATCCTGAAAATATTAAATTTTACAAAACAAGACCCACGATATATGTTAGTTGCTGGAATAATAATATGTTCATGACCACTTCTCACATGTCATAGTGGTGGACCCACTCAGCAACTACCATACATGACTTGCTCCACTTTTCATTAGTTGTGGTGTAGCTTGCTCTATGTGACGGACAGGAAAATTATGCCTAACGCGTTTGGGCGCGCAGGCCATAACTTCCCCGATGCGTCATTATGATGCTACAAACCGGGCCTTTAAGTTAGGCAAATGCACGTTCATTTTCCATTGCAAGCATGCTCATGGAGCATGATGCAGCTAACTTAGCTTCCACACCTTTCCAATGTTATGTTGTTTGGGGCGGCACTTAGTTAGGAGCACTTGTTCCTCCTAGAGATATTTGTTATTCTTGTGGTTGAGTACTGTCAAACTAACTTCATTAGGTTTAAATCTAGTGCTAGTGATAATCACGAGGACCAAGGTTGACTTGAGGTCTTGAGGAACTGTTTCAGCTGTATGCACATCGTGGTTGAACTGGCAAAGTTAAATCAACTGTTTTCGATTTGCAACCGGCTAACATATGAAACTCATCTTATGCCATTTTGAGTTTGGTCTGTTTATCCTTATGTAGGTGACAAATATTAACATCTAGGTGACAAGTCCTAATGAAAATCAATGTGATTTGGATTTTGACTTGGGTTGTAACTTTATGCGGTTTGGATATATTGTGTTGACAACATCTCTTTGGAATTATGGACCACAAGGAGGCCAGGAGAATGAATGTTGGTGATGAATTCTTTTATTGAAATGCCTGCGTCAATGCCTTGGTAAATCGAGTTTTGGTCGCGAGAAAATTGAATATTAATATATTATACATTGCAGTCGAGGAGGAGGGATTCTCAAGGAAAACAAAAGGAATCATTTTTACGTCAGCTAGTTTTGAATTAGTATTGTTGGAGCTGTTGAAACACACCAATTTGCTACTTTGAAGAATTATATCTTGTTCTTATACGAGTTCAAGTTATAATCAATTTTGGGGTAGAATTCTCTGTAACCTTGACTAATATTGAGGTAAAATTGGATAAATGATGGCCTCATTTGTGGAAAATATCCTAAAATTCACAGAAGGAGAAACACGGTTGCATTTCATTCTTATCTTGTTTTAGTTCAAGTGTAATTCGTAAGACAACACAGACAGTCGGCAAATAACATGTTGTCTTGTTTTAGCAGTACGACTACTATTGCGTTGTTTGGCAGTGCATTACTAGAATGTCATCTTCTTCTTTTCTTTTTTCACTCTAGTACTCCACCACCCATACCTGGTTGCGCATCATCATCCGACACTTCCAACAGCAGAAAGAAACTCTACACCAGTATGACGTGGTTGGTCATATGAAGGTGGAAATGCGGGAGATAGCAAATTGTTGCCGCTTTGATTTTCTTTTGTTTGTCGTTATCAGTCATCAACAATCTAAACACCCAATCACATCTCTCACACCACGTCGATAGTTGCAAAAACCTCCCCTCCCATTGGCCGGTGAACAAAACTCTCGCTCCTGATTGGACGAAATCAAAGTTAGCCCCCTTACATTTTGTGGCCGTTAATTTTTAATAGAATATGAAATCTCGACCTTTGGATTAGCCTCAAAATCTACTAATATCTTTTGGGGAGGGGCCCAGACATTTTTTTTTTTTGGGAAAAAAAAAACGAGAATATCCATGTAAAAGGAAAATCAACATAGATAGGTTTTTTTACGAGATTTACATATCAAGGAAGAAAAAAAAGAAGGTTTTTACGAGATTCTTTCGTGAGCAATTAATGGAAAAGAAATCTTAAAAGATCTTAGGGTAATTGTAGAAATAATTCTCTTTTTAGAAAAAATTCGAGAATCTCCATATCAGAAGAAAAATCAACCCAAATAAGTTCTTATGAATTGATTCGATCTAATGCTCCGGATTTTTGCAATTTATACCGAAAAATGTTAACAAAAAAAAAAAACATAAATATTTTTTACACGGTATAGATTTGTCCTTTAAGTTATTTTGATGATTTATACGGAAATGTTTGGAATAGTCTTATTAGTTTCCATGTTGAGCTAAAGTTACTTACCATAATATTTTCGGCGGACATAGAGACCATTTATTCTATACGTGTATACCATTCCTGTTAAAGTTAATTTGAGAAATAAATATGAGACTCCTAAGCTAATAAGGAATAATTACCATTCTTATTAGGATTCGGTGACGATGATTTCCAGTTTAAGATTTTAGGTTGTTGATTCGGATGATTTTCAGTTTAATTTTATGCCAAAAAGTTTTAACCATGAGCTTTTTTTTACCGGTTCTTCTTTTTCTTTTTGAGTTATTTTCTGTAGTACTGGTTTTTTTTTTCTAAGGTTAAAGTTTAGTGTTTTGTCGATTTTCTTAGTTGATGCATTACAATATCATAGGTCAAAATATGTGTTCCGTTTTGATTTTTTTGTGCGATTTCGATTTAATTTTTTCCCTAATGTGATGTTTAGGTTTTCTGTTTGCAGAATATGTATACCAACCCTGATGAATCAAATCCCAACTTCGATCATAGCAAGGTAACACAGTTTTCTTCTTTTTATTCTTATTTGTTTAGGTAGGATTTAGGGTTTGTTTGTTTTATTGTATTTTTTCTGATTTTTGGGGTTTACTGACTTCATTTGTTGTTATTTTTCATTGATTTTTGTTGTGTTTTGATGTTTAGGTGTGAATAGACGTCTGGTATCTTCTTCATGATGATTTATTTTCTGTTTAATTCAATTTTATTCGTAATTATCATATCTTTGTAACTTATGTTCTGATTTGTTATTTGCAGGATGCTTACTTTGATATGAGATATTAGTGTCAGGATTCTTAATTTTAAGGGTTCTACTGTTAAAACTTTTTGGGCGCATTTCAATGATCATGAGATATTAGTGTCAGTGCTATTGCTTTTTCTCAACATGTCAGTTAATTTACTTTGGTTTGAGTTTCGTTAAATTAGTTTTAGTGATGCTACTATTTTACCATTTTTTGGCTTGAATATTTCAGATACAGACTACGAAGCAAGGTTGTCATGGATATATATGTATGATGGAAATATCAACGCAGTTATCAGTGATGGGGATAGTTCTTTCCATCATACGAGGGTAATAATTCACCTTGCTGCATACCCCTGCCTTGATATTCTTTAATTTTTCGCCTTCGGGACAACAATACGAAATTTTCAATTTGTTATTTCCATCTAAGATGTAAGAACTTCTAGAATTCATTTTACTAATCTAAAAAAAAACATGACCATTTCACAACGACTCTTCATCCATGCTGCCGAATTCAGATTTCGCTGAATACACCCAGGACAAACATCATTTTCTTGATTATTCAACTGCTTCACCCTTTTAATTACAAGATTTATTTTTCTTTCAAATTAACCAAGAATGTTTCAGCTTTTCTGGAGATAAATTAGGACAAATTACTCATTGATGTTTCGAAAATAGTGATGTCCTGTTAGATGTATCATCTGGAATGATTAAGATATGATTTTTGGTTTGATTAATCTCTTTCTTAGTTTATTTTTAATTAAGGTTATTATAATTTAGTGTTTCAGCGTTTATTTCCTTTCTCATGATTTTGACTCACTGATTGATTGATTCTATTATGTTCTTTGTGTAATCTTTTCATTCTGACTCTGGTTATTTAGAAATCGTTAGGCATGTTTAAAGGTGGCATTCAAGGTAACGACACATTGAGATGCAATTGTTTTTATTATGAAGTACATGCAAAATTCTCCCTCGGAAGGTCGACAATTTTGGTTCATTATTTTGTTGGTGATGTAATTTTCAGGAAGGGCCTGTTGATAGGAGCAAGCGATGGGGAGATTTGGAGGAGGAGGTATAAAGGGAGAAGGATGAAGATATTCCAGAAGAGGAATTAAAGGATGGCATTGTATCAATTGGCAGGGACAGTGTGTCGTAATAGTCTAGATTATAATGTGTACTCATGAGGTTTTTCTTTCTTCAACACTACTTCTGGTGTGGAGATACCAAATGTCATTGAACTACGAGAGCCACAGAGAAGGAACCCAATGTAAATCTGAAATTTGTACCAAGTGAGTAAATATGCGTGTCACAAATTGTTTCTGGGACTTGCTCGGAACAACGCGCACGTATTAGGTATCATAATTTACTGTTTCAAAAAAGGCAATGAAAATCATCTTTTGTAGTTTTCTTGAATTGATTCATCATATCTTCTTTCCTGGACACATACTCCAGGAGCGTACATGGATAATTTAAAAAAAGTCATAACATTTGATCCTGGATCCAGGTATGTGGTTGTGCTGGAATGCAAGATAAAACAACAACTTACAAAATGGTATTTATTTGTTAAATAGGAAATTCATTGTCATTGTTATAGTAAATCTTAGATGTTAACTGGGAAGCTGTGTGAAAATCTAACTAAAGACGTAATGGAGATTTTAAACAAAAGTTATGTAATGTAACTAATGTTATAAGCATATAAGCATGTTAGATATTTAGCTTTGTGCAATGCTAAATAGTAGCCTAGCTCATAATAATCTGAAAGTTCTCTACACTACTACAGTTGTACTCAAACTGATTTAATTGAATTCATGATTTTTACAGTGATAGATGTAGATGGTCCTTAGCCTTCAAATAATTTTGGCGAGTCGTTTAGGTCGTGGTGACAATGGTAATGTTTTTTTATTTATGGTAGTTGGGCTTATTTTAATCATTTAGAATTGAATCTTGCTGGTGTAAGTGGTAAATAATATGGAAAGACAAAACTGTATTTTCAAAGACCTAATAAAGTAAGAGGGAAATGATGGGATTGGGCCGGATTCAACAGGCAAAGATGTGGTTGCCATCTAAGGTAATTCTCTCCAGGTTTGTCGTTTTTTTTTGGGTTGTTTTATCATTTTTCTCATGTTTGTCATCCGAAGGTTTATCTAATCTTGCGTTGTCTTGAGAGTTGTCGTGGAAATTTACTATGTTAAAGTGATTATCTAAAACAAATTTGGCCGAACTCTGCAAATGACGTGGATGATTGTTTGCATTCGGGCTTACGTTGATGCTCATGGTATTAACTGAATTTGTTTTGGGTGATCGTTTTGGGTGATCATTTGAACGTAGCGAGTACAAGATAAATTACCTTTATATAGGAAGGAGAAGAAGATGAGCTACCTAATTTTTTTCGCAAACTCGCTCCACCAGGGAAGTACAACAGAAACTGCTGAATGCACTTTAATTACGGTCAAAATGGACTTTTAACATAAAGGAGAAGAAGATGGGCTACCTAAATTTGTTCAGGTAATTCATGGACTTTTAACATCAAGATGAGCATGATGTCATTAGTTTAATTACGGTCGCCAAAGTAAATTTATACCATCGTTTTATACTTATATTGACATAAAATGCGTTTTTGACGGTGAATTTTTATCAAATATGTTTATGGTAATGTTGTAGTGACTGTTCAAGTTGGGAGCATTTGGTTAAAAGATGATCAGAGGATGAGTTGAGCA
>JAJJWW010010919.1:0-398377 GCA_023531295.1 Papaver armeniacum
ATTTTGGTTTTTTCTCTAACATTTTCTTCTCATTATAACTCTTCATTTTAATTACCGAATATCAGAAAACAAAACCAAAATCCGAAAACAAAATTAAAATCATCTGAAATTAGTTTTTCATTTAATATTCGATTTAATATGTCTGAAAATTAGAATAAGAAGCAGTTGGGAGGTAGATAAACAAGTTAATGCGTTGATAGCAAAATGGTTGAGACATTACTACATCTTATCTTTCACCTCTATTTATTTCACATCTCACCGACTTCTTGGTTTATCCCTGCAACCTCCAGATTTCACCGGAAAATTCATCATATTCAATTTGAGATTCAGTTGCAGGAAACTTCATCAACAAAATTGATTCAACCAATTCTTTTATGACTCTTCTATTTTGACAAAGATTTAAGCTTAATCGAGTTATCACCGAAAGATTGAGTTTGATTAAGATTTCTGAATCTATCAATTCTCCTGGGTTATCTCCAGCTAATTAAGGTATTTCTTTTATTGTTTTCTTAATCGACAGTTCTTCAACATCTGGGGTTTATTAGTTTTAGAAATTGAGGATCATATATGTTGTTGTGAATTTTATTCAACTGCAGTATGTTGATACATCAGTGACATTTTTAGGTTTAGTTGATAAACTTATGTTACTAAGACATAGTTTTTTACTTGTTTGTATGATGTCAAATTTTGTGGATAAATCTTGGATGCGTATAACAGAAAATTATAGCCCAGAATACAGAGAAGGGGTTAGAAAATTCGTGGTTTTGCAATGACAAATGGTACTTGTACAAAAAACGTGTGCTTGCCCGTGTAGGAAGTGTGAAATTATACATCGATATGGATTCTCGCTGGTTAGGACACATCTATATGAGAATGGTGTCGAAAAGACATAAACCAATTGAGATTACATGGTGAGAGAGCGGATGGTGCTTCAATAAGTCGTTCTAAAGGGAAGGTCGTAGTCGAAGAAACACATGATAAGTAATCAGATCGTTTGAATTTGAATGATTTTAATGACTGTTCCTTTGGTATTCATCATGACCATGATGGAACACAAATTGGAAAATCACCTTTAGAAGATCCAGATGTCAAGAAGCGTTATGATAGGTACAAATTGTTAGCGGCAGATTATACCTTTCTCACAATCCTCTTTGCTATGGTAGAACTGCATAATGTGAAGAAAACTTATAAAGTTCGGGTCAATAGTTTGTTGGATTTGTTAAGAGAGTGGCTTCTGAAACCTAACAATTAGCCCAAAAACTATGATGCTATGAGGTCAATGCTTAAGGATCTGGGGATGAAATCGAAGGATATTCATGCTTATGAGAATCAATGTATTCTGTAAAACGAGGAGAATGAGGATTTAACAGAGTGTCTGGTATGCGAAACTCTGAGGTTTAAGTTGAAAGCTACCAAAGATGGTCAGGTGGTGACAAATGAACCTTGCAAAGTGCTGAGATACTTTCTTGTAGACAAAAACTAAAGATTCTGGAACTTATCTTTTGGTGCATATTTCCTTACTTTTTATGCATATGCTGCTGCTTATATTTTGTTGTGTTCTTTTGATTCAGTCACCCTGTAGTTAGAGTGTAACGCTGAAAGCTTCTTAGCCTTGCCTGCAAACCGGTTGGTCCTGCAAGATCTAAACAAAGCAGTTTGAAACGTATTTTCTTGTGCAACTTTCCTTACACTAATATATATATATACTACTACTTATATTTTGTGGAGTATTTTTTTCACTCTCTATCTAGAGTATACCCATAAAAGTTCCTTTCAGTTTTTTGTCACTTTAAACATTTCTTAGATATACACTTCTGCGAGTGTATCGGGTTGTACTCCTTTGTATATATCTATATATGCATGTCTTTTATTTCCTTGCTAACTCCGTCATTTTAAATATCGGTCCATATCCCGGGTAAAGGAGGAGGGAAGAGGGCAACCTTGTATCCTCTTCTGATATTTCATATCGATTTTTTGTCTGTTTTCAGAAACTTTGGTGGATAAGATTTAGTATACATAAGTTTATCAGTTGTGTTACATTCATATATGCAATTCCCATGAGCATGGGATACCGCAGGTCGTCTTTTTAATCTCAGGTTTATTACCTATACCTATCATGATCTCTTTAAATATGTCGTTTGCTTACTTAACTGCCATGCATCTGACAGATAATCATTTGCTTTGCAAGGTTTCATGGATGCTAACACCTGAAGCTGGAGATTATCTACTATGGAGAAAATTGGCAAGTTATGTTAATCTCGGGTTTGTTTTATTACCTATTATGATCTCTTCAAATTGTTTCGTGTACTTATTAAATTGACAATATTCATTTCACCGATATGCGTTTGCTGGTATATGACAGGAGGTAGTGTTGGCCTTGCAAAGCTGCACAAAGATGGAAAAAACTTGTAACCAAGATCAGCTTATTGAAATAAGTTTATCCCTTTTCTTGTATAGCGTTGCAGGACCTTGATAGAAGAATACCAGTGTTGTGGTGAAATAACTTGACATTGTTTATCATGCAAATCCGCAGAAGTAGCACAAGCTAGAAGTATCATATTCTCGTATTTAATTATATTTCTAAGTAAGCTCTTACCAAATCTGTTCATTCTTTTCACGTATGTGTTTTACATGATTTCTGCCAAAAGGTACAACTTACTAATATCGAGTTTTCGGAGTGGAGATGTTATGGTCATTAGGTTCTTTGTAAATAAAGGAGATAAATGCAAAGCTAACCCTGACGAGGCAAAACATTTTCCTCTCTAATTTCTTTGGTGACCGAACTATTATAATTATTAGTTTTCTTGTTATCATTAGCTACCTCCGGCAGATACACTTATATACTACCATTCTCTTTTTGCTTTGTGAGGTTTCACTGATGCAAAGTCTTGAAGCTAGAGAATACCTACTGCAGAGAAAGTTGACAAGTCATTGTAATCTCAGGTTTGTTTGCGTTACGTATTGTGATCCCTTCAAGTATGTGTTTCACATGATTCCTTCCAAAAGGTACAACTTACCACCGTAATTCCAGTTGGTGGGTAAACTCTTGGTACATTAGAGTTTATTGTATTACTTACTGAAATTTTGGTTGATTGATGGTACCATTATCTTTGTTTTTCGAGAATTTATTGATGCAAACACCTGAAGCGGATCAGTCCTACTGTGTGGGGGTCAATCATAAAGCTGGATAAACAAGCGAGACAGTGTTGGCCTTGCAAAGCTGTACCAAGCGAGGGAATGAACTTGTACCAAGAGAGACATTCTTTTCTCTACTTCTATTAATTGGTGAGTAAAGTATTACTATATCAGTGCATTGTTTGTTGTCATCGTAATTTAACATATGAAACCATGTATATAAATTTTCAGTGACAATTATGTCAAATATAAACTTTTAATGTTTAGGTTGTCATGTTCAAATATAAACAGTGAGAACGTATGCATTAGAAACTTGCTTATATTAGAAACTGTTGAAATACACACCCTTTTCATTTTCTTATAACATAGCGAACCATGTATGTTTTTTTCTTTCCTCAAGCAGTTATTTCACACTCACATATACTTAGGTATCTGAATGAATGATGAGACAAGTCTAGCTAGGATCAATTGGTTGGTCTATGGATTCCAGAATGGATGAATGAATGATTTACTTGTTTTTCTATAATGAGAATGTATATGTTGCAGAATGACAATGAACATGTAAATGAATTGCCTAAATTACTGAATGAATCTTTATCTCTTATGAGAGTTGTTTCTAATTTGAGTTTCTTTTCATTTTTGTTGTTCAATTTTTCTGGATACTGGAATCGATGGCAATAGCTGATGCCATGAGATGGTTAAGGATACTCTGATGTCAAAGTACGACTTCTTTTGGCTGATGAACAACCTTTTTTTAGCCAAGCTATAATGCAGAACAACACTTGCTTATATTTAGGAACTGCCGAAAAACACAACCCTTGTCATTTGTTTAAACCCATAGCTAGCGAACCATGTATGTTTTTTCCTTGAACATTTCTTTCAATGTAAAAACTTACACTCGTATATACTTAGGTATGTGAATGAATGAGGAAGCAAACCTTCATTTAATTGGTTGTTGTATGGATTCCAAAATTAATGAATGAATGAATTCCTTGTGCTGCTAGAATGAGAATGTATGTATTGTGGAATGAGATTGAATTATGGATTTCAGATTTAATATTGCAGGTTCAGAAATGAATTGCAATGCATCTTCCAAAAGGAATTGTATTGAAGCTTCAGAAATGAATTGCATTGCAGGGTCCAATTGTTAGAGCACTGCTCAGTCGAACTCGCAAGCGTTGCTATCTCAAGCTTGTTTATCAAGTTTAGTTGTCAAAAATATAAGTCTTGATTTCTGGTCTACTTATAGCTAAGCCTCGGATTAGGATAGAAAGTGTAGTTGAGCTTTAGACTTCACGGCGTTCATCGATTGAAGACGAAGAACTACTAAGGAGAGCTTGTGTAACTTCACCAACAAAAGGTATGTGGAGACTTGAACTCATCTATCACTCAAAAGTCTATCTACTCTATCTCCTATTTGAGACAAAAGTCGTATAGATATAGACTTCAAGTATACACATTTGATATTTCGAGCTGAGTTTAACTCGCTTACATATTTCTCGAAATATGTGTTGGTAAGCTTTCGCTTCAACCTCATCTTATATTCTTGACGAAATTCAAAATATCATCATGTGAAAATCGCCTAGTAACATCTTACATGATTTGTGTGCGACAGTCATTTGATGTAGACTCGGAATGTTTCATATTGATCATTCGATCACTTGAAAATAGCTTCGAAGCTAATAGTTTGTGTGAGACATCTATTCCCGTCTTCTAAGAATGTTTCAATGATTGAAATGAGAATTTAGAACAAATTAACCATGATTGGATATAGCACAGTATGCGTACTTGTATGCTAACTGTTGCAATTTATTCCAAGTCTGGGAACCATGGTATGCTTACCTGTACGCATACTGGTTGGTTAATGAAAGTCCGAGAACTTAGTATGCGCACCCGTTCCCGTACTGGCGTAAGTTCAAGTTCCGTAATTCAACTGAGGTTGGTAGTATGCGTACACGTTCGCGTATTGGCGAATCCAAACTTAGTCCGGCTACTTAGGTATGCGTACCGTTCGCGTACTTGAGTAGGTTATGTTTTAAAATCGGTTTGTTCATGAACTAATACATTTATATATTAACGAATACAATCTTTTGCAAACCGTGGCTATAATGTTCATGAATTTATTCAAGTGAATCAAAGTCGATTTTGCTTCAATTGTGTCCTGTATACTTACTTCTATGAGAATATAAACAATTGAACAACTCTAGAACTAGTTTCATTTGAGTCATTTGAACTAGTTATGGTTAAGATGAATAAGGTTGATATGAAAGTGTTCATATGGACAACTTCGGTTAACTATTGTTGAGCCAACTAGGTGTACACGTTTAGGTACGGTTACCCAAATCTAAATGAAGTCACTTTTCATTTGTGTGTAACAAGCTAAGTTCGATCTCACGGTTGAAAGATATTAGCATGAGTCTAATCAAGTTTTTATCTAACAATGAATATTGAATGCTTTGTTACCAAGGTAACATTGATTGCAAACCCTGATTTGAAGACTATATAAGGGAGAACTCTAGCAACTGGGAAACCTAATACCCACACCTCCTGTGTGATACTAGTTGCGACTAGAGTCGATTCTCCTTTAACTTTAGTTTTTTCCCAAAACCATGTAGGTTAACGACTGAAAGACTTCATTGGGATTGTGAAGCCAGACCCAACTATTTTCTGTAGTTACGTGATCTGATCTTGTTGTTTTCTATCGTGATTGAGTACTATCTTCTTTAAGATTAACTCGAGATTTAATCTCCGATAGGCAAGATAAAAAGTAGTCACGAACATCTTTGTCTCATCGTTTGTGATTCCACAATATCTTGTTTCGCTACCATACAATTAAGATTATTGTGAGGTGATTGATATTACTTGGTTGTTCTTCGGGAATATAAGTCTGGTGTATCAATTGGTTCCTGTTCACCTTGATTTATCAAAAGACGGAACAAAACTCGTAGGTATTTATGTGGGAGACAGATTTATTTATTCAATAGACTTTTCTGTGTGAGACATATTAGTTTATCAAGTCTTCGACTTTGGTGCGTAGAAACTCTTAGTTGTGGGTGAGATCATCTAAGGGAATCAAGTGCATAAAGTCATGATGGGATTCAGAGGCGTAAGGAACGCGATTGTAACTTGATCAGTGTGAAATTGGTTAGGGATCAACTACATTCCAGTCTGAAGTTAACTTGGAGTAGGCTAGTGTCTGTAGCGGCTTAATACAATGTGGTGTTCAAATATGGACTTGGTTCCGGGGTTTTTCTGCATTTGCGGTTTCCTCGTTAACAAAACTTCTGGTATCTGTGTTATTTCTTTTCAGCATTATATTTTCTATATAATTGAAATATCACAGGTTTTGCGTAGTTCAATCAATTAGATAATCCAACCTTTGGTTGTTGATATAAATTGATTGACACTTGAACATTGGTCTTTGGTACCATTCAAGTTGTTTCACATAATAATCAGGCTCACAGATTTCTATCTGTTTGATTTGTTGATTACATTGTGAAACAGAGATATAACTCTTAGATATATTTCTTGATTGAGCTTGCTTTATTAGTTGGTGCTCTCGGAATTGTATTGGAGTTAGTCCATATAGATTGCTAAACGAAATATTGGGTGAGGTTGTTAGACCCCTGTTTTTTCAATTGGTATCAGAGCAGGCAAACACGTTTAAGACCTCATAAGTCTGTGTTTGTAGCGATATGACTCTATGGACAATAGTACTATCTTTGACAACGCAACACCAGTTCAGAAACATTATGACTTGTTTCAAATCCTTGTGTCTCGTGAGAAATCTCTCATGTCTTCTCCATTGTCTGAAACTGAGATCGACTGGGAAAAACGCATAGATGAACAGTTGGATGATCTTTCAGATGAAAGTGACTCAGATGAGGGACAAGATGTTGATGAGGAAGTCTCACATTATATCAAGCTTTTAGACCATCTCATAAGGAAAAAGAAGTCAACAACTTTCTTGGATGAATTTCTGATTCCTCTCTGTATAGAAAATAGGAAATTAAGAAAACTCTTTAAGGGATATGATTGTGGTCATAAACTCTTACAATCTCTTCTTAAAGATCGTGAAGAAGATGTGCGTTTAAAAAATTCTGAATGTGATAATCTTCGTCGAAATCTCTTTGTGTTGAAAGAAAGACTTGCAGAAACTGAAGTAAGATATGGCTCTCAACAAAAATATTTTAATAACTGAGAAATCGGTTTTCTCGCCAAAGAGAAACAATTGGAGGATGATCTCACTACACCATTTTTAGGGATTAGCAACGGATCCCAGCCGTTGCTGACTGGTGTCGCAATGGCAGATTGACGTTTCAAAACACGGTGTTGCATTTTTTCGTAACGGCATAAGCTCCGTTGCGATTCTTGGTCAACAACGGAGATTCGCAACGTACTGTGCCGTTTCAACCATGTTTATTTGCAACCAAGGTCTGCCGTTGCTAAGATGTTTCTAATTACAGGAATACCCCTACCCGGAACTAAAATGTTATTGGTTCTGGTTCTAATTTACTGGTTCTGGTTCTAATTTAGCAACAGATTAAAGACGTTGCTAATATTTTGCAACATAAAAAAAAATTTCAAGTCTTCATTGACCTGGTCAAAATCCATTTCCCCCCACATTCCCCCTACAGTTACCCAGTTCCCCACATTCATCATTTCCACAGATATACATTCATTCATTCAACATACATTCATTCATTCATTCAACATACAAAACTGTATCAAATTATGAAAATGGATTCTTCAATTGATTTTAACAAAAAGTATGAGTATTTGATACAAATGTGTTCTAAGTATCACAACAAACTAGTGTACACATTAGAAACATACTTGGTTCCTAAGTTCAGTTCATGTAAAGTTACGAAATTCCTAAGTTCTTCTAACTTAAATCACTATAAGGAGATACTACATAAACTTACAAATCTTGCAGCTGCTAAGGGACCTAATGGCTGCTGCTTTGTTCTCCAACCTTAATTTCTGATCTCATAACAAAGCATCATTCAATCAACCTGCGAACAAAGCATCACAAATTCTTCCAATCAGATAACCAGTATGATTATAAAGATTGAGTCAAAAACTAATAAATAAATAATATGTTGTACAAGTACAAGCAGGCAAAATCTATGGAAATGATGAATATGGGGAACTGTATAAGTTTCCATTGTCTCTAATCCTCCTTCCAATGACCTAAGTTAAAATAATGATACATCAAAAGCTTGCGCATATAATTGGTGTTCTGTAAACACATTGAATCTGCACCAAAATTTGGGGATCATCTTGTAATCCAGCTGAAGTCAGCCAAATCCTAAATTATGCTGGATTATGTGATATCTGTTTAGGTCTGCACTAGTATCTTGCAAGCATAATACAAAAAACTATCCCCTAAAACTGTTCTTGTTCTATTTAGTACAAAACATTCACCAAAATCTTGAGTCTTAACTATACTATAAACGAAACTAAGAACTGGTGAACTACTATATAATTTAAGATATGTGACATACCATCAGTCATCTTGGCCTCGATGATGGAAACATCTTTATTATCATTCACACGATCATAACCATAGCGAAGCTTCCATGAATGAGTCTGCTCAACAGTAGAGAGTTCACAATTCACTGAAAAAATCCAAGTAATTTGCTATCAAAGTAATTCACACATTCATAATATTGGGCAAAAAGTTAGAACGTAATACAGTCAATGCCCTGGAACTATCTTTACTATCCATCCATCTCAAAATACTTCCACCCCCTTAATCTATATCTCAACTTTCTAACACCGATATCATATGATTCTCATAAACTATTAATGCATCACAACTTTCCATTTTATATAGAAAAATTTATAATAAAATATGATCACTAACGAAACCCTGCTCTAAAGACGTGAATGATAGAATTCGTCAAGTTAAAATCGAGTGAAGAAACATAAAATTGATGATACAAATACACTTGTAATGACCCATTTTCTGGATTACTAATTAATCTATTTAATTGAGTATAAGATGCTTAATTAACCTAGCAAGACGATACAAAGTGAACAAACTAATCAACTAACAGAGTTACAGAGAGTCGTGACGTTCTCAAACTATTCCAACTATCTATTAACATCAAACCGATAAAAACAAGTGTCTGTGACATACTATATATACACATAGCTTAGGAGTAGCTACTACCCAAAACAAGTCAAGATACATCACTTCAAAAGAAATATGTACAAACACCAAAAAGTAAACAGCTTCCAAAAAGAGTTCTCCCACTTGCAACTTACTAAGTCACTTCACTCGACCCACATAAAATATTCTCCTCCGCTCGCTTCTTCTCCAGCTATAGTGGTATCACCTGGCACTAAAATGGAAATTATAGTGAGCAAACACGCTCAGTGGTTACTTATAAATCTTAATCAATCACCCAGAATTAATATTTATATGAACTTTACTTCAAATTTAAAGAAATAGAACTAAAATGAGTATGCTCAATAAAAGAAAAATAACAGCAGATAACAAACATGTATATATCGTGACCTCCTCTAACATAATAAAAGTAATAAATACTACCAGCAAAGGCCGGGCCTCGGTGCCATTCCATACCGGCAAACATGGGGAAGTCCTCATAGCATATAGGCCTATATATCGGGTCGTGCACACCCGTAATATCGAGGAAGTACCAATACACACTCAAACAATTGAGAATACTCTTCTCAATACACAACATATAGCAACAACTGGGAATACTTTTCCCAACACACAACATAGAGCAACAGAATATCTCTACTTATTTCCAGTCAATGGAGATAAGTAATGATGAAACAATCTGAAAATTCAACTTAATAAAATTAAAGTGCAGTTCGGTAAAATAAAACAGCCGTAGTTGTAGAAGAGACTTCATAAATTCCCACCTGTATCAGGTATGTGAAGACTGAACTATTCTATTTTACTCACTATCTTACCATTTTATCTTTTTGAGAAGATATCGTATCACTTCTAGTACATTTAAAAAGAAGAAGTTTCGAGTCAAGTTTGTCTTGTTAAAAATCTCGAAATATGATTCTAAGCAAAGATGTTCAACGATCATTTAACAATATAAGTTCTAAACAATTTGTCGTGTGAATTAATTTGTGAATCAATTGAAAATTGCCCACGCATTACGCTGAAATGTTTCAAACATCATAAGAGGGATATGTTGAACTATCTGATATTTCTACTTAGGGTAGCTTGGCGAACCAGTTCGCAAACCATAGATATCTAAGTTTAAAAAATACAGGAGGGTTGGCGAAGAAGTTCGCGAACCACAAGTTCAGTTGGGTACAATTCACGAACCGTTGTGAACTGAATTTTGAAAGTTGATATTATAGGCTAGCAGTTGACGACCGTGGTCACCTGAGTTTGGCAGTCTTGTAGGGTTGGCAAACCTGGTTCACGAGCCGTTACACCCTGACTCGTGAACAAACCTAATGGTTCACGAGCCGTTATACCAAATGTCCCAGTTTAAGATTTTAGTATATGCTCAAAGACTTATTTAAAAAAAAAGAATATGTTTAGCATTGATAAAATTCTCTCAAACACTTCTAAGACTTCATTGATCACTCAAACACTTATGTGTGTGCATCATGGTTAAATTCTTAAATGTTTAAATGAACATCAAATTGTTTTAGTTCTTTTTCATACTTTCAAACCGAACAATCATTATATACGATTCCAGAACCGCTTCCTAGTGTATATTATTTTATTGTATTTTCAAGACCTAACAGTGTTTGCTTGATTCTCAAGTTATCTTAGCTTGAATTCTAGGCAACCCCTTGTCCTTTAAAACCTATAAATAGAGATGCTCTTTCAAATGGTAAAATCAATCCCTGATACTTTGTGTCCTAGTTGATTCTAGAGTTGTCCTTTATATACCTAGGTTTCCTCTGAGAAACATAATTAGGTCTACGACTAAAAGACTTCGCTTTGGGGATTCGTGAAGCCAGGTCCTACCATCTTTCCATTGATAGTTCATGTATCCTTATCTTGCTTTTCTATTATCGAGGTTTTCATAATATCTTTCATGCAAGATATATAGTAATCACAAAGTTCTCTTCGTCTCAGACTTTGTGATTCCCCAAGATAGATATCTGAAAACTGATCTTAATTGATCTTTTGAAGATTGTTCTTTAGAGGTGGTTAAGAATCTAGGCTGCTCTTCAGGAGTCGTAAGTTCCTGATTTATGAGGTTTGCTCTATTTTTCTGTTGCAAACAGATTTCCTCACCTTGATTTTTGATTTAAACGGAAATCAAATAGGCTTATCTGTTAGAGGAAGATTGGTATCAAAAGTCTTCACTTAGGTTGAAGCAACTAGTCTTAGGCTGTAAAGGACGTCAGCTAAGGGAATCAATTGCGTAGAGCCTTGCTAGGTTCAAGAGACGTAAGAAGCGCGACTGTAACTGAATCGCTTGGAGGGTGGATTCGGTCTCAACTACATTCCAGTTCGAAGTCTGATAGTAGGTTAGTGTTTATACCGGCTTAAAACAGTTTGGTGTTCAAATCTAGACGAGGTCCCGGGTTTTTTCTGCTATTGCGGTTTCCTCATTAACAAAACTTCTGGTGTCTTGTGTTTTTATTTTTCCGCATTGTATTGTTTACTTTTATAATTGGATTACACAGTATTGTACGTATTCAATCTTGGTAGATACATCCTCTTAATTGTAATCGATTACGAGACTAGTTCTTCTAGAATTCGTATCATGAAAGATAGATAACAAGGTTAATTACTTGGCAATTGGATCCTAATTAGCAATTCGGGATTCGGCATACATACGGAACGACAAACGTACGGGTATTATTCGGATTTGTAAAAATCAAATTCGGTCAAAGATCAGGTCTTCAGTTCGTGGTTCATCAGTAGTACGGAACGACATACGTACGTGTGTTATTCGTTTTCGAAATATTAGTTCGGCATACAAAATTCGGTAGACATATATAATAAATTAATAAGTATTTATAATTATAAATGTTTTGCAGTGGAAATAATATGGAAAAGTAAGAGATAGAGAAGGAGAAGAACTTGATATTGTTAAAGAGACATCAATCTATTACATACATATAATGTTCTCTTATATACATAAAAGGGAAGACCTATTCATCTAATGGACCGCACATCCATGGGCCATAGGCCCTATAACACTCCCCCTTGTGCGGTTCAATAACAAAGCTTTATACATAGTGCTTCACATATAATGCTTTAAATGTAGTTCTTCAAATGTTGTTCTCTCCTTGATGACTTGTGCCGAAATTAGTTGCCTCATTAAAACCTTGACGAGGGAAAAATCCAGTGGGACAAAACCTTGGTACAACTCTTCACATGTAGTACTTCGCATGTTGTCTCGTACTTTACATGTAGTTCATCACATGCAATACGATCGTCAAAGACCGACATGTCTAAGTTAATTGCCTCGTTAAAACTTCTTTAGGAAAATTCAGAGGGATAAAACCTGAACTAAAGAAAAGGTACAATATTAAGCAAACTTAGAACATAGTTGGATGTGTATACGTCACCTCATTAAAACCTTGACAAGGAAAAACCCAGTGGGACAAAACCTTGACGAAGGGAAAAGAGTACAACTTGACAGATGCAAGTAAAGGTGATCCGTTGCAGATAATCATTTTGCTCCATTGAAGTTGATTAGTTGCTTCACAACTCATAAGGCAGAAAATCCTTGTGGGAAAGACAATATCCTTAGTTAGCAAATTACTTCCTGGTGTTTGTTGTCGTATCATTAAAAACCTCGCTGAGTATTAAAACCCTGTTGGAAAAAGAAACCTCGGTGAAGGATAATAGTTCAACACACCATTAGATGCTCCCCCTGATGTCAGACAATTTTCATTAGTCTAATGCAATCAAAAGGAGTTTATCACACTTTACATTGGTGACTTGAATGTTTATAAGACCCTGTTGTTGATTCTGGAAGTTACATTGCTTAACATCTATCACGTTTCATTTCTTTGATTCATATATTTTCAGTAATATCAACGCGATCTTTATGTCTGCAACGTTCAACATACTTGATATTTTTAGTGTTGTCTCGCTAAAAACCTTGTCGAGCGACAAAACCCTTTGGGAAAAACTATTCTCGATCGAAGGGAAAAAGAGTACAACACAGCTTCAATTTCGAAGTAAAATATGTCGACATCATATCCTTGGATCCTCCCCCAGATGTCGGCATCTCCCCCTGATTACTTTCAGAGTTTTTCTAGACAGTTTCTTTAGTCATGTATTTTTCGAAACTGAATATTGGTAATGACTTGGAAAATAGTCTACCATATCTCCCTCTGATTACTTTCGTTGGAGAAGAGATTATTGTTCCTTCATAATCAACAACTTTTGGATTGCACTTTCATTAGCATTCCTTTTTATGTCTTTGCAGGGATAAAATAAATTTATGTCAATGGTTACTTTTAAGTACATGATTACATTCACTATAGCATTCCAATGACGTTGCGTTGGCGCGGAGCTATATCTAGCTAACAAGTTCTCTGAGGATGTAAAATTTAATCGAGTACATTATTATACTAAGTACAACAATGCGTCTATTGTACTTAGATATGGGAATTTCATCTCCTAGAACATCTTCGTCATCTTCCTTTAGACGAAATGGTTACTTACTTACATTTGAACCTCGACTAATCATGGGAGTCTATCAGGATGCATGTCTTTGTTAAATTTCTTGACAACTTTAGACATATGCAAACTGGTGGAATAATATACCACAAGCTCAGTATTCGATCGAGCTTTCCCTAGATTTTTAATCTCAAATTCGGATTTTAAATAGCTTTTAAGGTCTCTTATTACATCAAGAGCACATATCATGTCTGTACCATCAACATAAATAGCTACAACTCCAAATCAGGAAATTTCTTATGAATACACAAGGAAAAATAACTTACTTTTCTATCCCCTCCAAATCAAATTGCCACTTAGACGGGTATACCACATCCGCCTGATTTCTTGAATCTATAAGTGAGCGTTCTATCTAATTGTAAACGCACTATGTGGTTTAGAGTCATTTGATTTGGGCAACAAAAGGCTATCAAATACTTTTGTAAATATCTTTTATCTTGATTCTTTTCAGAGATACATAACAACCACATACATATGCTGCATTTCAAGTCCTTTTGAAATTACCAAGCTAACTAAGTAGCGGAACACTATAATGTTCATTACAAGAGAACAATTCCAGGGCTTTGTGAGAAACCTCGCGCCACAAGGCGAGTCTTTTTACTTTAAGACTTCTTTCTTCTCATTATGCTTTGTGACAAATTAATCATGTATGTCCAATAGGTTCTACAATTGGTTGGTTAGCACTACCACACCAAATACCTGTATATTTGTCAAAGAACCAAGTTCTACCTGGATTGTATAGGCCAAATACGCTCTTCGTTGAAATTAAGCAACAAGAAGCTTGGTTCGATCTCATCTTGCTTTATTTCCTTAAGAAAATGTATATGAAATTAATCATCAATATGCTCGCATGATCTTTCCAATGACTCGTGTGCATTCTCATAATCCTCTTGGGATTTTATTGTTCTCTTGAATCATTAAACTTTGGAGCGTCCTCCAGCTTGATTCATGGACATATTCAAAGACAATCTAATGAGATAATTTCTGATGATATAAATAATTTGTGCCTTACTCACCTACTTCCTTTCTAGGTGAGCATTGATCAAACCTGGTGGTCTCTCCATCTTCCTTTATGTAGCCACGGCCTCAAACTACACTTCCACCAAGTGTAGTTGCAACACCTTAGTCTTTGGTGTACCCCATACTGAGGATTTCTAACCTTGCAGTAATATTTGCAGCTGGTATATGTGTGATCTTGTCACTTTAGCGACATCATTGTACATTCTGAAAATCGATTATTCTTTGTCACTTCACATTTACGTTTGTGGAGTACAAGAATCAACATGAGACATAGTGGGAACACACCATGACAATTCCTGTCGTTCCCTTAGAAAATACTTTTTCTTATCTCCCCCTAACGACGGGAAGAATGTCTTATTAAAATGACAACCCGCAAATCTAGCGGTAAGAGATCTCCTGACAAAGGTTTCAAAAATGCGGATAACTGTTGGGAACTCATTTCCAACATAACTACTTAATAGTTTTGAAGACCCATCATAGTATGATGTGGAGTCGTAATGGCACATATATAGTACAACTAAAAATGCGTAAGAACACGAATGTCAGGCTTAAATCCAGTTACCAACTGGTACGCAGAAAAGGTTGACTAATATTGGGTTATAGAAACGAATTAAGTAAAGATGCGTGTAGTATTGCATATCCCCAAAGCAATAAAAGGTAGGTTGGTACGCATAACCTAGTCCTTAGGCATCATCTGTAACCTTTTATGATAGCCTTTGTGAGACCATGAGGTATAGGATGCTCTTCATTGATCCTATTAAACATGCAATAATTATCAAGTCCTTTTGATGTACATTCGCTAGCATTTACAATGAGTGGTGAGCCCTTACATGTAAAATATATGCTAGTAGTTTTAAACACAAATTTCTTGGGAACTATAACTAGTCCAAAAATGTCAAAACATTCACCAGATCCATAAGTCACTTTAATGGTCCGCATTCTGCATGAATATTTTTCTAAATTTCACCTTATTATCTTTGTAATATGGATTGTTTACCATTTGCATCTTAGGATGGTCTCGATCCTGTTTTACTGAATACTTTGTAAAATGAGTGATATGCTTTCTTACTTAAAAGCATAACGGGAAGGGGGGTTGGTTGTGCATCTAGTACTTTAGAAAACACTTATTGAGAGATATGTCGTTACTTTGCATTCTGTCAATCTTTTTCCCGTTGTCTGGTTCACTCAAGCACAATGATGTAAGTATGAGTCCTTTCAAAATGAAACATCATGTCACAACCAAAGTGCCTTTATGGTTATGTCAAAGTCGGTATGAGTTAATTTCCAGCATTTCATCGTTGGAGTCAATATGGATTCAATAATCCAAATTAATACTATAGTGATTTACATTTCACTAAATTGACTAATTAGTTTCTCTAAAGTATGTTTCCTTCCAAATACATTAGAGACTATAAAAGATGCAATCAATTATATTCTCATCGTTGTGAGGTTACACATGATACCCATTTGCATGGGTTACTTTGAAATTTAACAAGGTGCCCTCGGTACATGTAGAGATTTTTTTTAACGTCTTTGTTCTATCTTCAAAACAAATTTTGAGCAGTGCTACGCTCGATGATCCAATCCTCGTTGTCACATTATAAGGAAATAGTTCAACAACTAGTTTATATTCCTTAAATTAGTGGAAGAAAAACAACTATCAGTTAGACATTTGGGTCTTGAAATTTTTAATAAGTGGTGTGGCCTTATTACGTAACAAAAGTGGGGTTCAACTCAAGTACTTTAGAGTGAATATATATTACGTTTCACCCAATATATCTCAAGTACTTTAGAGAATTTATGTCTTGTGTTTTCATTCCATAAGTGCACACATTGGATCTAGTTCAACTGAATAAGATTGTCAATTGGCCTGGCAAAGTTCTTGTTGTCAATAAAGTTGATGTGAAAATTGGTTGCTACTATGTTACGCACATTACATTGTATATACCAACACCTATGACCAGGTGCATTTCCAACTCTTTTATTTATGATGGGAGCTAGAATTACATTTTAGCTTCATCCCATATTCAGTTGATACCTGTACTTTGGTGTCATCACTACTGGGAAAATAAATACATCTTTGTCTCATGATATATATGTCCCTTTTCACATGCTTTATATGAGTCAGTATGCCTAACCCTCATTACTTTGGGGTTTTTCATTTTCAATGTTGCTACGATTAGCTTAGCTTGAGAAATTTCTTTATCTCAACAAGACAAAAGAATCTCACTTCGCATGTCAACCACTTACTTTAGGTTGAATATATTACTGAAGATAGTGAATCTCTTGTTGGCATACTTCAAGATAGACTGGTTTGTTAGTACCATGAATGAAGTAGAAAAATGGAAAAAATAATTTCCGACTCATATCGCCCTTTGTAAGTGCTTCCACAAAAATTGGAATGCATGTGCTTAGAAACATAAGGTATATTTAGATCCACCTTTTAGACGGTGCTTTGTCATTAGCAGAAGGTTTTATGAAGGAATACATTCATTTCTCATAAAGAAATGGTTTCCACAAAAAAAAAAAAAAAAACATAAAAATGGTTCTCAAGTACTTTTGGATCCAAAACATTATTTTTGAGTCGAGTTGGGACTAACCGTAAAGTACCATAATAAAGGACATTAATATAAATAATTCCGGTATAGTAATCCCCAAACCAAATTTCTTTATGGTCAAAATGGATTTTTAGAGACCAAATTTCTTGATGGTTCTAAAGGTCAATCGGTTAAGTCAGAAATCCAGTTAATAATCATAATTCAGTTAACAATCAAAGTTGGTAGTCAATAACCAACCAATGATAATAACCCTGTTAATGATTGACAATACTTAGTCAATTGCCAACAATAACGTCATAACATTATAATAGTGCAGACATTACAAAAACAATGTAAAAAATAACACGGAACATGGAATGGTGCATAAGTTACAATTTATTTATTGATTTAATACAAACAAAATGAATGAACAAATAATAAAAACAGACATTATAATTAATTAAACAAATAATAAAAGCAGACGTTACAACTAATTAAACAAATAATAAAAACAGACGTTACAACTAATTAAAAATGTTGCGACTAATTAAACAAATAATAAAAGCAGACGTTACCACTAATTAAACAAATAATTAAAACAGACGTTACATTCACATAGCACTTTAAAAAAATATTAATTATTTTATTATTACTTTTCAAATCAATCAAGACAATCACACACATACATTACACATGCAGTACAGACAATCATGATCAAAAACTTTTCAAAAATTAAAATAAATCTCTGGTTGAAAAAGGACATACAACTCTTCAACATAAATAATAAAAAAAAATTCTTATAAAATAAAACATGTAAAATGAATAAACAGAAAAACGAAACAATCCAAAAAAAATTATTTGATGATGGAAAAACATTTAATAACATATGATGACATAACAATAGATACAAATATTTAATTTATACACATTCAAATTGAAAATCAAACTTTATCACATAGAGATCGTTAACATGATTTTAGTATGAATAAATAAAATGACATCAAATACGTATCACTCATATCTATTAGATACACAAATAGATTTAAACATGTTATACAGTTTATTGAACAACAAACAATACAATATTATATTATAATAATCATAATAATCTCGAGAAACGAATAGGAACAAACAGATTGTGTACAACCAACAAACATCTCACAACAAACATTAGAATAATATATATATATATATATACATGGGTAGATCATAGATTAGTACATGGAGGGATCATTAGAATAATATATATATGTATATACAATATATGCAATCATAAATTAAAAATTCTTTCAATCAATCAGAACATGATCGACGCATGTGATACAAATATACATGTGAAGAAATAAAAAAAAATCACATACATACAACATGAGAACATATAAGACAAGATCACATGTTAATTAATAAGAAAATTGATAAAAAGTTTAGGTATACCTCAACGTATTGCTTGATTGAGAGAAAAAAAATCAGAAATACGGATCCAACTAAAAGTAGCGCTTCCTTCAGTGATTTGATAATAACCCAAAAGAAGAAGAAAAAAAAAAATTAGTGGTTGAGCTCGTGCAGATAACGTTTTGCACTGGAAATAATAGGGAAAAGTAAGAGATAGAGAAGGAGAAGAACTTGATATTGATAAAGAGACATCAATCTATTACATACATATAATGTTCTCTTATATACATAAAAGGGAAGACCTATTCATCTAATGGACCGCACATCCATGGGCCATAGGCCCTATAACAAAATGACTAATTTATGTACATATATGGTTTATAAGGTGGTTTCTCATCTACAGGTGTAGTTTATTATCTACATATATATGGTTTATAAGGAGGGAATACATTTTAACATGAAGTAAAAATGGTTATATAAAAAATATATGAAACATTTAACAAAAATCAACACTTGGCCCAGTGGTTGGGGGCACATAGGGTGAACAGAGAGTCTCGGGTTCGATTCCCCTCAGTCTCAACATTCCTTGTAAAGGAAAATCAATGGAAGCGGACGAGTTAAACCCTGACCGAGTCAAACCAACATTGAATCGTCACGAACCCAACGGACGAATTATACGTATCCACGAATAATTCGCGGATTATTCGGTTAGCTCATATTGCACGCGTATTAGGTTCGGAATTAGGTGCGGACGCGTACAATTCGCGAAAAGTATCGATTCAAAATAATTCGCGAATTGCTAACTAGGAGTTGACTAGATTGATCTTAGATATTGATTTTTTAGATCGTCCAGGTACCTTAACAATCAGGTTCACGGACTCTAAATAATAATAAAAAAAAAAAGTGTCAGATGTGGGATTTGAACCCACGCCCTCTCTCGAAGACCAGAACTTGAGTCTGTCGCCTTAGACCACTCGGCCAACCTGACTTGTTGATAGTCCTAGCTCACCACTCAAACTCACTCGGGTGGACCATTAACATACCACCACCCCAGTGTCTAAACTCTAAATATTAGTATTGTACGTGCAAACAACTAACATAAGTAGTTTGGATATCAGTAATGTGCACATGAACGCCTAGAATCAACAAAACGAATAATTTCCAAAACATTGTTAATTTTTCGATGATACGATTGTGACGCGCTTGCAGAAGTAATTTTTTGTGACACGCTTGCATAACTAGATGACCGCTGCCACGGTGCGACGGCCGACCGAAAAAATTGACGCACAACTAAACTTTATACAAACAATTTATTTCTGCCATAAATGGCACGGAATCGGACTTGTAAATTTGTAAAGTGAAGTTATAAAACAAAGGCCTTGTTTGGTAAAATTTATGATTATCTATTTATGATTATAGATAATCATAAATTGATAAATGATTTTGATATAATCATTTTTAAAATAAATTTTTTCAAACACTTTTTTTCAAATAATTGATTATCTTAGAATGATGATCTCGAAAAGGAGAAGAAATAACAACGATCTAGGAATTTTTTTAGTCCTATGTTGTTTTTTTGCCTTTCTCTTGATAGTTTAGAGAAAATAAGAAGAAAAAAATTTAATTTGAGTTTGCTAGAAAAAATAATTGATTATAATAAATTTTCAAAACAATTTTTTCCTATTTATGGTTACCAAACGGGCTTTCAATTATGATTAAAATAAGCAATTATTATAATGGTTACCAAACGCATATAAAATCCATTATAATCTGCATAATGGATTATGGGCTGATAATCCATTAAAATAATGGTTACCAAACAGCCTCAAAGAGATGATGAACCCGGGAAATCATGTCAACATGGCTAGACTAAGTTGCTCCTACTGGACTTGCTCCAAGGAAATGCAGCATTGTTGTTTTTTTATACTCCTATATATATGCGTCGAAGAATGAAGTTTTTTCCTATCCTATGTATCTGTATTTTTATGGGTAGCAAAAAGCCAGATTACATCTATTCTATTATATAAAGCCAACTACCCTTACTGTAGCAGAGTGAAGCTGCAATTTTTTTGGACCATTTTGCCCCCATCTTTTTGTTATTACAGGAACAAACTTAAATGATAGTTAGGGCATCATTGTATTTGCACAATATATTAATTAAACATCCTTTTTCACAATTGTGAATCAAGGGCATAAATGAATCAATGAATGGTGGATTTGTTTAAAACAATAATTGATCTGTCTAAAACAAAATGTAAATCATTAGTGGTGGATTTGTGGTACCCAATTGTGAAATTGATGATTGACTATGGATGATTCAAAGATGCAACAACAACTCTTTGAAATATGCAAGATCATAAAGTTTATCAGGAAGAGAAATTGGATTTAGAAATTCGAAAAGAGAAATATACTAATCTTTGATGTATATCAGAAGATAACTTTATTTCTGTAGGATATCAAAAGAGAAAAAATCAGGATCTTTTTCAATAGAGCAAACAAATGAATGCTAAACGCAAAGAGATAAAGTTTTGGAGGAAAACACTAGCAGAGTAAGAGATATTGGGGAAGGAGATGACGAAAAATTTCAATGATGGGATTGTATACATCAATTTGTGACTTAATTAGTGTACTCCGATTCTCTAGATCGTTCATTGATAAAATATGAGCCATCGATCCATGCACGTGCGAATGCACGTGCTTAACATCTTGTGTATCAGAAAAAGTCACATACACAAAAACAAAAAAAGAAACAGAAAGAATGCATGATGCTTATTAAGTCGTTGACGATGGACCTCATTGTTCTTCGTACATGGTCCAATGCATGTATCCAAAAGTTCTAGACCATTCCAATCATGTAATGGAAATATCGAATAATTAGGAGGGTAATTTTGTATTTTTGTAGCAAATCCTTAACTTATGTATTAACCCATTTTTATTCACTCATTTAAATCGGGGGCGGAGCCAAGGTTGACTAACCCTGGCTCTAGCCTCCCCTAAATTCCCAAAAACTACATAAAAACCCTTTGTTTTAACTTAAATTTTGTATTTAGTCCACCATATATGGTAATTTAGCCACTGAAAGTCCATATATTTTTACAAATTTATTTTAGCCCCCCTGGAAAAAAAATTCTGGTTCCGCCATCATTCCCCTAACCCTTCGCTAGATAGCCCTCTTTGTTGCTAACTGAACTTCTCATTCTTCTGATACTCAAAGTATTTCTCCACTATGTAATCTGCGTCTCTTGTATCTTTACTTGATTTAAGTAGGAAGAAGTAGAAGACTAAGGAAATTATATTGTGGTGCATTTAAGGTACGGGTCGGATCCAAATACTTGTAAATTCAATTTCAGGCATAAAAGATTAAACAGTTGACCGCATGGTTGATCCAATTGATATCGGAATTCGAGTCATGGTGCGTATTTTAGTGTGGGGTGTGTTCTTATTTTTGTTTGAAGGAAGAATTTTGGTTGATAATGACTGAATCGGTTACTGGGTCAGACCCTCTCAGCTTGTTGTTTTTCACAGATCTATGCTACTACATCAATTTTTGATTTTTCTATCCTTATACTGCAATTGATTGAATTAGATCAATTAGGCTATTGAATTTGGAACTTTTATTTGCATGAGATTGAAATATGAGAGTGTGGGTATCATGTTCATAGAATTGGTTCTGGTGGTGCTAGTAGTACTAGGGAGATGGCAGAGGGGCTGTTAGTGGCGGTGGTGGTGTTGAAGGTGTATTGGTGGTGGTGCTGAAGGTGTATTGATGATGCTGGTTATAAATGGTTGTGGCGGCGGTGCTGGTGTGACGGCACTGGTAGTGATGGCGGCCGTGGTGATGACGATGATGGTGGTGATTGGTGAAGTAATGAGATGTGTCGTTCGAGATGGTGGCGGAGCTGCTATTATTTGTGGAGGTGCTGATTACAGTGGTGTTGCTGGTGGTGGTTGTCAAAGATTTATGGTGATAGGACCATTAACATACCACCACCCCAGTGTCTAAACTCTAAATATTAGTACTATACGTGCAAACAACTAACATAAGTAGTTTGGATATCAGTAATGTGCACATGAACGCCTAGAATCAACAAAACGAATAATTTCCAAAACATTGTTAATTTTTCGATGATACGATTGTGACACGCTTGCAGAAGTAATTTTTTGTGACACGCTTGCATAATCATAGTTGATTTTTGGATGACTAAGGCTTATATATTGTTTGATTAATTAATCAGGAGCATTTAAATGGCAATTTGATGAGCTTAGAACTCTGTTTACAGCCTCCCAGGTACAGTTGCCACACGCTTGAAGCTATCTATTCCAGCCAATGACAAAAATGGTAAATGCTTCCTAGTCCTCCAGCAGGGTGTTAACATGCAGCATTATTGATGAGAATGCATCCAGCGTCGTTGATAACATCCCTTTCTCGTTTTGCCTCTTACGACATTAGTAGTGTCCGAATTTTCCCCTAAACATGAACACATAAAACCCTCAGCATTACCATAACTTATCAAAATTAATAAACTAAATCCTTAACATTATATTTCATGTCCTAATTATTCGTGAGATTGCAATCACAAAAATCAGACAGTATAAAACTTACGGGAATGCTGGAACTGTTTGCATTCAAGCTCTCCTGAAGCTGATGGGATGAGACTAGTAGCTTAACTGAGCGAAATTGAACAGACGGATTCTGTCCCCTGACATCTTCAAAGGAGATTAACCCACGCTGTTCAAGGTGTTCAAAGGCCTGCAAAGAGACAACCAAGAGATATGTTGAAGAGTTTATTGGAAGAAGATTTTACTACCTATTACAGAAAACCAAGTTAACATTGATTTTTGTAAAACACTTCACACACCATCAAGCATCTATCTCTTTCATAATGAGTAACATAAATAGGAAAAGCATCATGTACGACTTTGTACTCTGCAATAATCCAGATGAAGTTAATATCACAATGATGAATACCATGATTGACATATTTATTGAATAAGAGGACAGCTTTTACAACCGGAATTCACCTTTCATAACAGAATTGAAGTTGTAGGAGTTCTGCTCTTTAGTTTCCAGTCTCTTCATGCATACCAGAATATAGTGCTCTAAAATAGAACAATCTGCTCGAGTATAGATCCGAAAAGAATAAAGATATCGCACACGCGCAAAGGAAAGAGATTTGTATAAGCAGAATACGTATCAGAAAAAACCAATGAAGTTCATGAACCTTGTAGGCTTTCCCGCTTGGGTTGCTGATGGATGCTCTTACTCGCAGTTTCAAAGTTCTTTATTGAAAGAAACCTTGATGCGAAAATAGTTTTCATGGTTTATTTTTTAGATCTGTTTTCATTTTCTTTTTTTTTTTGGCAGAGATTTCGTTCTGATTAAATAGTTTTGTTTCAAAGAGCATGAAGATCGTTATTTTGATTCGAATTAGCATCTTTGAAACCTAAAATCGACATCTAACAGTATGTGTTCTTCAAGGTCTAATTCTGATGGAAGAAGAAAAGTAGATGAAGATTCTTAACAACAACCGAGAAAGAACATTCAATCTACATGAATGATCCAACAGATAAGTTAATCTATTACTATCATTTTAATTTCATCATAACTTTTAGATTTTTGATATCAGAAACCAATTTACTCCGATTTCATCTCGAAAACCTTATTCAAATCATAATTGGAGTTTAGATCTATTAGTATCTCATCTTAATCTCTCTTTTGAGATGAAAATTATGAAAAATTTCACCATTTTTTTTAAGGGTTCTTGAGTGAGATTTGATTCATCTCTGTATAAATAATTTTGATTAATATTTGAACTCGATATATAGTCTAATTAATATTACCCGTTCAGTCGATTTTACTTTCGCCAGATTTGCATTTTCAATTTTATTTAATCCGTTGTATGTTTAAATGAAAAAAATGTTTTGCATATTTGAAAGTTACAAACAGATGTATATGGATGATCCTATGATATGAAACGTGTATCTAACCGATAGTTGTTCATTGTGCCTCAATTGTCAGTTCATAATTGGTGAAAGTTGGGGCCTGTGGTGGTGATACTAGAGGTGTAGTGTGAGTGTTAGAGAAATACTGGAGGTGTCATATTATTTTGTGGTGGTGGAATTCCAAAGTGTTGTAACTATTTGGTTGAGTTTGTGATTCTAGGAGGTGTTGGTGGTGGATGTGCAAGTTTTAGAGGAGGATATAAAGCCAGTGGTGGTGCTGGACAATGTAAGTGTAGTCAGATTTGATTTTACCTCCCATTAAACCGTGGAATGATGATTGCATACATTTAAAATTCTTAACTTGTGAATTTGACGATGGTTTTTGTTTTAATTTCAAATGATTTTGGTAGATTGTATATGCGCAACCTTCTACTTGGATTGACTGCAAAAATATCAATCCAAGTATCGTGTCCACTATTATCGGTTACAAAAGCCAAATTTCCGGGAGTGATGATTGTGGCGGTGTCGGCGTCCTTGGTTTTGCATGGGCTGTTGGTGGCATGATCTTTGTTCTTGTTTACTGCTCTGCCGGTATCTCTGGTACGATATCCGCAATTTATGTTATTGAAAAAGCAGAGTCATGCTCAGCTATTGTCTTAAAATTTTGAAAATAACTTCAAAAATCTAATTTTCCCTGCAGATTAAAGTTCTGTTGCACCTTTTTCATATGTTGTCTCTAGACAACTGACAGATCCGACGTTTTCCTAATTATGTGTTTACATCATAAGAATACTACACCTCCATTATTAAGAATTTCAGGATCGGCTACTATCCATATGTTGTTCACCTGTTAAAATCACTCCAAATGGTTTATTGAAAATGTTTCAGTACTTGGCTAAAACTTATTTGACCACTTTCTTGCACTGATCTGAGATTTCACTAGTATTTCTTTCCTAAAATGAAAAGTTGTTCAACAGGTTAATGTAACCTTTTATTGTTTGAAAAGTGTATGTAGCCTTTAATCCACCACATTTTCTTATCGTATACCACTTGAGCCATTATTTTATGTGCACGTTAGTGCTTGATTAACGTGTTTTGCTATAACGTGCGGGGGGCACTTTGACCCAGTGGTGACATTTGGGTTGTTCTTAGCAAGGAAAGTATCGTTAATCAGAGTTTGTATCGTACATGATACCCCATGTTTTGGGTGCAATCTGCGGTGTTGCTTTAGTAAGAGCCTTTCAGGAATCTTACTATGTCAAATCTGGGTAAGTAATGAAAATGGTTTGTTTAAGTAAATAAGGACTAACTAGTGGAACTACGTTAACCAGAGTTTAAGTCCATAGCGAAAGTAGTGTACTGGACAGTAGGATGAAATTTACATAATTATGTACTTTTGTAGGAACTGTTGTCTTTTGAAGTTTGACCGCTTTCATACTTTGCGGGTGTGCAAGCTAATTGCATATACTAGATTAGCTCCAAGACCGGATTTCAAGTCGTCTAGCTACTAGTTACACATGCCAATTGGATGTGTAACTTAGAGTTACACATGTTAATTGGATGTGTAATCGCTAGTTACATGTGCTAATTATATGTGTAAAAGTTTGAGTAAATCCGAAATGATAAGAAATTCGGTTTATTAGTTGCATATAGGTTCGAACTAGTTGCAACCTGGGTGTTGAAACTTTAGATTTGTATCATGCATTCATATTTTCTTATGTTCTGGTCTGATACTGGAATACTAGTCAGTCTTTCCATTTATAAATATTGATTTATCCTTATTTTCATAGGTTACCCTCTCTGAGCAGATGAGTTAGAAGGTATAATTGAGTAAGAGTTGAGATGATAGAGAAGAATATGAAGATTAATTGTCATATGTAGGTGTAACTTCTAGTTACACATGATATATGCATGTAACTCCCGATTACACATACTATATGCATGCGTAACTCCTCTTTTTGCTAGATGATGCATATGTAACTCCAAGTTACACATGCTAAAATGAACAAACTTGCAATCAAAAATTCCACATACTAGGTATCCAAGTCATATGCATGTGTAACCACCGTTACTCATGCTAATTTGATAGAGCTAGGTATGGAGAAAGTCTTCCGAATCGAAACCTCAGGATAAGAGTACCGATTTAGATGTAGAAGAGCTTTGTGACCAGTTGGGTCTAGGATCAAAATTCTATGTAATTGGATTTTCTATGGTAGGCAAGGCGACTTGGGGCTTCCTCAAATACATCCCTCACATGTATGGTTTTGCACCTTCACTTTTATCTTCATTGAACTTGATTTGTTCGAACAACTTTTGTTGCACTAGAAATTAGACATTTCTTACGAGTTTAGGTGTGAATACTACATGACTCAGATGCGCTGGAGAGTGTACCCATTCTCTCTCCTTGTTTTGATTGGATCGAGAAGAAAGATGTTGAATTAATTCTCAAGACACTAGACATTTCTTTGCATTATATGGATGTGTAACTCCCAGGTTACACAAATCGTGCATCTCTATAAAGAGTTCGTAACTCCTAGTTACACTATTTAAATGCATGTGTAACTCCTATTTACGGTAGTTAATCTTCTCTCATCATGCATTCATGTTTTCTATGTTCAGAGGGTCCAAAAAGATGATCTTTGGAATACTACTAAGGCATGTATGAATAAATAAAACTCGCGTCCTTTGTTTATGCAAAGTATTGAGATGCTTTCCAGTTTGAACATCTCGGGTTATTCTCAACCTCTTTGAAAGAAGTGCTTTGCTAAATGAATCAAATGAGGTAATTACGTTTCTTTTTTTTCTTTTCTTTTTTACCTGAAGATTAATTGCTATTGTTATGTGCGGCTCTTGTGACACAACATCTTTTCCTTTGGTTTTTCTTAATTTTTATATAGTTCCGTAACATTGATTGGATGCTTTTGAAATATGCAGATTCTTTAGAAAGAAAGTTGCATATGCACTTTCTCAAGGATTGAAGGTGATTGCTGGTGTCAGTGAGACTCTTGAATAACGAGGTGAGAAGTGATGATTCTTAGCTCTTTTATAGTTGAAAATGTGTGCTTTATATAGATGTGTAACTCTCAGTTACACAAGTCAGGTGCATCTGTAACTCTTAGTTACACATGATATATGCATGTGTAACTCCTCTTTACACTCGAAAGATGCATGTGTAACTCCTAGTTACACATGCTAGAATAAACAAACTTGCAACCAAAAAATTCCACATGCTAGGTATCCAAGTCATATGCAGGTGTAACTTTCAATTACACATGACGGATGCATGTGTAACTCGATGATTACACATGCTAAGATAGGTTATCATGTGTATTTTTACGTGATCTTTGTTCTAAAATTTTGCCTTACAATTGTCCTATGATATTTTTTTTTATAGATCGAGATGTTTGAGATTATCGATGAAAGCACTTCCGATTGCTTCTTGTTATATTTCGAGTTTCTGTAATTTCATTCTTTTATATCCATATTACAAATAGATCGAAATCTGCATGGAAAAATTATGCATGAGTGAAAACTACATATTAGAAATCAACGTGCAATGAAATAGTTTAACACTCAACCTTCCATACTTACAGAAAGCTCAACAAGTTGTTTACACTGGAATCAGCATCAGACAGTTTCGTAAGAATTGCTTTAAACCTTTGATCTCCTAATATGCACTGTAAAATTTAAGACCTTAATTAAGGAATTCAACAGAACAGATCTAGTCAGCAGCTCTATCCTGTCTGAGGATAATTACATCTAATCTGGATACAACTGTGACTGGATGATAGTTTCTCCAGACTTGAATGAACTCGATTTACTTTTAAACTCAATCACAAAAAGAATGGAAAATCACACGAAGGATACACGAATTTTCTCATTAAACTCAACTACATAATCATGAGGAAAACTTGAATCTGCTGGCAAAGACAATATGTGCTCCAACAATCTACAAACCAAGATAGCAAAACATAACATTAGAAGAAGTGGCTAGAAGCAATCATGTCGTATCTAATCAAGGGGAGTTCAGAAATCCTCACATCTGTATGTCTTCTTTAGAGGGAGGAAGAAACAATAGTTTCCTGTGGGAAAAACGCGATCTTACTCTCTTTTCTAGGAGTTGATCTGCATCCTGCACCACAAGCATCAAACTTCCTCAGAGGTAACTTGAAAAAATTGGTTAAGAGAGCTCCAGTATTAGTAAGAGGCTTTCTATGGAAACAGCTGAGTGCCAAAACAATATAACTTTAAGCCAAGATACGTATCTGCAGTCGGGTAATTTTGGGTTTTTCCATTAAAATATAAAAAGTAAGTGATACAAGATGAGGAAGGTTTATGCGTACCAAGCGGCAACTGGAACCGACAACTACAGCTTGTGACATTACAGACTGCATTGCATCTAGCAAGCAATAGAGTAGTCTTTGCTTTCCCTGAGAAGAGTGAGAGAGTAAAGACAATCACTATGTTATTCAATATGATGTCAGTTTATGAATCTTGAATCAAGACTATGGTGATTTTTCACTGGGTACCATTGTTACTATGAGAGTCTAGTAGGGTTACCTGAGTAAAGAGATCAAACTCATCAAGTACAAAGATGAGTGTTCTATGATCTAGTCCACACTTTCTGATGGATAAAGAAATGCTTCAGTTAGTAATACACGGAAAATGGACAAGCAAAATTTTGAAAAGGAAAAGGTTACGGATATGCTATGGTTATCTATGAAGAGAAAAAAGGATCCACTTACTGCAGCATGGCTATCATGAACTGAGAGTTATCATCAGACGAGGCCTAGTGGAACATACATATCCAAGAGAATTAAAACAAGAAAATAAAAAAGCCCAGTATATGTAGATCTGAAGTGCATCATTATGACCAAAATGAAGCTTGTGTCCATACCATTTTCGAGAACTCCAAGTCATGTTCCAAACAAAGTTGTCTAGCAATCTCCTGTAAGATTAATAAGTGTGTCAGAAACTTAAAATGAATGACTCCACTAATCCTTTCCCCCCTGAAACTGGGCAATGACTACAGCATTTTTTAGTGCTGGATAAACCTAAAAAAATGCCAAAACTTCATGCAAGAATACTAATTAGAATTCACATACTTCCCACTAGTTGATTCAACACAGAACTTTTAGAGGGTATCCATTTAGTCTTTAGGTGTCTAACTCATATGATAAAACAGCACATATGTTGTACAATGGTGAAGGAAAAGAAAAGGGTGAACAACAAGTACTATAATGCTAGATACCAAATAGTCAGTCAGAAACTTAATTCAGAAGAGAGTAATAGGGATTATAAGCATAAGTACATGACCTTGAGTGCATAATTATCGTCACTATGCAATATCCCATTCAATCTAACCTGAAAAAAAAAACATACATACATCTCAAATTAGCTTATACCGTTTAGACCATCACATAAAAACATAATTTCCACTGGCTGTCCACATTTAAACCATAAATGAATTCGATATGTCAATACCACTGAAACTGTTTCAGGATGCTCAGACTGTAAATCTTGTAGAACAAGCTCTAACACCTGAAACAAATCATCAAAACACGGCTGCATAAAATTGCGAATCCAGTTTTTGAAAATCATCTTAACAAAATGAATGAGAAACAAACACTTACGGGGATTTTTCCACAACCACGAGGACCAAGAAGCAAGACAGAGTTATTGCAGGATTCAGTGACTGAGCTTGAGAGTAGGAACTTCAATTTACTGAAATCAAATCAAAATCAAAATCAATTAGTTATTCACCCTTCCGAAAAAAAAACCAAAACTTCATTGAGTTGATTCAGAATACAGAAAAAATCAAAAATCAAACCTGTAGTTACTGTCTGGTTTATCAGATAAAGCCGAGAAAACGAAATTAGGGTTAGAAATCCTACTTCTGAGTAGAATTAAAGCCTTCTCTGCTGCTTTCGATATTTCCATGATTCAATTTCCCGAGTGTTTGAGGGTTTTTTCTTAGGTTTTTGAGTATTAGGGTTTCTTAATTTTTCTATTTCTGAAAATCAAACCACGGAGGAGGCCAACAGAGAGAAGAGGGGGAAATGGCGGGAAAAGGAGAACATTTACACTGGGATTTTGGGCTATGGCCGACATAGGCCGTGTCTGTTTTTTACGTTTTTCAAACGTTTGGGGTAAAGAACGTTTTAAACAGAGAGGAGGGGTTAAATGGCCGGAAAAAATGTAGAGACATGGATTTGGGGATATGGCCGATATAGGCCGTGACTGGTTTTTACAGTTTCAAACGTTTTAAAAGAGGGATCGACAAAACGATTATATAACGGTTCAGTTGCAGAATTTATTCACCTCTACATGATGACCAGTACTTGACTCCAAAATGTCAAACTAGGCAATAGATAGTATCCTAACTACTCACGGCCAGATTCTGCATTTTGGTTCTTGTCTCAGACAAATCCAATTCCGTCTTCATTTTGGCCAGTGAACTAAACATTTGCATGCTTGAAATAAACTATCATAGGAACTTCCCTCGAATTTACGAATCTCTGCTTGAATTTCACCAACATTATCTGAAATTTTATCCACTCCCAGCTTCAACGCAGGAATCTCTTGTGGAGGGTATAAACATGCACCAAGCTCATCAATTTGAATTCCGATTCCTTTACACAGACTTAATAATCCCTCCAATGAATCTACCGATTTGCTATCATTATCGGCGGGTTTTGATTGCCCAAGCAAACCTGTGATATAGCGGATAAGCTCCTTGATTGCTGTGAGAGTGTTGGACACAACAATAATAGCCGATTCTGCGATTTTCATCTCCTCAGGTGAGAGCTATGTTGCACGGACACGGACACGGTTATGACACGACACGGTTACGGGGACACGTCAAATCTCAAAAAAACGGGTTACGGGGACACGTTATATATATTATTCACATCATTAAAATAAAATATTACTACAATCTACACAACAAAATAATTACTCTTATTTTTAAAATATTTGATTACTAATTATATAAAATTAATAATGGTAAAGTTTTTCATGAATCATGCTTGGATTTGACCAAAACAAGAATAAATTAGCGTCTCATTTAGTTTATTTTGATTTTCTAAACCCAAATAAATCATTTATGACGTGTCCGAAAGTGTCCAATTGGTGTCCGCAAAGTGTCCAATAACAATTTTTACGCGACACATGATGTGGCGTGTCCATCGAGTGTCGAGAAGTGTCGTGTCCGTTTATGTGTCCGACACGGTTACACATCTTTCTTGGAGTGTCCGTGCAATATAGGGAGACAAGACTAGGTATATATGATTGAACAGAACATAATAGAGAAGACTTGAAGAATTACTTTCAATATATTTTCAATGTGTAATAGCTTTGAATCGTACATACATATTTATACAGACTAAATATTCTAGAGTTCTATACAAATTGAATTACTTGTAAACTAAGTATTACCTAAAATACAAACTCTAAGAATAGATGTTTCTGGAAGAATTCCAGCATTAGTGACTTGTCAGTCACGGAAGTTATGATGTCCTAACACCCTCCCGCAAGCTCAACGGGTCATCTTGAACTGTTAGCTTGGTTCTCAGCAAAGCAAATCGATCTTTAGAAAGAGGCTTGGTAAATATGTCTGCGACTTGATCTTTTGACGAAATAAATCGAACATCTAATTGTTTAGAAGCAACTTGATCACGAACAAAATGATAGTCTATCTCTATATGTTTTGTTCGGGCATGAAATATGGGATTAACAGTAAGATAAGTAGCTCCAAGATTGTCACACCATAAAACAGGAGGAGATTTAGTAGACACCTGTAATTCGGATAGAAGAGATTGAATCCACATAATTTCAGCAGTACCAATAGCAAGGCCACGATATTCAGCTTCGGTACTTGAACGAGAAACTGTTTTCTGTTTACGAGCACTCCAAGAAATAATATTATCACCCAAATAGATACAATAACCACTAGTAGAACGACGATCATCCAAAGAACCAACCCAATCAGAGTCTGTATAAGCAGTAAATGATAACTGCAAAGTGTCCGCTGGTTTAAGAAGAATTCCAAAAGTAGAAGTATGTTTTAGATAACGTAATATACGTTTAACTAAACTCCAGTGATATTCAGTTGGACTATGCATAAATTGACAGACTTTATTAACCGCATAGGCTAAGTCAGGACGAGTAAATGTCAAATATTGTAATGCACCAACAATACTTCTATATTCCGTAGCATCAGTCAGTAAAGAACTACGATCAGAGGACATATCACCAGTGGTACTAAGTGGGGAATGAATTGGTTTTACAACATCCATTTTTGCTCGAATAAGAAGATCCTGAGCATATCGTCTTTGTGTGAGAAATAAACCCGAAGAAGTACGTGTTGCCTCAATGCCAAGAAAATAAGATAAAGAACCAAGATCTTTAATAGCAAACTCACTATGTAAAGAAGCATGAATGGATGCCAAACCAGTTGAACTTGAGCCGGTAATTATGATGTCATCGACATAGACCAATAGAAAAACAACACCCGTAGTATCACGACGAATAAAAAGGGAGGAATCACATTTAGAAGTCTTAAATCCATTGTGCAACAAGAAAGAACTGAGTCGATGATACCAGGCACGTGGAGCTTATTTTAAGCCATAGAGAGAACGATGTAGTTTACAAACATAGGTAGGAAAATTTGGATTTACATACCCTGGAGGTAGGAAAATTATGACGCACAGTACGCATCATAGGATGTCCTAATCGAGAATGCCAGTTATGGAGACTCGTACGCTCACCAACATGTGCCGCTTTAGGTGGATATGCAGCATCAAGTTCATAGAGACCCCCTTCCCGACGGCCGCGCAGAAGAGCCTTCCCCGTACAGCGATCCTTCACAAGATAATAAGTAGGATGAAATTCAAACAACATTGTTATCGGTAACAAGACGAGAAACAGATAACAAATTATGAGAAGAGTACGATCTTGTTTCAACCAGGGAGCATATGTCGGATTTGGGTCTTCACTGTTGGGAAGAGTAGGAGAGGGACAAGGGTTTGCGCCGGTAACAAAACCATCTAGGTCATAGCCTTGAATATATGGGAGAAATTGAGCACACCATAGAGAATAATTGGTTTCATCAAGTTTGACAGTAATAATATGGTGAGGTTGAGAGAAAACAGAAGAAGCCATCAGTGATTGAGATGAATTTAGAACGGTTGATATTGTAGAAACAGAGGAAGTTGCGGAAGACATGGAGAATCGAAACAAGGATGATACCAAGACAAGACTAGGTATATATGATTGAACAAAACATAATAGAGAAGACTTGAAGAATTACTTTCAATATATTTTCAATGTGTAATATCTTTGAATCGTACATACATATTTATACAGACTAAATATTCTAGAGTTCTATACAAATTAAATTACTTATAAACTAAGTATTACCTAAAATACAAACTCTAAGAATAGATGTTTCTGGAAGAATTCCAACATTAGTGACTTGTTAGTCACGTAAGTTATGATGTCCTAACATAGGGTGAGAGGTCTTCTCCGAGGTCACCGTCCTCATCATCGGCATCATCATCGCTTTCATTTGGAGCAGTTGTCTCGTCAGGAGTATTATCAAATGTTGGATCTTCAACTGAGGCTGGTTTCAACTCTTTTAGTTCATGCAGTACATCCTTCATGGATACTGCAACTTGTTTGATGGCTCGCCCAATGGCTGTGTAGTTTGTGGAAGGAGTTTTTTTTTAAGAGAATCACACGCTTCCCAGACAGTACCTGCTAACTGCGGGATCGATAGTTTCTGCTCTTTTCTATTAGTTCCTGCAAGCAAATTATATGTTCCGAGGGAATAAATTTCCAATAAGTGACGAGCACATTCTAACACAACTAAACTGGTGTGCAACTAGATGCAATAGTATCCAAATAGTAAATCTGGCGCAAATAGATTAGACTAATGTAAACAAGGGATGAAATCGTACCAAAGGAGGAGACGGCCTCTTTAAAGAATGAATAACTTGTATCGGCAACGTGCTTTGCAGATGCATTAATATAGGACGAAAGAGTTGGCCCCGCACCGATCTTGCTACTGTGTGCCAGCAAAAGGAATCCCTGCAGCAAGTTAAAGTACACCCCCATGTTCTCTTCCAACTCTTTCATGTTGGGTGCTCCACTCCAAAGCATTCCAGCTGCATTGTTACAACCAAAAACGCCATCAATGACTTCTACAAAACGATCTTAGCAAACTAATATTTCTCTGATTCATTTTACCACTAACAATGCTTGATGCTTCAACTAAGACCCGGGAGTATCTCTCTAGTAAGAAAACGTGGATATGTGAAGATTTTATTAACGCCAGATTTTGCCTAGCCTGAAACATATAAGCACACCAGACTAGTTGACAAGGAGAGTGGACATACATTAGGTCTAGTGCATCTGCAATCCCTTTTACAAGTATTGTACTTCTACTTTGCATTGCTTGGTTAAAGGATGACATGGATAAAGTATGAGGTCTGGTAAAATCTCTTTTTATAATTTTGTACCTCTACTACCTCCTTTTGGTTAAAAGTTTTGCTGGACAATTGTTCAGTACTTATTGGAATTCTCTTTTGTTCATAAATAATGTTTCTTCATTCCTCAATACAACAAAAGATCTTAAGCTGTGCCAGAACTTTAAGCATTTCAAATACCACCACCTTCCTTAGAAAAGAATGAATTAACTAAATAAAACCTAACAACATGTTCGATGCAATTGGATTACTCACTAATCTTTAAGATCACTGTTCTCTACCATTTGGTTCATAAAAGTAATCCGACTATAGTGGATTCAACTAAGGAAACGGTACAAAATAGTCCTAGTATTAGGACCCGATTCACAAAACCATCCTACTGTTACAAACTATTAACAAAATGGTCACACTTCCGTTAAAAAAAAGAGTTAAGTGATGACTCACAGTTAAATATGTTAACCAAATTACCTATGTGTCCTCCCTACTTATCCCTCCATACACAATTTTAAATTTTGCCTTCGTCGTAATTGTTTTGACGGTGGTGCTATTTGTAAGTGGTGGTGCCGCCACTTACACACCGTTACACCGCATTCAGGATCGTTACACCACATTCAGGTTCGTTACACCGCATTCACCCAAAGGGTTCACCGCTTCCCCTATGAGGTTTAGTGAAGATTCTTAAGCTTCCACAACCACCACCACCATCACCACCACTTCAACTAATTTGTTAAATGGGAAGGGTATTTTGAAGGAGGGTATTTTAGGAAAAGATAACACCGTTTTATTCAAAAGTGTTAAATCGGATGGAAGTATGACTGTTCTGTAAACGAATTACAAAAATGTGACCACTTTGTGACCCAATTACAAAAAGTATGACCATTAACCCTTCAACTAACTTGAACTAAACAATAGCAAAAAAAAATGCATTTTAAGTATGTAAGAAAGCTTATGAGAAGGAAGAGGCGGTGTACCTATTGTTGATTGTTTTGATACTTGCCCCCCAATGTTACAACATCCTGCCAATATACTTTCTCAAGAGAAGAAGGAGGTGCATCTTCCAAAAGCTATAAAAAGTAAGAATTGAATCAGATAACAAGATTAGAGAATTAACATATAGGAAACACCAAAAGAAAAGAGGTAAAATTGGGGATATGCCCCAAAATCGGCTGTCATCTTGGGGATATGCCCCAGGATTCTAGTATTCGGGAATATGCCCCAGCCGTCCAAAATTCCATCCAAAACCGTTAAGTAGTCAAGATACGCACACACTTGGAATTACATATGCGAATTAAAAGACAGATATACTATATACTAACACATTTACAAGGTTCGGGAACATATTCAGACGGAAAAAACTTCCAAAAAATTAGAGAGAAAGCTAGACACATTTACGATAAATTGACTATTTAACGGTTCCTTGACGGAAACCGTTACTTTGGGGCATATTCCTGAAAACTGGAATTCTGGGACATATCCCCAAGATGACAGTCGATTTTGGGGCATATCCCCAATTTTCCCAAGAAAAAACTAGGGTTTTAGGCGGACAAAAAAAGGAATAAATCAAAATTGAATTAGTTTGAGTTGATAAAATTTGATGAGTAGTTTTTACCTGGATTTGCATATGACTTAGGGAAAGTTGAGTCCACTATAAGTCTGTGGACTTGCCTGATTTGACAAAATCACTTGGCAAAAACCAGCGAGTTTGTGAATTGCGGTAAAAATTCTACCGAGCAGTAGAGAATGCGCCGATGAGTAGAGTTTTTGCCGAGCGGTAGAGTGTCTGCCATCAAACGACACAGTCTTTGAAGCTTACAGTTCTATTTGAATCTTTCATGTATATCAAATTTCAACATCAATTCTACTTATACCAAATCTCACACTAATCTTTTGAAAGATGATTTTTGTTGCCCAACCTTCTCAAAGTAATAGTGAAGTTCGAGGTTCGAAGTTTTTTATAGAAGAAGATGAATCAATTAGTAGAAACATTTCACACAAGATTCTACCAGTGGTGCTCAACAACAAGGACTCGGCTTTTGGGAGAAAATTCATGTAAACTTAATCTCAAAAGACATGATACTACAGGGTTGTCAGATCTTTTCCATTCAATCAATAAAGAAGTGGTCATATATATGTTGTTGTGATCGTGCAAGCCAATCGAGCCAGAAGGAATAGCGAAAAATATTTTGATGTGGTAAGAACAATTATAACAAAAAAAACACAAAAAAAAAAAAACACAACTTTTGTGGGTATAGATGTTAGATTTTGTTATTTTTCGGTGGATGTGTACAAGTTTGTACACTGAAATGCTCTGTGATGAATATATGCCCTGTCATGTAAGTATGGAGTTTGATTTTGTAGAGGTGTATATGTTTGCACACTAGTATGCTCTATGATGAATGAGTGGTCTGTCATGTGGGTATGGATACTAGAATTTGTCAGTTTCTATATAGGTGTCACTACACGAAATCAGGGAATTTGTAACGCCCAATTTTCTAACGGATATTTTTTAAGTAACATCGTATCGACATTGGTAACTTTGTAATGTTGGATAATCGTTGCAATAATTGGTATCTGTTACAGAGTTTCGGGAGGGTTGTGGGTAATTACCTCCATATCCTCAATGTTAATTGACAAGTTACCTTGTTACCCTCCATTACTACTATTAGCGCCTCTATTACTACTACCAGGTCCCAATTTCTTCTCACACTCAAGGGCTACCCAGCATCCCAACGATTTTGGTTTTTTTCTCTAACATTTTCTTCTCATTATAACTCTTCATTTTAATTACCGAATATCAGAAAACAAAACCAAAATCCGAAAACAAAATTAAAATCATCTGAAATTAGTTTTTCATTTAATATTCGATTTAATATGTCTGAAAATTAGAATAAGAAGCAGTTGGGAGGTAGATAAACAAGTTAATGCGTTGATAGCAAAATGGTTGAGACATTACTACATCTTATCTTTCACCTCTATTTATTTCACATCTCACCGACTTCTTGGTTTATCCCTGCAACCTCCAGATTTCACCGGAAAATTCATCATATTCAATTTGAGATTCAGTTGCAGGAAACTTCATCAACAAAATTGATTCAACCAATTCTTTTATGACTCTTCGATTTTGACAAAGATTTAAGCTTAATCGAGTTATCACAGAAAGATTGAGTTTGATTAAGATTTCTGAATCTATCAATTCTCTTGGGTTATCTTCAGCTAATTAAGGTATTTCTTTTATTGTTTTCTTAATCGACAGTTCTTCAACATCTGGGGTTTATTAGTTTTAGAAATTGAGGATCATATATGTTGTTGTGAATTTTATTCAACTGCAGTATGTTGATACATCAGTGACATTTTTAGGTTTAGTTGATAAACTTATGTTACTAAGACATAGTTTTTTACTTGTTTGTATGATGTCAAATTTTGTGGATAAATCTTGGATGCGTATAACAGAAAATTATAGCCCAGAATACAGATAAGGGGTTAGAAAATTCGTTGATTTTGCAATGACAAATGGTACTTGTACAAAAACGTGTGCTTGCCCGTGTAGGAAGTGTGAAATTATACATCGATATGGATTCTCGCTGGTTAGGACACATCTATATGAGAATGGTGTCGAAAAGACATAAACCACCTGGAGCTTACATGGTGAGAGAGCGGATGGTGCTTCAATAAGTCGTTCTAAAGGGAAGGTCGTAGTCGAAGAAACACATGATAAGTAATCAGATCGTTTGAATTTGAATGATTTTAATGACTCTTCCTTTGGTATTCATCATGACCATGATGGAACACAAATTGGAAAATCACCTTTAGAAGATCCAGATGTCAAGAAGCGTTATGATAGGTACAAATTGTTAGCGGCAGATTATACCTTTCTCACAATCCTCTCTGCTATGGTAGAACTGCATAATGTGAAGAAAACTTATAAAGTTCGGGTCAATAGTTTGTTGGATTTGTTAAGAGAGTGGCTTCTGAAACCTAACAATTAGCCCAAAAACTATGATGCTATGAGGTCAATGCTTAAGGATCTGGGGATGAAATCGAAGGATATTCATGCTTATGAGAATCAATGTATTCTGTAAAACGAGGAGAATGAGGATTTAACAGAGTGTCTGGTATGCGAAACTCTGAGGTTTAAGTTGAAAGCTACCAAAGATGGTCAGGTGGTGACAAATGAACCTTGCAAAGTGCTGAGATACTTTCTTGTAGACAAAAACTAAAGATTCCGGAACTTATCTTTTGGTGCATATTTCCTTACTTTTTATGCATATGCTGCTGCTTATATTTTGTTGTGTTCTTTTGATTCAGTCACCCTGTAGTTAGAGTGTAACGCTGAAAGCTTCTTAGCCTTGCCTGCAAACCGGTTGGTCCTGCAAGATCTAAACAAAGCAGTTTGAAACGTATTTTCTTGTGCAACTTTCCTTACACTAATATATATATATATATATATATATACTGCTACTTATATTTTGTGGAGTATTTTTTTCACTCTCTATCTAGAGTATACCCATAAAAGTTCCTTTCAGTTTTTTGTCACTTTAAACATTTCTTAGATATACACTTCTGCGAGTGTATCGGGTTGTACTCCTTTGTATATATCTATATATGCATGTCTTTTATTTCCGTGCTAACTCCGTCATTTTAAATATCGGTCCATATCCCGGGTAAATGAGGAGGGAAGAGGGCAACCTTGTATCCTCTTCTGATATTTCATATCGATTTTTTGTCTGTTTTCAGAAACTTTGGTGGATAAGATTTAGTATACATAAGTTTATCAGTTGTGTTTCATTCATATATGCAATTCCCATGAGCATGGGATACCGCCGGTCGTCTTTTTAATCTCAGGTTTATTACCTATACCTATCATGATCTCTTTAAATATGTCGTTTGCTTACTTAACTGCCATGCATCTGACAGATAATCATTTGCTTTGCAAGGTTTCATGGATGCTAACACCGAAAGCCGGAGATTATCTACTATGGAGAAAATTGGCAAGTTATGTTAATCTCGGGTTTGTTTTATTACCTATTATGATCTCTTCAAATTGTTTCGTGTACTTATTAAATTGACAATATTCATTTCACTGATATGCGTTTGCTGGTATATTGTAGTTGCAGGAAATCCCACACTACACCCCTTACTATAATTCACTCAACTAATCCATTTGAAGATGAGTAACAATAGATTTTATTGATTATTTTCTTGAAATGTTTACAAAGAAAGATATAACAGAGCTAAAGAAATTACAATCACTCTTAACTTTCTCTCTCTTAATGACTTGCTTAACAATTCAAAAAGAACTCTCCTACAACAGATTTACTCAACCCTTTATATAGGGTATTACATAGTGGATGACAGCTAAGCTGTCCTTTATTTTCGGGAATAACTCGCGAAGTGTAGCAAGTGTGTAAGTGTTCGTCCTCGCGACACTCTCAATCTTCGCCAGATTTTCACATCTTCCTCGTGTTCTAGCTATCGTCATCCATTACGTCATTTATTTTGCTTCCCTGCGACTCCTTCGTGGTGTTGTCGTTTATTATTCTCGCGAAGTATTGATGTTACGATATTCTGATCCTACATCTTGCCTCTTTTTTCTTGAATATTGCTTGAAGAGCGATCTTTAAGAAAAAATCTGTTATTGCAGTAGTCTTTGATTTTTGTTGATGAGGGAACGAGCGAAAGAATATTGGACTTGAAAAGTACGTACTTGCCTGGTAGGCTTAGAAGATGGTCTGATTTTTGCCTACTTGTGATAACCGCAAGTGCACGGTGTCTACAATGTAGACAGGGCAAATACGGGTCGATCCCACAGAGACTTGTGGTGCTTAAGTTGATCTAAGGCTTAGCTAAACTGAATTCAAAGAAAGAGTAACAACATGTGGTTTTGTTGCCGAAACGGCTGAGCTGAATTGTGACTGTGATTCTAAACTAAGGTAACAAATAGATTGTGAATACTAGGGTAGTTGATTCCACCACCTGACCCTATGTTAAAGCAATTCAACTAAGGTTGTATTCTTGTAACTTTCCAAAGAAGATTCTAAAGACTAATGTGTCGACTAATCATACTAATTCCCCCTAGTATCAACTGTCTTTTTATAGCACAATTGATCACAGGATCCTTAGTTAACTAACTAAACATCATCCCTATCTTGTTAAGCACATGTCTTCTTCCCTGGTAGTCTCAAATGAAGATTTTATTAACCATTCTATCTAATTCTCTCCTAGTATTGGTTGTCTTCTTACAAGATGACCAATCACAATATAATTAGATCAATTAGCTAATTATACATCTATCTCAATCAAGCACATCATTAACACAACATAAATATAAATTACTCAACATATTATCAGGGGTTTCAACAACACCCTAGTAAGTTGATTTAAAACATGATTAAGGTACTTAAAACACAAATTAAGCTAGAGATGGTGCTCTGGCTAGCCCATGCATGCTTTCTAACACCCACGGTTCTTCTATTTATACATCCCCAAATACCAAACCCTAAATTCACTTTAAAATAGAAATTAAATGCAAACCTATTCGCCCATACCCTCTGAATCGTGTTCCCATCTTGTCAATTCGCCTCGAGCTCCATGCATGGTTGTTGAGAAACCCTAGCTTTAGTTATCTCTAGCCTAGCTTCTAGTGTAAGGAGAAGATTAGCATCCCATTCTGGATAGAGATAACTCAAGAAAGGGTGGTTGAGCGGATAACTCAGAAAGGGTGGGCGATGATGTTGGTGTCAGGGGAAAGGAGATGGTGGTGAGGTGGTAGCTCTGCAACAGGTATGGGAGAGAAGAAGAGGGATGGGTTCTGCAGAGCTAGGGAAGAAGAAAGAGAAGATGGAGGAGAAAATGTGGTTAGGTTGAATGGGTATAGGGTTAGGCGGATTTGCTGTGGAGCGGAGGCATCGAGGGTTGATGGAAGAGACAGAGCGACCGTAGGATCTAGGGTGAGAGAAATCTCACGGCTGAGGATGATGTGCGGTTGCGGTGCTGAGCGGGAGTATCAAGCGAAGATGTGTAGGAGCTGGAGCGAGCGTTGGATGATGAGATAGCAATCTCAACGGTTCAGGGTGAACGGGCTCGGATCCGGGCTATGGGCCGGGTCTTGGATAGCTTGGGCCCATGTCTTGTAGATGGGTTGCTCCTTGTTGGGTTGCAACTGTTGCGCGCACGGGCTTTGGCTTTCTGCTCCATAGACGCATGACTCCAATTCTTCACTCTTTTTGCTCCTCAATTCCTCCGAACTTTATTCATTACCTAAAAACACAAAATTAATTAATACAAATATTTATTCTTGAAAACAAATAAAATACAGAATCTGGGATAATATCTGATTCTTGAGCACAAAAGATGAGTTAAGTGCCAATAAAAAGGTGTATAAATATGCAATATTTGGCACTCATCAAATACCCCCAAACCTGAATTTTACTTTTCCTCAAGTGAAACAGTAAATTAAGAAATCCTAACTATACCCCTGTCGCAGTCTCTCGAATGCATTTAGCGTATGCACTAAGCCTTTAAACCCCTAGGTGTCCCTAGTGGACGAGTTGTAGTCTCGTGAGGGTTTACCAGAGGTGTACCCACAAAACCTTCTCCAACTTCGAGTGTAAAAGAGTCTCAAGCATCCAAGGAGCTATGAGTATATAGAGTTTCGCATGCTAGTAATGAAGTTAGAACTACCAAAGAACGCATTCTCATCCTTAAGTGCCGAGCGAGAAGTAACCATACCATATGAAAGAATTCGATTGTGATCATAAGCCTCGACTTTCGCCTCACCATTAGGGTTTTATGATAATTGCACTCAAAAAGATCGCTTTTTTAGTCTCTCATGTGTGCGCAGGAATAAAGAGAGAAATCCTGCACACGTTGTAGGTAAGAAGGATAACCTTCCGAAATAATTTCTGGAGACTCCATAGAAGTGTGGACAAAAAGAATCTTTTTCTGATGATCTCTAAGAAAGGAAATCAACCATTAGCAAGGGTGGGAGTACTCACTTACCTTTTCACCCGATCGGCAATTAATATCACTCTCTCAGCATTCATAGAAACGTCTTCAATCTTCGGTCTTCGGTCTTCAAATGTTGATGACGAACTTCTGAATTTCACAAAAACTTGACAAACATTTTTTTTTTTTTTAACTTAGTACATGAAATGAAAATAACAATAAAACTCAATTTTTTCACAAACTTCATTAATTCTCATCTTCTTTTCTTTTCTTTCCTTTATTGCACATAAACCTTGGCCTATATCAACTTTTCCTTCAAATATTCTAATGATGCTCCGCTTGCTGACGACGATGTGTTTCTATGAATGTGTTGATGTTGTTGAGAGGGAGAGAGTGATGCTAACTGCAAATCGGTATTTAGAAGAAGTTTTCATCTTTAGACGTCACCCTCATGATTGACAAAAATTAGCACTCAAGAGATCAAAAGTAGTCTTTGAAAGTGGTGCGAAGTTGGGTAGCTCACCATTCCTACCCGGAATTGACGTACGGTGACACACACTCTAACGGCTTTTCTAGAAAGTTGCAAAAAATTGAAGGTTGGTGCCTCACTTGATGTAAATTGGGTAGTCTCCACTATGGGTGATCACAATTCTACTACCGAATATCTAAACAACACCTAATTCGCCCTCCGGTATGGTTAAATCCAACTTTAACGCTCTAATCAACTAAGAAACCCGATTGTGTTCTCCAGTACTTCCAAGTTCTATTATTTCGGTCAGACTCTCTATGTAAACATAGCTAGAAGCATGCTAGTGACTCTAAAATCTCTAAAAGTTGGAGGTTTTTATTTGCAAAAAGTTTTTTTTTTTTTTTTTTTTTTTTTTTAATAAAAGAAAGACTAAAAACTCTAAATGCAAATGCACCCCCAAACCTAAATCAAACATTGTCCTCAATGTGTCGACAGATAGAAAAAAATTTAAACAGTCACATACCAAGAGAACTATGTTGAGTAGAGAAAAGGGAAGAGATTACCGGATGTCGGCGGGAGCAAGGTTGGAGCTTCATTAATCAAGGCTAGAATCCAACATTCTCAGTGGAGATCATATCGGATTAGCACAAAATATGTACAAGAAGACTCAACCGATTCAAGAAAAGAAAATCTTAACAAGTCCCTCTTTGGATTATATACAATGAAAAGTCACCATATACCAACAATCTAAAGAGTTGAGGATCAACCCAAAAGACGATATATACAAACATCAACAGCCTTACACAAATATAACATGAGAGTGCAAGTAAGACTGCATATGAGAATGAGTTTCCCCCAAACCTAAACTTGTGAACAGGTGTGTTTGAAAGCACAAAATCTTGCAATTTTAAAGGTACATCATGCACAAGGTCTAACTCAAAGTGAGTTTTGCTAATAACAGGCAGACATACACATTCCAACTGTGGCTCTTTAAAAGTGTGTTATACTTTGATGCAAAATAGTCCAAGAGGACTTGGGAATCACAAAGTTCTAGGCCTAGATTAGGCATTTTCAGAAAAGTTGGTTTTGCAATTTTGTAACAAACTTCACCTAGGTTTGGTGGAGGAGTTTCAATCTGTGACTCAGGAGAGAGGTTAGGTACATCTAAGTTGTTTTCATGTATACAATCATTTGTACCATCACACACTTTCCTAAAGTCAGAAGAGGGTAAATCATGTTCACATGCATAGAACAATTCATCAATCTCCATGTCATAATCATCATCACTCTCATGCACAACATAACTAGGAGAGATATCATGATGTAACCTAGGTATGGAATCAGGCACATGCATTGAATCATCTGTGTCAACAAACAATTCAGCTATTCCTAGGTCACAAACAGGTGGTAAAGCATGCACACTTGCACAGGACAATTCCACAGGTTCCAAATCAACATCACATATATGAATATTAGAAGAAGCATCATTCACAGGGTTCACAGAAGAGAAACTTAATGTCTCTGAACCTAAAGATTCCACTATATTTTCAAAATACACATGCTCTTCATATTCATCATCATCATCATAACAAAAATTCATCTCTCCATTCAAAATGGTAGTATTTTTAGTGTACTCATCTACCTCTAGATTAGGTTCATATTCAGTGTTAGTTGCATGAGTAGGACTGAAAACACTATTTTCAACATTATCAGGAATAACAAACATCCTATCATTTTGTAACTCAATCAGGTTCCTTTGAAGAATCATAGTGAGTTGTTCTATTGAAGGAGAGTCTTCACTAGTGGGTATGCATTCCTCATATGGATATTCATTGTATGGTTGAGCATGAGGTTCACTAGAGAAGGGAAATTCATACATGTTGCTATATGGATGGTCATGTATTGCATGTAGTTCAAGCCTAGCATTTTGCTCCATGAGCGTTTCCATTAGTGATTGCAAACACGGAGTTGGGGGAGTACAAAATTGTTCAACTCCCCACGTGGTTGATGATACATGTGCTCATGGTCATTAGGGTTCTTAGAATACGATCGCGACCTTCGAAAGGCTGATTATGGTCCCAATGATTACCAAGATAGTCACTTCCAGACAATTCGTACATTGGATTATCATGGCTTTCCCTAGACTGCCTAAAATCATGCAAAATATAGCAATTTTCAGCAGGGTGGCCTAAGCTACCACATAAGGTACAAGCATACATTTCATATTGCCTAGGGGAATTAGATTCGACAGAATTCTCATGTAATTGCCTTTCTAAAGCAGATACTTGAGCTTCTAATTGATCTAAAAGTGATGACTGGGTATGAGAAAATTGTTCATTTTCAACCTGTGGTGGATGATGCATGTGTTCATAATGATTAGGGTATGTGAGGTCAGGGCCCTGAGAAGGCTCATAAAATTCCCTAAAATCACTATGGTATGTGGGGAGTTCATATTGTGAAGCATGCCCGTAAGCAAGCTCTCTAATTGATTTCTGGCCATCCCCAGTTGCAGACCAAAATCCTGACATGATTTAGCAACCCAAATTGAACTCAAAACCCAGTTGTAGTGGACTCAGCTTGGTTTATTGGGTTTCATTTGGTTTATGTGGGCTTTGGTTTAAGTGGGATTTGGTTTGTTTGAAATGTACAGCCCAGAGGTTATGCAAGAGCCAAGTGGCTGTGGGCTTCAGATTTTGTGTACAGCCCAGCAGTGTGGCTTATGTGGGCTGAAAGTTTAGAATGCAAAGCCCAGTAAGTGGGCTTCAGCTTATGCAGCCCAGCTGCTCAGTTTTGGTTTTTGGGATTAGTTGTTTGGTTTTGTGGGCTTCTTTGGTTTATATGGGCTTCAGGCTTGGTTTACAGCCCAGTGGTTGTGTGTTCAGCTGTTGTGCAAAGCCCAGTGCACAGTGGGCTTCAGTTTGTGCAAGGAACAAATTTATGTGCAGCCCACTAGTTATGTGCACAGAGGAACACAGCTTTTTGCAGCTCAGCAGCTCAGCTGAGGTTGTCAAGCACAGGCTTGAGTGCACAGGTTGTGCACATCACAAGAAGAGCAGCAATTTTGTGCAGGTTGGCAAATGAATCACAACACATAGCAGCACAAAATCACATAAATGATACCTGATTCGCAACACCAAGCACAGCCCAGAAAGCTTATGCACAGGTTTAAGTGCAGCTCAGTTTAAAAACAACAGCTCTCAAAAGAAATGACACCCAGTTTCTCAAACTTGGACACAGCACAAGGTATCCAGCAGAGTATATCACTCACAACATCATGCATTCATTTCAGAGATTCAAGGTTGAACACCACTGACAATTAGCCAAGGTTCAGCCACAGGGTCAGGTGGAGTTAAGCTTAGGCCTTGTTAAAGCTAAGGTTGCTCAGGTTGACAGAGTAAGGCTTTCAATCAGCCAAGGCAAAGCAGGGTATGCAGGGGTCTGTCAGTATTTGGCTTTCCAAGGGGTAGCTCCAAACTTGCAGCTGCAGGGGCTAGCAAGGTGGCGAGATGGCTCACAAGGTCCGTGAGGTTAAGTCACTCATTTGCTTGTCAACAAGTATGAGTTGATGTCAACTATCTCAGTTGACTTTAACTTGGCTTGCAGCTAGCCTAGCTATCCAAGTTCAACCTCACAGCTACAGGGGGCTGGAGGTCAATATTTCACAGTGTTATGCACAGGCTATGCTCAGAGTCAACTGTATTAGTTGATATCAACTATCACAGTTGACTTCACTTGGCCAAGACTTCACAGTTTCAGGGGCTGGAGGGTTATAGCATAACTCACAGCTCAACTACAACTCAAGGGTTCACATAACATACAAGCTGAGTGGACTTCAGGTGGTTGAGCACTTCCTATCAAAGGTTTTTAGCATGCAAATGTGATAACAGGTATATACAGATGCTCAGCAATGCACAGATGATACATACAACTCATACAACTCAGGTATAGATGCTAGCCTAACATGGTTTACAGGTCATGCTCATACAACTCAGGTGTATTCACTTATCATGGAGCCACTTACTCCGAATTGCGGTTTGCTCGAGCTTTGTGAACTCGGGTTCGCGCCTTTTCTTGGGCTTGCTCAGCTGCACCTTATGCGCCAGTTTTCGCTCCAATGACAACTGTGTTTTGCTCCCCTGCTGTCCTTGGGCTTGCTCAGCAGATGTTAGGTACCTGCTAGCTCACAAAGAAGTCTCAGTTCCCAGGGGTGTGCAGGTTAAAACAAGAGAGTATACTGCAAGTTTCAGCTATCACAGGGAATGATGCAGCTGAGTGATGCAGCTAAGTGGTAACAGCTCAGGCCAAATGCTAAATGAGTTATTCCGTGCAATGCACAGGTGCACTATAACCCTACAGTTGAGATGTTGTAAGCTAAGTCACAGAGAGAATAATGCACTATGCAAAGATGTTATGCAAACTAGCATTAAGCACTAAGAAAATGCAATTACAATGGGCTAACTGAAGATGCAATGAACAAATGCAAGAGTGGAAAGTTACTAAAAATGCAATGATCCAGAGCAATGAACAGATGTAATAGAAGATGCAAACAGCTAAGCTACAAGTACAGGGTTATGATGACTACAAGTTATACTAAGTTAGACAAGAACAATAGGAAACTACAGATGTAAGGATGCAATGACAAAGCGTGTAATAAAGGGTGCGAAATGAAGGAAAAATTATGGCTAAGTTACGCTAAGTTATGCTATAATGCAAGTGCGAGATAAGCAAGATGAGATGACTAAATTATGTACAGAGGTAATTGAAACTCAGTGAAGACAAGCAATAATCAATCACAGCATACGCCAAGTCCCCGGCAACGGCGCCAAAAATTTAGTAGGCTTAGAAGATGGTCTGATTTTTGCCTACTTGTGATAACCGCAAGTGCACGGTGTCTACAATGTAGACAGGGCAAATACGGGTCGATCCCACAGAGACTTGTGGTGCTTAAGTTGATCTAAGGCTTAGCTAAACTGAATTCAAAGAAAGAGTAACAACAGGTGGTTTTGTTGCCGAAACGGCTGAGCTGAATTATGACTGTGATTCTGATAGGTGTAGAATACACCGTATTTACTATCTAGTAGTTTATGCTTTCTTTGCTATTTTTCTTGTAAATTATGTATTTTACGCTTGTTTTGAGTTTTATAGCTACTTTGGAGTCGCGCGGAGGAAAAGAAGAAGAAATCACCTTATTTGAGCCAAAAGCCCAGCCAAGGTTAAGGGGCGACCCAATTTGGAGGAGTACTAAAGCCAGGCCCGCAGAGGTTAAGGGGGTTTCCAAGTAGGATGGCCCTTATCATTTAGAGGGTGGTACCTATCCCTGGGGTGTAAATATCCACCCAAATCAGTTCAACCCTAAAATCGATTTTCACATTCACTTTCATCTGAATCAAATACAGAGAGAGGCTGTTGTTGTAAGATCGAGAGTGAGATCGAGATTGAGAGAGAAGAAATTCACAAAATCTTTGCCATTAATGGTGTTCTTGAGGTTCAGAAGTAGAAATTAGGGCTTGATGTCACAGAGAAGAGAAGCAGCCATGGCTGCTGCTAATTTGTTCAAGAAATTGAGAAACTGAAAGCCGAGAGATTGAATCAAGATTTACAGGGAGATGGCCATGAACTGAAGAACATAGAGATGGGTTTTGGTGTTGTTAAAGTTGCTGCTGTTGAATCCAGAAGAAGAGATGGATCTGGGAATCGCTGTGAAGAGTGGTACGAATTTGTGGAGTTGAAGCCGTGAATTAGTGGTTTGAGAAGAAATTGAAGATGGGTTCAAGATGAAGAATGGGTTGATCGAAACAGAGATGGAGTTGAACAGCAGAGTGAGAGAGATGAAACGAGCAGGTTATTGAGATGATTGGTTGCAGTTGAGACTCGTGTTTGGGTGGATTAGCTCGACTGGTAGAACTGGTGGTGCTGTCGTTGATCAGCTAATGGTGATGGCAAAGCTGAGTTTAGAATGAGTTGCATTTACATGAGTTTGAGAGTTGTTGAGACGCAGAGAATGTTATGTTAGGTGATAATGAATGTGCGGTACCTTTGAAGCTGAGTGCTAAAGAGTACAATTGCAGGGAAAGATGGATAGCAGATGGAAATGACGGTGCTGGTCATGACAGTGTGGAGTTAAAGCAGATGGATGAGCTGTAGGTTACAGGGAGCTGCATAAAAAGGGTTTGAGATGGCTGCCATGGGTATTTGTGGTGTGTATGGTTACAGGGTATGAGTTTCAGGTTCAGATGGAGCTGTAAGAGAATGAACCTGAGAGTATGCTAGTGACAATGAAGAAATGGTGGTGCTGTGAGAATGAGCTAGGTAGAAGCTGATGAAGGCCAAGAAAAGCAGTGGCAGTTGCAGCTGCTGTTATGAAGGGCTTGAAGCTGGAGTTGGCAGTGAGCTCAGGTCGTGCTGTTACAACTTGGTGGAACAGAAGTCCTCTTGAAGGCAAAGATAAGTTGGTGGTTTTGTTGCAGGTGCTGCTGCAGGAAATGGGAATGGAAGGCACTGGTGGTGCAGCTGAAACTGTGGCATGAGATGGTGCTGGTACTTCAATTGGTGCTGCTGATGGAGTGTTTGGGTTCAAGAGAATGGATGTGCTACTGATGTTGTTGTAGCTGGGAGAGCAAGTGTTGCAGTAATCAAGGCAGTGGTGAAGTCGAGAGGGGTTGAAGCGAATATTTCTGTGTCTTACAGAACTGGCAGTAAGAACATTTGGGCACTGAGATAATGGAGACTGCAACTGGTGTTTGCTTGTGCTAATGACTATGAAGGCACTGGTAGTAATTTGGCTTGAGAATGTGCAGAGTGGCAAGTTAGGGCCAACATGGCTGGATAAGTTAGTGAAGCATAGCCATCATGGCTGGTGCAGTCAAGGCCTGATGGTTGCAGGTGAAGCACAATCATTGTGCTACAGATTTGGCCAGAATCAACTCAGCCTTGTCACCCAGCTGACATGAACCTGACTCATCTGACCTGACCCTGACTCACCTGACTCAGTCAGTGATTGACCCGGTTTGACTCAGTGAGCTGACCCAGTTGGACCTTGACCGTTCTGACCCGTTGACCGGTGACCGGTTTGACTTTGCCGGTTCACCCGAGACACTTTCCGGCGACTATTCCGGCCGGATTCAGCCACAATCCGAGTTTTCCGGCGAGCAAAAAATTCCAGAATTTTCTATGGACTTCTCTCATGGGTGTGAAGACTTGGGCTAGGAATTGGATGGAGAATTGGACTCAAATTTGGAAAGAGAAGATGAAGAGTTGAGAAAAGCTTAGATTTGGAAATTGAATTGCAAAAGAAAAGGATTCTACTCCTTAGAAGATTTGGAGAATATTGAAGCCTATAAATAGAGAAGTTTTCTATATCTTTTACACACATCTTTCTCTACATCTTTACACATCTCTCTACACACACAATTCTTTTCTTTTCTTATTCTTTGTGTGAACTCTTTAACATGAGTAGTTAATTTATTGATTGAGGATGAATTCCTAGTTCTTAATATGATTTGAGTTTTTGTTTTCAATTCTATCTTGAGATTTTTCACATGATTATCGATTGTTTTTACTAATAGGAGTGATCTTAAAGACATTCATGATTGATTGATAGATTGTTTGGAGTGCACGCTAAATTGATTTGTTAATTTGATCTAAAGCTAGTGAAAGTTAGGAGATAAGTAATCGTTTCTTGACTCTTTACATAAGTAGCAAACACGAGACCTTGCGGAGGGATTCCGTGGAGCAATTGTGTGTAGAAACAACGTTAGCAAGTGGACCTGCTATCCTACGGTTGGTGATAATCTGTGACTAATAACAAGTAGAAAAGAACATAACTTGATTCATTGTTTCGTAACGAAGAAGGATTCCTTGATCTTGTCTCTCTTATTGCTTTCAACTTTACCTTTTAATTGCTTTGTTTATTTTCTTTTGTTTTTTTACACCCCCCTTTCGTGACAACTTTTACAACTAAGATCTCCTGCTCCTCGTGGGAACGAACTTGACTTCCATTATATTTTTTTTAATTGAGTGGAAATATTGAATTAATTTGATTGCACCTACGACACGCATCAAATTTTGGCGCCGTTGCCGGGGAGCAGCGGATGATTTTAGTTGTTTTTATTTTTCTTTTTGCTTTAATCTTGCTTTGTTGGATTCTATTCCGTATCTAACTTGGTTTTTGAATCTTATTTTAGGTGCCGGTTTTCCATGTACGGTGGACAAGAGCAAGCATATTACAACAATCAATACGGTTTTCAACCTCAACATTATGACAACTTCCAACCATCCTTAGGATACAATCAAAACCAATATTTTGGCTATGATAAATTTCCTCTGTAACCTTATGTATATTCTCATACATATCAACAACCTACGACGGGTATGTAAGTGGACAATCACATGGATGGAAGGATAGTTATGCATCTAACAATTTGTTTTCTAGTAATGTGCAGACAGAGAATTTGGAATATACTCCTCTTCATCGTGTTTTTCCTTCACTTTTTCCAAAAGAGGAGATACAGTCTATAAACTCTATAAACGGTGGTAAGCGTGTGAACGTCAGGAAACTTGCACAGAAATTATACAAATTGGAAGATGATGGAGACTCGGAAGATCTTGTCGCAGAAATTAGTAGGACTATTCATATGGAACTTAAACGACGTCGGGATAAAGGTTATGAAACCGATGAAGATTCTTATTATGGTGAGTCCGAAAATGAAGATGATTGTGTTGAAAAGGACCAACCTTTGGATACTTTTGATGACGATAGTGTAGCTTACTCAAGCCTTGATCTTAATAATGATCAAACACCTATTCAAAAGGAAGAGCTTGAGGAAGATGCATTTATTGCTTGGAAAAAATTTCTTAGGGAAAGATGGGAGTCCGCGGAAGTGTATGAACGTTGCGACAATGAGGAAGTTATTCCAACTCCGGATCATAATAACGATCCTTCACCTATTCAAAAGGAGGAGTTTGGATATCACCTGCCTATTGTTGTAAACAAAGTAACACCCTCACAAGAAGATCTTACAATTTATACCGAGGAAGATTATATGAGGGAAGAATGGCCCGATTCCGATGATGAGAATGTTGAAGAGATGATACTAGAGGATGAAACCACATTCATTGATTTTGTGGAAGACCCAATTGAACTTGCCAATGATTTTAATGATGCCAAGACTTTGGTTAAGGTAGAAAACGACGAAGAATGGTTGCAAAGTTTAATAGAGGACCACGATATACATGAGGTAAGTAGTTCACTTGAATTTTTTAAGGATGAAGAGGATTCTATAATACAAGAAATTGTGCAAGGTTTGTCTAACCCTTTACATATTGATTCTTCTCCTTTACCTCTTATTGGTTTGAATGTATGTGCTTCGAAAGTATTTTTGGATGATTTTGTTTCTAGATATCCACCATTGGAAACACTTGATGCTAACACTATGCAGGTTTGCCAAGAGGAATACATGGAAGTTCCCGAATTCTATGTTCTTTATACACTTCCGAGTGTGGACGAGAATAAGTGTGGGGGAAATTTCTATCGAGCGATAATTTCACTATTGTTTTCTTGTGTTAATATTTGTATGGAGTTATTGTTTTCAAAACAGGTATTATGGGTGGATCCTCAAATTTTCCGATTGTTAGTATATGGGGAGTGAATCTTACAAGAGCCAAGTCGGGCCGTCGACTTTAAAACAAGCGCTTAATGGGAGGCAACCCATCGGTTTTGTATTTCTTATCCTTTTGCTTTTTGTTTTTTTCTTTTTCTTGTTTCTTATCATGTTAAAATTTCCCACCTTGACTTTACTAGGAGGATTCAATTACATTGAGGACAATGTAAGGTTTAAGTGTGGGGGAGTGGTTAAGCATGTTTTTAAAACAAAAATTACAAAAAAATTAAAAAAATTTGAAAAAAAAAAAAGAAAGTTTTACTTAAAAATTCCAACTTTTAAAGATTTTAGAGTCCCTAGCATACTTCTAGGTATGTTTACATAGAGATTTTGACCGACATAATTGAACTTGGAAATGTTAGAGAACTACATTCGGATTTCTTGTTTGTTTGAGTGTTAAATAATGGATTTAATCATGCGGTGATGCGAATTTGGTGCGGTGGAGAAATGCGTTATTAGAGTTGCTGATCAATCATTAGTGGAGACTACCCGTATTCATATCATGAGAGGCACCGACCAGAAATTTTCCATCTACTAAAGAGCTTCTTTTGAGTGTGTGTCACCAAACGTTAATTCCGGGTAGAATGGTGAGCTACCCAACCTCCCACCAATAGAAGCACTACTCTTTGATCTCTTGAGTGCTAATTTTTGTCAATCATGAGGGTGACGTCTATGGATGAAAGCCTCCTTCTTGTAGTTCGATTTGCAGTTAGCACCATTCTCTCTCGCGACAACAACGGATCCATAGAAACACATTCATCATCAACAAGGAGCGACATCAAAATCTACAAGGAAAGTTGGAAAAGTTTAAGGTTTACAAGCAACGAACGAGAAAAGAGCAAATTTCAAATTCAAGTAAAGCAACATACAAAGAGCGGATTCACATATATGTTGAAGACTTACAATACAATGAGGTAATTTTATATCCAAGTATGAAGACTTATTCATGAAAGCGAAGAAAAGTAAAAGGTGAGAATTTTTGATTTCAAGACGATACAAGTTGTGAAGAATCAAGCGGTAAAATACTTCTCCCACGGCCATGGTTTATTTTTGTATTTAATTTCTCTTGTTAACAAAAAAAAAAAAAAAAAAAAAAAAAAAAAAAAAAAAAAAAAAGAGAAAAAAAAGAGAAATATTTATTCTTATTTTTATGAGCCGTGGGGAAGGAAAATTTATAAGGTAGTTTCAAGCGACAAGGATTTTAAGGTAAAAGAGTTACAAATTGTTAAGGATTTATGAAATTCAAGGGTTTATCATCAATAGTTGAAACCGAAGACGAAGACTAAGAAGTTAAAGACGAGGAGCGGAAGACGTTTCTATTGGATACCGTGAGAGTGGTGTTATCATAATTGGCGATCGGATGTGAAGGTGAGTAAGTAATCCCATCCTCGATAATAATGGTTGATTTCCTTTCGTAGAGATCGTCAGAAAAATGGTTTTTCAAAATATAAAAGATGTGGGTTTTTAAAAATATTTCGGAAGTTGTCCTTCCCACCATTCAACGTGTTGCAAGAATTCTCTCTTCATTCCTACCTGCACACATGTGAGAACCATAAAAAAGCCGTCTTTTTGAGTGCAATTATCATAAAATCCTATTTGGTGAGGCGAAGTCGAGGCGAAATGCTTATTGATCGTTTCTCAAACACGCGAGTCTCTCATTATGGTGTGGTTATTTCTCACTCAACATTTAAGAACGAGAATATGTTCTTTAGTATTTCTAACTTCTTATTACTAGCATGCGAAACTCTATGTCCTCATAACTCTTTGGATGCTTAGGACGCTTGAACGCTTTGAAGTTGTGAGTTTTTAGTTTGATTTGCTCGAGGACTAGCAAAGTCTAAGTGTGGGGGAATTTGATAGGTGTAGAATACATCGTATTTACTATCTAGTAGTTTATGCTTTCTTTGCTATTTTTCTTGTAAATTATGTATTTTACGCTTGTTTTGAGTTTTATAGCTACTTTGGAGTCGCGCGGAGGAAAAGAAGAAGAAATCACCTTATTTGAGCCAAAAGGGTAAAATTGTCATTTCACCAAGGAGGGAATACTATATGGAGCCCAGCCAAGGTTAAGGGGCGACCCAATTTGGAGGAGTACTAAAGCCAGGCCCGCAGAGGTTAAGGGGGTTTCCAAGTAGGATGGCCCTTATCATTTAGAGGGTGGTACCTATCCCTGGGGTGTAAATATCCACCCAAATCAGTTCAACCCTAAAATCGATTTTCACATTCACTTTCATCTGAATCAAATACAGAGAGAGGCTGCTGTTGTAAGATCGAGAGTGAGATCGAGATTGAGAGAGAAGAAATTCACAAAATCTTTGCCATTAATGGTGTTCTTGAGGTTCAGAAGTAGAAATTAGGGCTTGATGTCACAGAGAAGAGAAGCAGCCATGGCTGCTGCTAATTTGTTCAAGAAATTGAGAAACTGAAAGCCGAGAGATTGAATCAAGATTTACAGGGAGATGGCCATGAACTGAAGAACATAGAGATGGGTTTTGGTGTTGTTAAAGTTGCTGCTGTTGAATCCAGAAGAAGAGATGGATCTGGGAATCGCTGTGAAGAGTGGTACGAATTTGTGGAGTTGAAGCCGTGAATTAGTGGTTTGAGAAGAAATTGAAGATGGGTTCAAGATGAAGAATGGGTTGATCGAAACAGAGATGGAGTTGAACAGCAGAGTGAGAGAGATGAAACGAGCAGGTTATTGAGATGATTGGTTGCAGTTGAGACTCGTGTTTGGGTGGATTAGCTCGACTGGTAGAACTGGTGGTGCTGTCGTTGATCAGCTAATGGTGATGGCAAAGCTGAGTTTAGAATGAGTTGCATTTACATGAGTTTGAGAGCTGTTGAGACGCAGAGAATGTTATGTTAGGTGATAATGAATGTGCAGCTGCACTTGAAATTTGAAGTGCTAAAGAGTACAATTGCGGGGGAAAGATGGATAGCAGATGGAAATGACGGTGCTGGTCATGACAGTGTGGAGTTAAAGCAGATGGATGAGCTGTAGGTTACAGGGAGCTGCATAAAAAGGGTTTGAGATGGCTGCCATGGGTATTTGTGGTGTGTATGGTTACAGGGTATGAGTTTCAGGTTCAGATGGAGTGTAAGAGAATGAACTCGAGAGTATGCTAGTGACAATGAAGAAATGGTGGTGTTGTGAGAATGAGCTAGGTAGAAGGCGATGAAGGCCAAGAAAAAGCGGTGGCGATTCTGCAGTTCTTTGTTATGAAGGGCTTAGTTTGGAGTTGGCAGTGAGCTCAGGTCGTGCTGTTACAACTTGGTGGAACAGAAGTCCTCTTGAAGGCAAAGATAAGTTGGTGGTTTTGTTGCAGGTGCTGCTGCAGGAAATGGGAATGGAAGGCACTGGTGGTGCAGCTGAAACTGTGGCATGAGATGGTGCTGGTACTTCAATTGGTGCTGCTGATGGAGTGTTTGGGTTCAAGAGAATGGATGTGCTACTGATGTTGTTGTAGCTGGGAGAGCAAGTGTTGCAGTAATCAAGGCAGTGGTGAAGTCGAGAGGGGTTGAAGCGAATATTTCTGTGTCTTACAGAACTGGCAGTAAGAACATTTGGGCACTGAGATAATGGAGACTGCAACTGGTGTTTGCTTGTGCTAATGACTATGAAGGCACTGGTAGTAATTTGGCTTGAGAATGTGCAGAGTGGCAAGTTAGGGCCAACATGGCTGGATAAGTTAGTGAAGCACAGCCATCATGGCTGGTGCAGTCAAGGCCTGATGGTTGCAGGTGAAGCACAATCATTGTGCTCTGATTTGGCTTGAGAATCAACTCGGCCTTGTCACCCGGTGACATGAACCCGACTCATCCGACGACCTCGACTCACCGACTCGGTCGGTGATTGACCCGGTTTGACTCGGAGTGACCCGGTTGGACCTTGACCGTTCGACCCGTTGACCGGTGACCGGTTTGACTTTGCGGTTCACCCGAGACACTTTCCGGCGACTATTCGTGGGATTAGAGCCACAACCCCAGTTTTCCGGCGAGCAAAAAAAAATCCAGAATTTTCTATGGACTTCTCTCATGGGTGTGAAGACTTGGGCTAGGAATTGGATGGAGAATTGGACTCAAATTTGGAAAGAGAAGATGAAGAGTTGAGAAAAGCTTAGATTTGGAAATTGAATTGCAAAAGAAAAAGGATTCTACTCCTTAGAAGATTTGGAGAATATTGAAGCCTATAAATAGAGAAGTTTTCTATATCTTTTACACACATCTTTCTCTACATCTTTACACATCTCTCTACACACACAATTCTTTTCTTTTCTTATTCTTTGTGTGAACTCTTTAACATGAGTAGTTAATTTATTGATTGAGGATGAATTCCTAGTTCTTAATATGATTTGAGTTTTTGTTTTCAATTCTATCTTGAGATTTTTCACATGATTATCGATTGTTTTTACTAATAGGAGTGATCTTAAAGACATTCATGATTGATTGATAGATTGTTTGGAGTGCACGCTAAATTGATTTGTTAATTTGATCTAAAGCTAGTGAAAGTTAGGAGATAAGTAATCGTTTCTTGACTCTTTACATAAGTAGCAAACACGAGACCTTGCGGAGGGATTCCGTGGAGCAATTGTGTGTAGAAACAACGTTAGCAAGTGGACCTGCTATCCTACGGTTGGTGATAATCTGTGACTAATAACAAGTAGAAAAGAACATAACTTGATTCATTGTTTCGTAACGAAGAAGGATTCCTTGATCTTGTCTCTCTTATTGCTTTCAACTTTACCTTTTAATTGCTTTGTTTATTTTCTTTTGTTTTTTTACACCCCCCTTTCGTGACAACTTTTACAACTAAGATCTCTTGCTCCTCGTGGGAACGAACTTGACTTCCATTATATTTTTTTTAATTGAATGGAAATATTGAATTAATTTGATTGCACCTACGACACGCATCAGATTCTAAACTAAGGTAACAAGTAGATTGTGAATACTAGGGTAGTTGATTCCACCACCTGACCCTATGTTAAAGAAATTCAACTAAGGTTGTATTCTTGTAACTTTCCAAAGAAGATTCTAAAGACTAATGTGTCGACTAATCATATTAATTCCCCCCTAGTATCAACTGTCTTTTTATAGCACAATTGATCACAGGATCCTTAGTTAACTAACTAAACATCATCCCTATCTTGTTAAGCACATGTCTTCTTCCCTGGTAGTCTCAAATGAAGATTTTATTAACCATTCTATCTAATTCTCTCCTAGTATTGGTTGTCTTCTTACAAAGATGACCCAATCACAAGATAATTAGATCAATTAGCTAATTATACATCTATCTCAATCAAGCACATCATTAACACAACATAAATATAAATTACTCAACATATTATCAGGGGTTTCAACAACACCCTAGTAAGTTGATTTAAAACATGATTAAGGTACTTAAAACACAAATTAAGCTAGAGATGGTGCTCTGGCTAGCCCAGGCATGCTTTCTAACACCCACAGTTCTTCTATTTATACATCCCCAAATACCAAACCCTAAATTCACTTTAAAATAGAAATTAAATGCAAACCTATTCGCCCATACCCTCTGAATCGTGTTCCCATCTTGTCAATTCGCCTCGGAGCTCCATGCATGGTTGTTGAGAAACCCTAGCTTTAGTTATCTCTAGCCTAGCTTCTATTGTAAGGAGAAGCTGTGATAGAGATAACTCAAGAAAGGGTGGTTGAGCGGCGCTGATGATGTTGGTGTCAGGGGAAAGGAGATGGTGGTGAGGTGGTAGCTCTGCAACAGGTATGGGAAGAGAAGAAGAGGGATGGGTTCTGCAGAGCTAGGGAAGAAGAAAGAGAAGATGGAGGAGAAAATGTGGTTAGGTCGAATGGGTATAGGGTTAGGCGGATTTGCTGTGGAGCGGAGGCATCGAGGGTTGATGGAAGAGCGACCGTAGGATCTAGGGTGAGAGAAATCTCACGGCTGAGGATGATGTGCGGTTGCGGTGCTGAGCGGGAGTATCAAGCGAAGATGTGTAGGAGCTGGAGCGAGCGTTGGATGATGAGATAGCAATCTCAACGGTTCAGGGTGAACGGGTTCGGATCCGGGCTATGGGCCGGGTCTTGGATAGCTTGGGCCCATGTCTTATAGATGGGTTGCTCCTTGTTGGGTTGCAAATCATTGCGCGCACGGGCTTTGGCTTTTCTGCTCCATAGACGCATGACTCCAATTCTTCACTCTTTTGGCTCCTCAATTCCTCCGAACTTTATTCATTACCTAAAAACACAAAATTAATTAATACAAATATTTATTCTTGAAAACAAATAAAATACAGAATCTGGGATAATATCTGATTCTTGAGCACAAAAGATGAGTTAAGTGCCAATAAAAAGGTGTATAAATATGCAATATTTGGCACTCATCATTGCCTCTATTCTTTTGCGAAGTTCCGAAGCTTTGAAAAGTAATTTTAAAAGTATCATCCCGAAGTATACGAAGTATGAAGTATTCTTGAAGAAATATGAGAAGTACTTGATCCTCTAAATGTAAGAAGTATTGTAAATCCATCATGCGAAACTTTCGTTCCATGTTCTTTGCCTCATGCTATGAGCTCATATTATCGCAATCTCTTGTCGCCTTCTCGTAGGTTCACTCTATAATTTCGCAAGTTGCTCATACTTTCCTCGTGAATTATGCTGATATCATCTGCTACGTCATTCTTTTAGTGCTCTGCGAAGTCTTATTAGTCATAATTACGTCATGAGAATTAATATTTTGAAATGTCGCAACCATTTGTTTTCTATCCCTTCTTTTACCAGCAAGATTCCGTGAATTAAGGGATGATTGTTTACACGTATCTTAAATTTCACTTTTTACCGGCACATTTAATGTTATCCGGTTACTCTTTCCCATCTATTTAAAGGAGAGTTCCCTATGAGAAATTTTCCTTTTCTTTTACTTCACCTTCTTTATTGTCTGCAATTTTCTCTGTCGTTTCCCTTCATCGTCTTCTTCATCGTCTTTCTGCTCTTTTTCTTCTGCTACTGTTTCCATGGCATCAAGGTTTGTGAATTTTGCTAAATTTAATCATTTTGTGATTGATCTTTCCTAACAAAGTAGTTTTGTTCTGATACTGCTCTCTTTTTGATGACTTTCCTGCCATTTTTATTTTAGCAAGGACAAGTCTAGCATCAAATTCACCGTTACAAACCCTAATATTCCCAAGGGATCGCAGCCGAAATCCTTTGCTTCTAAGAGAAAGACTGCGAATGACAAGGTTTTTAAGAAACATTTACCCTTTTAATAACAATATTATTGCCTCTGTTTCTCATTTGTTCATTTAATTCGCAGGATGACAAAGATACTGATATATCTCCCAAGAAACCTCGCCATTTTAAACCTGTCGCACCTGTTATTTCTTTTCCTGGGTTCAAACTTACTACTTCTCCTGCAGCATCTTCGCAGGGCAATTCGTCTTTTCTAGCGACGTCTTCGCAAGATAAACCAATTCCTTCTTCTCATGACAAATCTCCTTCTTCTGCGACGATCTCGCATGATAAACTAGTCCCTGAATTTTCCGTTAATGAGATTCTTCAAAATGTACCCCTCTCCACTTTTACTCTTAATACCTCTATCTCGTCTCCCCTTGTTGGTCAAGTTCCTCCAACTGGCATTCTTATGACTAAGGATGACTCAACTTTTGCCTCTTCCTCCATCATTTGCTCTTCCTCTGAATCTATCTCTCTTACTAAAGAAAACTTAGAAGGGATAGATATAGCTTTTAAGGTTTTATCAGCTACCATGGATGATGTTAAGAAAGTCTCCACTGATCCTATCAGATCTAGTTTTTATGAATCCTTGAGTAAGCATTTTGGTTCCGATACCATGTCGCGAGCATCCCTGGAACAAGAAATTAAGACCTTGAAGAATAGCCTTCATAATATTTCGCTGGATCGCGATAATCTTCGCAAGAAGAATGAAGAACTAAAAGGTACTCTTTCCTCTCACATTTGTTTTTTTTTTTTTGAAGACTTTGTTCTCCTTTCAAGCTTTGAATTAGAAACGTAAAATGGAGATATATCAAGTGGAATCTATCGTGGAAGAAATTCGAACAGAAAGAGATGCTTGGATGGAGCAATATAACCGATTAGATAACCTCCATACATATTCTGTTGACCAGATAAATAATCTTACCCAAGAAAACGCCTACTTAGTCCAGAAACAAGAATTGTTAAGTAGCGAATTGTCGCATCTGTCATATTCTTTGACTAAATCTAATTTGGAATTGGAAACCTTATCAGATGAAAATGGAACTTTGTCCCAAGAGAAGCGAGCTTTGTTGGATAAGGTGGCTATATCCTCGCAACAACTTGATGTTTGTCGGAAAGCATTGAATGAACAAGAGCAATCTATCTGCTCTTTGAAAAATAAACTCAAAGAAACTACTACCGAAAGAGATAAGCTTATTCAGGGTAGAATAACCCTAAGTTTGAAAACAAATCAGCTCAAGGATGAATATACCAAGTTAAAAGAATCTCATTCCTCCCTTGCGAAGGAGAATAATTTACTGATTTCTAATGAAAAAAGCTTGCGTTCTCGGTTAAAAGGTCTTGTCGGTGATGATTTTGATACTGCCATGGATCATTTGGAGAATAGTTGCTTGGCCCTGACCCAACATCTTATCTCGCAAAAGGAAGGTAGTCATAAAATTTGACTGCCTCAACCGCCGTTTTCCTTTGCTAATTTCTTTCATTACTTTTCAATTTTAACTCTGTTGTTCTTATACATTTTCGCAGACTCTGAGAAAGATCTTCGCACTTCTCTGTCTACTTTGGAATCCTCCCATGCCAAGATTCGCAAGGAAAATACAACTCTTGTCGCTACTCTTGCCCATTCTCGTGATCGTGCCGCGAGAAGGCTTAATTATCTCAGCCATCTTAAAGATATCCAAAGTAGGAATCAACAGAAAGCACTTCTTCGTCAATTTCATCCCAAAGCTGAAGTTTTTGTGAATGAGATCTTACTCTCTAAATCCCTTGAACCTGTCTCTGTTGAACCTTTGGAAGTTGAAGATGATGAAGTTCCTAATTCTCCTGATAGTGATTATGATTACGAAAGTTGCGAAGATATCGCGAACAATTAAATTGTCGATAAGGATCTTTATGAAAAATCTTCTGATGAAAATCCTCCAGCTGGCCAAGGTGAAGCTGATAAAGTTGTTGAAGAACATTCATCATCTCCTGTTGCCGAGAATGTCGATATAGATGTAGAAAATTAAGTTACTCCTGCAATTTTATATCTTCCATTCTCTTTTTCTGTATGACTTTTTGTATGAGACGCTTTTCAATTTCTGTTGAAGTACTCTTTTTGATTGGAAAGACCAAGTCCCTTGATGAATAATCCCTTATCTTCTCTTTCTATCTCATTTTAGATTTACAATTTTACTCTCGCAAGCGTGTTTGCTTACCTTTATTTATGTTCAAATTTCATCATTGCGACAAGACCGCAGGATACCTTCATAAATGAAGAAATCTATTGATCTTGTCTTATCATTGATTGTGTGGTCTTATTTTGCCTTCCTAATTAAAGGTCTTATTTCGCCACCCCTCGTTGCGACAAAGTCGCAGGACATCTTTACACTTTCATGTAATGACCCCTTGACCTTGTCTTATCATTTCTTAAGTATTTTTGCCTCTCGCAGATATTTTTTTTTTGCGACAATATAACAGGTTTAAATATTCTTGCGAATGTAAAATCCCATGATATTGTCGTCTTCGCGACGAAATCGCAGGACGTCTTTACATTTTCATGTAAAAACCCATTGATCTCGCCTTATCCTTGCGTTAGTATTATTGCCTCTACAGGATCATCGCACAAATATGACAAGCCTAAATTTCCTTGCGAAAATAAAGCCTCATGACATTTGCGTCTTTTGACACTTATCAGCTCCCTAATGGAGGGTGCCGCCCTTATCTTCTCCCTGGTTGCCCCTTCAAGGAGGCGTACATCGGCCATACAAGACTAGCTCCTCCCATCCGGTCTTAACAACAACCAGTTGTTTTCGCAGCCTCTTATCCCTTATACCTATATGGCTTATGGTTACGAGACTGCACCCTAAGTGGAGTTTTCTTCGGGCCGAAAAGCATATACCAAGACATGCCAAGAATGGCCGAGACACTTCAAATGCCCCAGTGCACTCTTGGCTCAACCGTGTACCCCGGCGCCTTGAGCATACATCGACTCCTTGGAAGAGACCCTCGTGCGTCCAACCAGGGTATAACCTTATATATATAGTTGGAAATCCAAGGTATCTCTCCCGGATAGGCTTTCATGGGCCCCAAATCTCCATGGCTCAGGTTCCAGGAGCGGTGTAACCTTTCCCCTGAGCCATGTCAAGGGATACCCCCTTATATGACGCACTTTAGGTCTTACATTTTCCTCTTGCGAAATATCATTCGCGAACTAGGGTGTACGCCATAAAGGTTCGTCCCATTCACTCACTCATTCATTTTTGTTAATTCATTAAATCATTCATTTTTCGTAATGTATTGCTTTGAGACATTCGCATAATCTTTCTTTGTTTTATTCAACTTCGCAATCATTCTATCGCAAAAACATTTCATCCAAATTCATTTCATTTCATCCATCTTTTATGGATAATACTTCTTGAGATACAACCTATTCCATGGTCTATCCAATCTTTGTCCTACATCTTTCCCCTCATGATCCATTAATCTATATGCCCCTGTGCCAACTATTTCCTTAATGATATAAGGTCCATCCCATTTTCTTGCCAATTTGCCACCACTTTCACGATATATTGGTGTCTCTCGTAGCTTGAGATCCCCCATTTGAAATTCACGTATCTTGACACGTTTGTTATATTCTCCGGCCAATCTTCGCCGATAATTCTCCATATGTTGTAGTGCTCGCTCTCTTTTTTTCTTCTAATTCATCTAATTTGATTAAAATGTTACCTGCACTGAGATTCTTCTCCCAAGCTTCTTTCTTTGTTGTTGGGATCATAACTTCTGTCGGGAGTACAGCTTCAACCCCATACGTCAAACAAAAAGGTGACATGCCTGTAGCTTCTCTTCTAGTTGTATTATAAGCCCATACTGCATTCGGTACTTGTTCGCACCATCCTTTATTGTATCCTTCTAATTTATTCTTCAATATGTCTGCGATTGTTTTATTTGTTGCTTCTGCCTGGCCATTAGCCTGAGGGTACAGAGGAGTCGATTTTCCACATCGTATCTGAAATGCATTAAGCAGCAATTCTATATTTTGTCCTTCAAATCTGCTTTCCCATTGTCGATACCAACCTGTCTTTGGAATCCCAAATCCGCATATAATGTTCTCAAATATGAAAGTAAAAACATCCTTATCGCGAATGTGTTGTACCGCTTTCACCTCCGCCCATTTTGTGAAATAATCGAGTAGCGACAATTAGATATCTTCTCTGTCTGTTCTGGTAGGAATGGTCCCACAATATCTAAGCCCCATTTTCCAAAAGGCCACACACTTGTTGAAGAACTTAATGGCGCTCCCGGTGCATGTATCTTCTTCCCATGTCTTTGGCAATCTTCGCAACTCCTTGATATTTGTTTCGCGTCCTCATGCATATACGGCCAATAATAGCCCTGCATTTTTGCTTTATGTGCTAAAGATCTTCCACCACTATGATTTCCAGCATCCCCGCTATGCAACATCTTCAATATGGTTTCTCCTTCCTTTCTTGTTACACATCTGAATGAAGGCCCATTAAATGATCGTCGATACAGTACCCCATATCTTAATTCATAATTTGTTACACGGCTTTTTAATTTGTGTGCCTCTAATCTATTTCTTGGTGTTTCCCCTTTCGTCAGGTATGCATGAAGTTCTGCTCTCCAATCTTCTTCGCAAAGTGTTTGTGTTCCATCTTCGATTAGCATTACATCTGTTTCCTGTTCTTCTTCTTTATTAATTGACGTCATTAAAAGTGTTTGTATTTTTATATTTCTCGCAGTCGGATCTGTCATCATACTTGATATAAAGGCAAAAGCATTTGCGAGTCTATTGTTTCTCCTTGATATATGTCTCCATTTTATTTTCGGTATCTGCACCGACAGCTCATCAACAAGTTTCTTGTACTTTTGCAAAGATAGTTCATTTGTAGTGTATTCCTCTTTTATTTGGCGGATAGCCAATTGCGAATCACTAGTAATCCTCACATTTTCCAATTTCATTTCTATTGCGAATCGCAAAGCATGTATTATAGCTTCATACTCTGTTTCATTATTAGTTGACGCAAATTCTAATCAAAGAAAAAAGCTATCTTATTGCCTTTGGCGATATCACAACAATTCCAATCCCATTACCTTCTCCATTAGACGACCCATCTACTAATATTTCCCATCTATTTGGCTCAGTTAACAAATCCTTGGGATCTCCATGTTCTTCTTCTATGTCCATCATTTCTTCCACTGGTTCATCCTCTTCCAAAGGGAATTCTCGCTAAAAAATCTGAGACAACTTGTGATTTTGGTGAAGATAATATTTCGTATTTGAGTTTGCAATGACTTATCCGAGCATTCCATCTTTCTACTCTTCCCGATCTTTTTGAATTTTTCATTACCGATTCGATTGGTATTTTTGTCACTACCTTAACAGTATGCGCTTGAAAGTATATGCGAAGTTTAAATGTTGCGTAAACTAATGCCAAGATTAGTTTTTCAATTTTTGAGTAATTCCTTTCTGCGGCATTGAAAGTTTTGCTGATGTAATAGATTGGTTTCTCTACTCCTGCATCCACTCGCAGCAATACTGCACTTAATGCATGCGAGGTCGTCACAAGATAGATCAATAGTTCTTCCCCTAGTTCTGCTTTTTGTAAAATTGATATATCCATTAAATGTTCCTTTATTCCTTGGAAGGCTTTCTCACACTCGTCTATCCATCTAAATTTTGATCCCTTTTTGAGAATGTTGAAAAAGTGTTTGCATTTATCGATGATCGCGAGATAAACCTTCCTAGCGAAGCTAGTAGCCCATTTAACTTCTCGAACATCTTTTTTTCGTCGCAGTGTTGGCATATCGCGAACTGCTTGTACTTTCTCTGGGTCGACTTGGATTCCCTCTTTTGATACTATGTAACCTAAAAATTTTCCCGATGCAACTCCAAAGGTGCATTTTTCTGGATTTACTTTGATGTTGAAATGTCTCATTTGTTCAAAAATTTCTTTCAGATCTTGTGTGTGATCTTTTGCTTTCGTACTTTTTATTAATATATCATCTACATACACCTCTAACGTTTTGTGTATCCATCTCGCGAACACCTTTTCCACCATTCTTTGGTATGTTGCTCCGGCATTTCGCAAACCAAGCGGCATTTTTGTATAACAGTATAATCCTCTTGGAGCAAAGAAAGCAGTATGTTCTTGATCTTCTTCGGCGAGAGGAATTTGATTGTAACCTTTATATCCATCAAGAGATGATATCCTTTCATTTCCTGCCGCAGCTTCAACCAATTGCGGAATATCTAGTAACGGGAAACTATCTTTAGTACAAGCTTTGTTTAGATCAGTAAAATCTATACAAATTCTTATCCCTTTTTTCTTCTTTGGGACTATAACCATATTTGCTATCCATTCGGGATATTTTGCTTGTCTAATGATTCCTGCATCTAGCATTTTCTGCAATTCTTCTTCTATTTGAGGATGATATGCTGTTGCGATCTTTCTAATTCTTTGTTTGAATGGCCTTATATTTTTGTCAATTTCCAATTTATGACAAGCCTGAGATGGATCTATACAGGAATTTCATCCATATCCCACGCGAAAATATCTTTATAGTCTCATGACAAATCAATAGTTCTTCTTTCTTCATCTACTTCCATTTTAGTTCCAATTTTTAACATCCTGGGTTCTTCTTCAGTTCCAACATTCACTTCTTTTGTTTGTTCTGCTGCGATATAGCTAGCTTTCGGTTCTCCCATAGGGGTTGGTCCTTTCATTTCCTTATTCTGCGAGATTTCGCTAGGTATTCCTTTTCCTTCTTTTGCTCTTATCATGTAAATTCTAAATTCTTCTTCTTTTCTAGCTGCTTTTACCATTTTCTTACGATCTCTTCGCTTCTTCACTCGTTCTTCATAATGCTTTACTTTGTCTTGATGATATATTCTCCCTTATCAATATCTCCTCTGATTTCACCAATTCCAGTTGGCATGGGAAACTTGATACACTGATAAAGTGTTGACGCTACAGACCTTGATTGCATGTACCCATGGCCTTCCTAACAACACGTTGTATGGCGATTCCATATCCACTACACTCAATGTCACTGTGTTTCAATTTCTCCAAGCGTAATCCGTAATTTCACTTCTCCTTTGGGTTTCGTTATAGATTTACCAAAGCCATGGATATAATATTTGGGAAATCATTTCTTCATCTTTATATCCTAATTTTTTGTAAGTATGATAAAACATGATGCTCACTAAACTCCCCGTATCCACCAAAGTTCTATTTACTGACCCATTCTTCCACCGTTTTTGCTTTAGGTTCTCCTCCATTTTTGCATGCATTTATTGTGATCACCAATGGGGATGTATGGCTCAAACACTCTTTAGGTATCTCCGCTGATGTGAATGTTATTTTCTGCTTTTCCCACTCTTTTAAAGACGATGTCTTCTCCTTATCTATAATCTTCTTCCCTTCAAAATCTCGTTTATGTATTCTTCCTCTAATGTTTTCATGAAATTCATTAATCCTTGCTTTTGTAATTGTACAGTACTCCATATTTTCATTGTATTCCTTGCTTTTTAACTTCTCTATTTCATCTGATCTAACATCTTTCTTTCTCATTTTCTTGATTCGGATAATTTTAGCTGCAATCTTTTATAATCAATCCCTGTTTCTAGCGCATATGTAGTTGCAGGAAATCCCACACTACACCCCTTACTATAATTCACTCAACTAATCCATTTGAAGATGAGTAACAATAGATTTTATTGATTATTTTCTTGAAATGTTTACAAAGAAAGATAGAACAGAGCTAAAGAAATTACAATCACTCTTAACTTTCTCTCTCTTAATGACTTGCTTAACAATTCAAAAAGAACTCTCCTACAACAGATTTACTCAACCCTTTATATAGGGTATTACATAGTGGATGACAGCTAAGCTGTCCTTTATTTTCGGGAATAACTCGCGAAGTGTCGCAAGTGTGTAAGTGTTCGTCCTCGCGACACTCTCAATCTTCGCTGATTTTCACATCTTCCTCGTGTTCTAGCTATCGTCATCCATTACGTCATTTATTTTGCTTCCCTGCGACTCCTTCGCGGTGTTGTCGTTTATTATTCTCGCGAAGTATTGATGTTGCGATATTCTGATCCTACATATATGACAGGAGGTAGTGTTGGCCTTGCAAAGCTGCACAAAGATGGAAAGAACTTGTAACCAAGATCAGCTTATTGAAATAAGTTTATCCCTTTTCTTGTATAGCGTTGCAGGACCTTGATAGAAGAATACCAGTGTTGTGGTGAAATAACTTGACATTGTTTATCATGCAAATCCGCAGAAGTAGCACAAGCTAGAAGTATCATATTCTCGTATTTAATTATATTTCTAAGTAAGCTCTTACCAAATCTGTTCATTCTTTTCACGTATATGTTTTACATGATTTCTGCCAAAAGGTACAACTTACTAATATCGAGTTTTCGGAGTGGAGATGTTATGGTCATTAGGTTTGCTGTAAATAAAGGAGATAAATGCAACTAACCTGACGAGCAAAACATTTTCCTCTCTAATTTCACTGGTGACCGAACTATTATAATTATTAGTTTTCTTGTTATCATTAGCTACCTCCGGCAGATACACTTACATACTACCATTCTCTTTTTGCTTTGTGAGGTTTCACTGATGCAAAGTCTTGAAGCTAGAGAATACCTACTGCAGAGAAAGTTGACAAGTCATTGTAATCTCAGGTTTGTTTGCGTTACCTATTGTGATCCCTTCAAGTATGTGTTTCACATGATTCCTTCCAAAAGGTACAACTTACCACCGTAATTCCAGTTAGTGGGTAAACTCTTGGTACATTAGAGTTTATTGTATTACTTACTGAAATTTTGGTTGATTGATGGTACCATTATCTTTGTTTTTCGAGAATTTATTGATGCAAACACCTGAAGCGGATCAGTCCTACTGTGTGGGGGTCAATCATAAAGCTGGATAAACAAGCGAGACAATGTTGGCCTTGCAAAGCTATACCAAGCGAGGGAATGAACTTGTACCAAGAGAGACATTCTTTTCTCTACTTCTATTAATTGGTGAGAAAAGTCTTACTATATCAATGCATTGTTTGTTGTCATCGTAATTTAACATATGAAACCATGTATATAAATTTTCTGTGACAATTCTGTCAAATATAAACTTTTGATGTTTAGGTTGTCATGTTCAAATATAAACAGTGAGAACGTATGCATTAGAAACTTGCTTATATTAGAAACTGTTGAAATACACAACCTTTTCATTTTCTTATAACATAGCGAACCATGTATGTTTTTTTTTTCCTCAAGCAGTTATTTCACACTCACATATACTTAGGTATCTGAATGAATGATGAGACAAGTCTAGCTAGGATCAATTGGTTGGTCTATGGATTCCAGAATGGATGAATGAATGATTTACTTGTTTTTCTATAATGAGAATGTATATGTTGCAGATCGACAATGAACATGTAAATGAATTGCCTAAATTATTGAATGAATCTTTCTCTCTTATGAGAGTTGTTTCTAATTTGAGTTTCTTTTCATTTTTGTTGTTCAATTTGTCTGGATACTGGAATCGATGGCAATAGCTGATGCCATGAGATGGTTAAGGATACTCTGATGTCAAAGTACGACTTCTTTTGGCTGATGAACAACCTTTTTTTAGCCAAGATATAATGCAGAACAACACTTGCTTATATTTAGGAACTGCCGAAAAACACAACCCTTGTCATTTGTTTAAACCCATAGCTAGCGAACCATGTATGTTTTTTGCCTTGAACATTTCTTTCAATGTTAAAAATTACACTCGTATATACTTAGGTATGTGAATGAATGAGGAAGCAAACCTTCATTTAATTGGTTGTTGTATAGATTCCAAAATTAATGAATGAATGAATTCCTTGTGCTGCTAGAATGAGAATGTATGTATTGTGGAATGAGATTGAATTATGGATTTGATTGATGTGCGAGTTCGAAATGAATTGCAATGCATCTTCCAAAAGTAATTGTATTACAGCTTCAGAAATGAATTGCATCGCATTGCAGGGTCCAATTGTTAGAGCACTGCTCGGTCGAACTCGCAAGCGTTGCTATCTCAAGATTGTTTATCAAGTTTAGTTGTCAAAACTGTAAGTCTTGATTTCTAGTCTACTTATAGCTAAGCCTCAGATTAGGATAGAAAGTGTAGTTGAGCTTTAGACTTCACGGCGTTCATCGATTGAAGACGAAGAACTACTAAGGAGAGCTTGTGGAACTTCACCAACAAAAGGTATGTGGAGAGTTGAACTCATCTATCACTCAAAAGTCTATCTACTCTATCTCCTATTTGAGACAAAAGTCGTATAGATATAGACTTCAAGTATACAATTTGATATTTCGAGCTGAGTTTAACTCGCTTACATATTTCTCGAAATATGTGTTGGTAAGCTTTCGCTTCAACACTAAACTTATATTATCAAAAGATCATCATGTGAAAATCGCCTAGTAACATCTTACATGATTTGTGTGCGACAGTCATTTGATGTAGACTCAGAATGTTTCGTATTGATCATTCGATCACTTGAAAATAACTTCGAAGCTAATAGTTTGTGTGAGACATCTATTCCCGTCTTCTAAGAATGTTTCAATGATTGAAATGAGAGTTTAGAACAAATTAACCATGATTGGATATAGCACAATATGCGTACTTGTATGCTAACTGTTGCAATTTATTCCAAGTCTGGGAACCATGGTATGCATACATGTACGCATACTGGTTGGTTAATGAAAGTCCGGGAACTTAGTATGCGCACCCGTTCACGTACTGGCATAAGTTCAATTTCCGTAATTCAACTGAGCTTGGTAGTATGCGTACACGTTCGCGTACTGGCGAATCCAAACTTAGTCCGGCTACTTAGGTATGCGTACCCGTTCGCGTACTTGAGTAGGTTATGTTTTAAAATCGGTTTGTTCATGAACTAATACATTTATATATTAATGAATACAATCTTTTGCAAACCGTGGCTATAATTTTCATGAATTGATTCAAGTGAATCAAAATCGATTTTGCTTCAATTGTGTCATGTATACTTCTATGAGAATATAAACAATTGAACAACTCTAGAACTAGTTTCATTTGAACTAGTTATGGTTAAGATGAATAAGGTTGATATGAAAGTGTTCATATGGCTAACTTCGGTTAACTATTATTGAGCCAACTAGGTGTACACATTTAGGTACGGTAACCCAAATCTAAATGAAGTCACTTTTCATTTGTGTGTAACAAGCTAAGTTCGATCTAACGGTTGAAAGATATTAGCATGAGTCTAATCAAGTTTTTATCTAACGGTGAATATTGAATGCTTTATTACCAAGGTAACATTGATTGCAAACCCTGATTTGAAGACTATATAAGGGAGAACTCTAGCAACTGGGAAACCTAATACCCACACCTCTTGTGTGATACTAGTTGCGACTAGAGTCAATTCTCCTTTAACTTTAGGTTTTTCCCAAAACCATGTAGGTTAACGACTGAAAGACTTCATTGGGATTGTGAAGCCAGACCCAACTATTTTCTGTAGTTACGTGATCTGATCTTGTTGTTTTCTATCGTGATTGAGTACTATCTTCTTTAAGATTAACTCGAGATTTAATCTCCGATAGGCAAGATAAAAAGTAGTCACGAACATCTTCGTCTCATCGTTTGTGATTCCACAATATCTTGTTTCACTACCATACAATTAAGATTATTGTGAGGTGATTGATATTACTTGGTTGTTCTTCGGGAATATAAGTCTGGTGTATCAATTGGTTCCTGTTCACCTTGATTTATCAAAAGACGGAACAAAACTCGTAGGTATTTATGTGGGAGACAAATTTATCTATTCAATAGACTTTTCTGTGTGAGACATATTAGTTTATCAAGTCTTCGAATTTGGTGCGTAGCAACTCTTAGTTGTGGGTGAGATCATCTAAGGGAATCAAGTGCATAAAGTCATGATGGGATTCAGAGGCGTAAGGAACGTGATTGTACCTTGATCAGTGTGAAATTGGTTAGGGCTCAACTACATTCCAGTCCGAAGTTAACTTGGAGTAGGCTAGTGTCTGTAGCGGCTTAATATAATGTGGTGTTCAAATATGGACTTGGTTCCGGGGTTTTTCTGCATTTGCGGTTTCCTCATTAACAAATCTTCTGGTATCTGTGTTATTTCTTTTCCGCATTATATTTTCTATATAATTGAAATATCACAGGTTGTGCGTAGTTCAATCAATTAGATAATCCAACCTTTGGCTGTTGATATAAATTGATTGACACTTGAACATTGGTCTTTGGTACCATTCAAGTTGTTTCACATAATAATCAGGCTCACAGATTTCTATCTGTTTGATTTGTTGATTACATTGTGAAACAGAGATATAACTCTTAGATATATTTATTGATTGAGCTTGCTTTATTAGTTGGTTCTCTCGGAATTATATTGGAGTTAGTCCATATAGATTGCTAAACGAAATATTGGTTGAGGTTATTAGACCCCCGTTTTTTCAATTGGTATCAGAGCAGGCAAACACGTTTAAGACCTCATAAGTCTGTGTTTGTAGCGATCTTACTCTATGGACAATAATACTATCTTTGACAATGCAACACCAGTTCAGAAACATTATGACTTGTTTCAAAGCCTTGTGTCTCATGAGAAATCTCTCATGTCTTCTCCATTGTCTGAAACTGAGATCGACTGGGAAAAACGCATAGATGAACAGTTGGATGATCTTTCAGATGAAAATGACTCAGATGAGGGACAAGATGTTGATGAGGAAGTCTCACATTATATCAAGCTTTTAGACCATCTCATAAGGAAAAAGAAGTCAACAACTTTCTTGGCTGAATTTCTGATTCCTCTCTGTATAGAAAATAGGAAATTAAGAAAACTCTTTAAGGGATATGATTGTGGTCATAAACTCTTACAATCTCTTCTTAAAGATCGTGAAGAAGATGTGCGTTTAAAAAATTCTGAATGTGATAATCTTCGTCGAGATCTCTTTGTGTTGAAAGAAAGACTTGCAGAAACTGAAGTAAGATATGGCTCTCAACAAAAATATTTTAATAACTGAGAAATCGGTTTTCTCGCCAAAGAGAAACAATTGGAGGATGATCTCACTACACCATTTTTAGGGATTAGCAACGGAGCCCAGCCGTTGCTGACTGGTGTCGCAACGACAGATTGACGTTTCAAAACACGGTGTTGCATTTTTTTCGTAACGGCATAAGCTCCGTTGCGATTCTTGGTCAACAACGGAGATTCGCAACGTACTGTGCCGTTTCAACCATGTTTATTTGCGACAAAGGTCTGCCGTTGCTAAGATGTTTCTAATTACAGGAATACCCCTACCCGGAACTAAAATGTTATTGGTTCTGGTTCTAATTTACTGGTTCTGGTTCTAATTTAGCAACAGATTAAAGACGTTGCTAATATTTTGCAACATAAAAAAAAAGTTCAAGTCTTCATTGACCTGGTCAAAATCCATTTCCCCCCACATTTCCCCCCTGCAGTTACCCAGTTCCCCACATTCATCATTTCCACAGATATACATTCATTCATTCAACATACATTCATTCATTCATTCAACATACAAAACTGTATCAAATTATGAAAATGGATTCTTCAATTGATTTTAACAAAAAGTATGAGTATTTGATACAAATGTGTTCTAAGTATCACAACAAACTAGTGTACACATTAGAAACATACTTGGTTCCTAAGTTCAGTTCATGTAAAGTTACGAAATTCCTAAGTTCTTCTAACTTAAATCACTATAAGGAGATACTACATAAACTTACAAATCTTGCATCTGCTAAGGGACCTAATGGCTGCTGCTTTGTTCTCCAACCTTAATTTCTGATCTCATAACAAAGCATCATTCAATCAACCTGCGAACAAAGCATCACAAATTCTTCCAATCAGATAACCAGTATGATTATAAAGATTGAGTCAAAAACTAATAAATAAATAATATGTTGTACAAGTACAAGCAGGCAAAATCTGTGGAAATGATGAATATGGGGAACTTTATAAGTTTCCATTGTCTATAATCCTCCTTCCAATGACCTAAGTTAAAACAATGATACATCAAAAGGTTGCGCATATAATTGGTGTTCTGTAAACACATTGAATCTGCACCAAAATTTGGGGATCATCTTGTAATCCAGCTGAAGTCAGCCAAATCCTAAATTATACTGGATTATGTGATATCTGTTTAGGTCTGCACTAGCATCTTGCAAGCATAATACAAAAAACTATCCCCTAAAACTGTTCTTGTTCTATTTAGTACAAAACATTCACCAAAATCTTGAGTCTTAACTATACTATAAACGAAACTAAGAACTGGCGAACTACTATATAATTTAAGATATATGACATACCATCAATCATCTTGGCCTCGATTATGGAAACATCTTTATCATCATTCACACGATCATAACCATAGCGAAGCTTCCATGAATGAGTCTGCTCAACAGTAGAGAGTTCACAATCCACTGAAAAAAGCCAAGTAATTTGCTATCAAAGTAATTCACACATTCATAATATTGGGAAAAAAGTTAGAACGTAACACAGTCAATGCCCTGGAACTATGTTTACTATCCATCCATCTCAAAATACTTCCACCCCCTTAATCTATATCTCAACTTTCTAACACCGATATCATATGATTCTGATAAACTATTAATGCATCACAACTTTCCATTTTATACAGAGAAAAATTTATAATAAAATATGATCACTAACGAAACCATGCTCTAAAGACGTGAATGATAGAATTCGTCAAGTTAAAATCGAGTGAAGAAACATAAAATTGATGATACAGATACACTTGTAATGACCCATTTTCTGGATTACTAATTAATCTATTTAATTGAGTATAAGATGCTTAATTAACCTAGCAAGACGATACAAAGTGAACAAACTAATCAACTAACAGAGTTACATAGAGTCGTGACGTTCTCAAACTATTCCAACTATCTATTAACATCAAACCGATAAAAACAAGTGTCTGTGACATACTATATATACACATAGCTTAGGAGTAGCTACTACCCAAAACAAGTCAAGATACATCACTTCAAAAGAAATATGTACAAACACCAAAAAGTAAACAACTTCCAAAAAGAGTACTCCCACTTGCAACTTACTAAGTCACTTCACTCGACCCACATAAAATATTCTCCTCCGCTCGCTTCTTCTCCAGCTATAGTGGTATCACCTGGCACTAAAATGGAAATTATAGTGAGCAAACACGCTCAGTGGTTACTTATAAATCTCAATCAATCACCCAGAATTAATATTTATATGAACTTTACTTCAAATTTAAAGAAATAGAACTAAAATGAGTATGCTCAATAAAAGAAAAATAACAGCAGATAACAAACATGTATATATCGTGACCTCCTCTAACATAATAAAAGTAATAAATACTACCAGCAAAGGCCGGGCCTCGGTGCCATTCCATACCGACAAACATGGGGAAGTCCCCATAGCATATAGGCCTATATATCGGGTCGTGCACACCCGTAATATAGAGGAAGTACCAATACACACTCAAACAATTGAGAATACTCTTCTCAATACACAGCATAGAGCAACAACTGGGAATACTTTTCCCAACACACAACATAGAGCAACAGAATATCTCTACTTATTTCCAGTCAATGGAGATAAGTAATGATGAAACAATCTGAAAATTCAACTTAATAAAATTAAAGTGCGGTTCGGTAAAATAAAACAGCCGTAGTTGCTGAAAAGACTTCACAAATTCCCACCTTAAATCTGCTACGGAAACCTTACGCTCTCTGGTTCACTTGGCGGTACGAAGTTGTCGATATCATTAAGAAGCTAGACTAAAGATAAAACAAAATTAAGTCATTTTACAAATATATCTCAAAATCATTAGCGTTAACTCAATGATTACATCTTCCTGGTCACTAAACAGTACCGGAGTACCTTATTTCATTGATTTCGCATATATAATTTCTTTTTTCGTCCTAACTATCAAAGATACCTAATCTCAACGTTTAATCAACAAATTAAAATCATCTCTACTATCTAACTGAACTAATTGTGCGCAGATAGGTACCAAAAGGAAACAAACCTTAATGACTAATTAAAAGAATAAGAAACAAAAGAAATTAAAGTAACAAAAACAAAAGAAGTTAAGAAACAAAATGAAAACAACATTTACCTTGACAGATCCCAAATTAAACTAACTCCTACTTTCCCTTCTTCTCCAGCAGTAACTCACTTCTTCTTTCTATTTTGTTGTTATTTTCCTTCCCATGAATTCTCTCTCTATCTATAATTGACACGATTCTACAAGCTCCTTAATCATGTATTTGCTGTCACTTGATCTAGGTAGATAGAATAAAGCAGATTCATTTTCTAACTTATCAAAAAGAAGTAAAAGGAACAACCTAACTCTAGCCATGCTAGCTGTGGTCTTAAGACGTCCACACTTGCCCTAACGAAACTAAGCTGTTAATGCCCACTAAACTATCAAGACAAAAAATTTAGCAAAGCCCAAACCAAATAATCTAATTTAGTAAATATCATTAACTCAATTAAAACAATATTGACTAATTAAAAGTTCCGCATCAAATTTGTGATCACTACAACACTAACCAGGATTCCTCATCTTCCCCATCCACTGAGTCCACCAATAGAGAAAGTATGTTAGCCAGGTGCTTCTGTAAATACGATGTTGAAGACCAAACATCAAATACGGAAGCGGAGTCTTTATGAGTTCTAAGAAGAAGCTTTTTGTAAGATTAAATGTAGAGAAATAAAATGAGATGATAAACATCAGCAGTAAGAGCATTTGATTGAGTAGGGATGGGATCAAAATCAGATAAAGGGAGCACAGAAGCAAGTGTCTGAATAACAAGATGAGCATAATCAATAGAGATATTAACGACTTGAGAAATGCCATCAGCACCAATACGACATGAAGTTTCTTACCATCCAGCAATTTCCTTGGCCGGGATTCCAATTAACAGGGATGACATAAGTCCAAGATATGTTGCTATCTGGATAAAGCTCCCATAAGTACCTCTTACAAAAGAACGTGAAACCTGCTTACATATAATAAGAGCCACTTCATATCAGAAAATGTAAACAATAAGCAAAGACTCAATAGCCAATTTCAAGAGTACCGAACAAATGAATAACATACCTCAGTTACATAGAGAAAAGCAACAGATGGACCTACACCCATGCCTGTTCCAACAAGAAACCTCCCAAGAAGCATACCTTCCAGGATTTCTGTTCTCGCACTGCAAGCATATGGTCAAAGAAATATTTTATAATAAGCTACATTTGAACTTAATAAACAAAGAAATGAAATTGTTCAAAACAATGCAAGGATTTAACCTAAGAAATGCCCCAATAATCATTGGTAAAGTACACATCTGAAAACCCCTACGACGCCATACATCATCTTCTATTGAACCACTTAAAATGGACCAAGAAATGCACCACCAAGACATGTACTCACCACCAGACCTTTAAGTCATCATTATCAAGAAAAACAAAATTAAAAACCTACAGATGCAAACCAGACTATATATGAAGTAAAGTATAAATCTATCAAGGGACATATATACCTTCAGCAAAGGAATTCCTGTTAAAACCAAGATCCAGTGAAATTCTTTCAAGTGGTTCTCTCACTACCCTGTACCCAACAAATTCAAATACACATACAACCATCCTTAATCACACAATTCTACACAACATAATAAGTAATACTTATTTGCACCCTTTTAGATACTCTTTCAGACAACAAAGATGAAAAGATAGAGTTTTTACCCAGTTTTTACCTAACAAAGATGCACTGAACTTCAGTTTTTTAACCTTGACAAACCCTAACATGGGGAAAAAAAGGGTATTAGATTCAGATAAACAACAAACCATAAAATGGAAAGAAAAAAAAGAAATTGAAAAACTGAAATCGAAAGAATCAGATTCACAAGTGAAATCGAAAAACTGAAATCAAAAATCAAACCCTAAAACCGAAAAACTTAAACGAAACCCTAGGATTCGATAAAATTAAATCAAAATTTTAAATCCTAGAAATCAAAGTCTCGAACCCTAAAAATCGCAACTGAAACCCTAGATATCAAAATCTGTAAACCCTAAAAAACTTGTTAAAGATTATACCTGGTGATACACTTCTACACGATGATAGGGTTCAGAGATTGTGAAGAGAACAAAGAGCTCAGCTGAGCAGATCGAGATGGAGATGAAGATAAAGATGGAGAGGGGAGGAAAGAGTGAGTCTGTGTCTGTGGCGGAGAAAAAATGAAGATAAAACGAGTAAGGGGCATGATATAGGTTAACTTTCGCTGAAGGGTGGAAACAAAGAGAAGCTTACTTGACCGAAGTTTGACTTGGGCGTAATTATCAGTCCTAGTGTTCCCGACCACACACGTGATTCACACGCTTGAACCCAGAGTAGTTGCTACTCGCAACCTTGCTGGCGCGGTTGCTGAATTCGTAACAGATATACGTCGTTGCGAAAAAATAGCAACGAGGATTAGCAACGGAAAATTTCGCAACGGCACTAGTGCCGTTGCAAAACTGGGTTACAAATCCCTTAAAATGGTGTAGTGTCTAACACGCTCTTGATAAGGTCAAATCACTAGAAGAGAATCTGAAAAGGATTCAATGCTAGCTCTACAAAATTATCCACTATGCTGGGAGCATGTAAAGAACACCGTGATACACGTGGTCTGGGCTATAAAGGAATAGACGCTCCAAGTGCTAGTAAGATCAATTTTGTCTGTGCTAATGACAATTTCCTAAGTGAAAATTTCACTGATATCCAAAGTGAAAAACTACCTTCAGCAGCTGATGTTCCTAAGAACAAAGATCGTCAACCATCTAAAACAGCTCATACGAGAACAGTCAAAAACATTCCTTTTAACTGCTATTATTGCGGAAACAAAGGTCACATTGAAAGAAGATGTCGTTGTCGACTGCGGAATGAAAAACTTCATAACACTCTTGTTTGTTTGTCCAAGGAGTAATCAAACCCGTTTCTCATTATGCTGGTGTTAAAAGTCTCGTCTGCAATCAAGAAAATTGCTGTGATGGGCCAATTCTGGATTGTAAATATAACACAAATTCTAGTTACAATTGTAAAGGGAAGAATGTTATATGGACGACTAATTCTTTGGATTGCTCAGTGAAAAGGAAAAATCATCAAAGGAAGAAGAAATCTTCAATCTCTTTGCCTCTCGCTGAAGAAAGTCTTGATTCTAAAGTGTCTGTTCCCGAACACATTCACATCAATAATCGTGTCTCGGAGCTCAAGACCATTATCAATAGACTCAAACGCAGTATTAAGAAAGCAAGAAAAGCTGTTGTATCAGGTAATTCTGGTTCTCCTCTTGTTATTTCTCCTGAAAATCTTACGACTTTCTTGAGGTCAGTCAAGATAGAAAAGGGGAAAATGTCAAAACTCTTGATGAGCTATATGCTTGTCAAACTACAACTTGACTGCTTACAAATGTGCATCCTCTTTGAGACCAGGTGAGGATGCTCAAAATTCTCAAGAAACTGTTCTTCTTGACAAAGTGGTCTATGTTGTATCTGTTTTTCGTCTAAGAATAAAATGATCATCTTAATGTTGAGCTTTGCTCTGGTTAATTATTACACATGTAATATATTTGATTAGTAACTCTTAAGAAAAATTCTCTTTGTTGCTTGTTGATACATGAAAAATAATACCCTTTAATGGGTCTGGGGTGCCCCCAAAGGAGGAGGTAGGCCTAATACAAGACATGGGGACTTGGGGACTAAGCCCAAGTCCAATGAGAAAATACCCATGAGACAAAAGGGACAAGGAAGGGATTAATGAAGTAGAAAGAGGTTATATTAAGAAATGAATGGCATTAGGAGTAATTAAGGAAGTTTAGGACATGTGTCATGATGTCATAAAAGGAAGGGCTTTTGGAAAGCCTATATAAAGGACGACAAGGTATAATGGAAAGAAAACTCTCTCTCTTACCATTCCTAGTAGGTGTGGTCATTAGGTGTGACTAGGACGGGTAGGACCAAAATCATAATCACCCCTCAACATTTGGCAACCACACCCGGAGGCTCGTGCCTAGCTCACCATGACACACCCAGGAGGTACTAGCTTAACCGCGCCAAAAGATCAATCAACCAATCGACCCCTCAACCTGGATTAAGTAACAATAGATGAGAACGAGGATAGTGAAGAAAAAGCACTAGCTCAAGATGCTGTCACGTAACCAATACAATACATGAACCCCGGAGTATGGAGGTGAGCGCGACGCAGGAGAAAAACACAACCGCGTTGCAGAAGCCTCCATCCCTAGCCCTACAGGATATACAAAAAGAGTTGGAGGAACACGCACAAAGAAGGTAGGAACTGGAGGACTGGATAAGAAAAGCAGTGGTGGCAGGTCAAAAAGCCCCCAAGGAAGCAACACAGGGCGAGGAACACAAAAACAACAAGCCAACAACAATGTCACAGGAGGAAATGGCGAGATACCTAGAACAAAACTACCATGTGATAAGACAAGACAACCATCATCTAGTAAGCATCCCTTACCCAGCAAGTATCCGCGAGTACCAATATCCCGAAGACTACACGTCTCCGAAATTCAAGATGTACGATGGATAAGGAAACGCTCGGGAACATATCTTATCAGCAATGAACGATAAAGTCTCCAGTGGGAAGTTGTGCCTAAGATAGTTTTCTAAGTCACTTATGGGCACGACATTCACCTGGTATGATAACCTGAAAGAAGAAAGCGTGGATTCTTGGTCGTCCATGTCCGCCCTCTTCCTTGGAAAATTTTATTCAGCAAAAAGAAAGATCACATCGATTGATTTGATCCGGAGTGGTCAGCAGATGGGAGAAGAAATAGGGAAGTATATCTTGCGATTCCGACGCCTCGCGCTGGATTGCCACGAAGACATCAGCGAGGGAACGCGTGTCGAAATATGTGTACGTGGAATGATACCCGCCTTCAAGGGGAGTTTGATTAACTTTAGATTCCAGACCTTTGTCGAGTTAGAAGAGGCAGCGGAAAGAATTGTCGACTGTGTGGAAGGAACGCACGCGGATTCCACCTGGCGCTATGAAGTCCAAGTTGTGTCTGAAACACCGCGTAACGTAAGGTTAAACAATGGCAAAGATAAAAAAGACCAGATCCGAACACCCGATAGGAACCAAGGAGGAAGTAGGTGGACCGGGCGAGACTCTAATCCACCACCTCCTTTACCATGTAGCAAGGAACATGTAATTGAGCTCATGAATCAATGGGTTGCAAGAAGGGATATTGAGCTACCTCCAATAGTAGTAGATGTCAATAAAATGGATAAAAATGCTGCCAGGTATTCCCACTACCACCAAAAGTTAGGACACCCGATAGTGGAATGTTTTTCCATAAGAGGCATCTTCGAGCGCAAACGCGTAGCCGGAGAGCTCGAGGCCACAAAACAAGCAATTGCATACGACCCCCTTCCTCATCACTAAATCATCAACAGACGGAGTATACACAGGGCAAGTAATGAAGCGCGATCACGCTTCATCACCCACAGTTGGAATCGACCAATAACAGAAGGAGGCATCATGTAAGAAAGAGCAAGTTGCATTTTCTGTCTATAATAATCAACGGCAATATATAAAATAAAGGGAGTATTACAAAAAAAAATTCTGAGAAAAACACAATTTACAAAAGGCTACGGGAATGTCAAAGGCGCCCGGTCGGCTGACGAGTTCACAAAAGGCTACGGGAATGCCAAAGGCGCCCGGTCCGCTGACAAATTTACAGAAGCTACGGGAATGCCAAAGGCGCCCGGTCGGCTAACAAGTTCACAAAAGGCTACGGGAATGCCAAAGGCGCCCGGTCCGCTGACAAATTTACAGAGGCTACGGGAATGCCAAAGGCGCCCGGTTGGATAACAAATTTACAAAGGCTACGAGAATGCCAAAGGCGCCCGATCGGCCAACAAACATAGAAACTGCTACGGGAATGCCAAAGGCGCCCGGTCGGCTAACAAATTTACAGAGGCTACGAGAATGCCAAAGGCGCTCGGTCGGCCAACAAATATAGAAACAGCTACGGGAATGCCAAAGGCGCCCGGTCGGCCAACAAACATAGAAACAGCTATGGGAATGCCAAAGGCTCCCGGTCGGCTAACAAATTTACAGAGGCTACGGGAATGCCAAAGGCGCCCGGTCGGCCAACAAATAAAAAAATAGCTATGGGAATGCCAAAGGCTCCCGGTCGGCTAACAAATTTACAGAGGCTACGTGAATGCCGAAGGCGCCCGGTCGGCCAACAAACATAGAAACAGCCACGGGAATACTAAATACGCCCAGTTGGATAACAAACTTGCAAAGGCTGCAGAAGTGTCAAGAGCACCCAGTCAACTAACACATCTACGAGGGTGCCAAAGGCGCCTAAAAGACTATCCAGAACTATACAAACACACTCTATCCAGCCCCACTCATCTGAAAAAAGAAAAGGGAGTAGGCGTGTTTAATCTATGCCCTACTCCACCCTGCCCCATTCATCTGAAAAAGGACAAAGGAGGGAATAGGCGCGTTTTAATCTACGTCTTAACCCATCCCGCTTTACTCATTCAAAAAAAAGGGGGAGGGGGTAAGCGTGTTTAATCTACACCATCCCACCCCGCCCCACTCATCCGAGAAAAAAAAAATGGGGAGTAGGCGCGTTTAATCTATGCTATAGCCCACCCCGCCCCATTCATCTGAAAAAGGACAAATGAGGGAATAAGCGCGTTTAATCTACGCCCTAACCCATTCCGCTCTACTCATTCAGGGGGGGGGGAGTAAGCGCGTATAACCTATGCCCTATCCCATCCCGCCCCACTCATCTGAAAAAGAAAAAACAAGGGGGAGTAGGCGCGTGTCGCCTACGCCCTATTCAAAGGGGGGAGGGATAGGGGAGCAATTGCGTTTAGCCAACGCCTTATACCATCCCACCCCATTCACTCAACAAAAGAATAAGGGACACAAGTGCATTTAACTCACGATAAATAAAATAATTAAACAAACACAATCCGTCAAACCAGCACACCACACAGCAATATCCGAGAACCTTAGTCCAAATAAAAAAGGGGGGGGAGGCGAGAGAAGAAGAGAAAATAAAGCATAATATTCATAGACAAAGGGAAAAACGCATCAAGACGACTGGAACATAGACAGCTCTTGTCGCTTATGCTCGAGCTCAACACGAACCTCCTCTTCGGCGGTCTCAGCCCGTATCACCTCATCGCTAGCAACTCCCACATCCGTAATAAGACTATTCAACACAGTCTTCTTTGCAGCAGTTATCTTTGAGCGCTCCGCTAGCTTCTCCTCCAGCAGAGAAATTTTCCCTGATAGATACACACGAGGATCATTACGATCCTTCACTTTCGCTAGCAGCTCGCCTAGCCATCCCACAGGTAAATTGAGGTTCATCGCCGCATGAACGGTGGTTTCCCAGTTACGCATCATCGCAACGTCAATAGGATCATCCCTCACCCGCGTAAGCTGGTCTGCGACCTCAAGCAAATTTTTGGTCATATAACACAAGGTCCGCATGTCAAGAAGATCCGCCTTCACCATGTGACCGCCGCCACGTTCCACAATATCTCTGTAAGTAACAACAAAAACAAATGGCACCCAAAATCCATGGACCAGTGTATGGGTAGAAGGATCGGCTCCAGCGTCAGCAGCGCTCACTACCTTGGGGAAACGAAATTGCGCATCCTCAGGGACCGATATCGCGTCTGAAACGTTGGGCCGCTTCCCCATGGAACCAGTCGTGGCAAAATCATTACTGACAGTACGAGGGCGCTTCACAGACCCATCCCCGCCAGCAACAACGCGCCTTACACCATCTGCGCTAGACGCTTCCGGTTTTGGAGTCTCTTTACATTTACTTCCCATATCCTACAACCCACGACAAGACGCATACGGATAAATACTCGGACAAAACAACAAAAAGACGCGCAAACAAGATACTAACCTCACAAAAAGTTGAATCAAGCGGCATATCAAAAGGCTTGTGACGAGACGCAGAAGAACCAGAAGACGATTCAGAGTTACTTCCAAGACCTGAAAAATGGAAAATGAGTAACATTACAAAAGAACGCCCAGATTTATATAAAAAAAAGATAAGAGAGAAGAGAAAGGAAGAGGGGAGTATGAAAACCAGAGACACGCATTAAATAGGGAACTATGCAAACTACCATTAGGGTCATCCATTGGTTGCGACACGTGGGTCGAAGACCCACCAAACACTGACCGGTTCGACCCTGATGGACTCATTGAATGCAATACGTCACTAGGAGACAGCGGAGCCTCCCCCATGATACGAAGAGTCTCGGCTCGCAAAGGATTAACCGACGATATGTGTAGGCGCGGGGATACCCAGCCCGCTCCATGAGATGGACTCCGAGGCCACACACCAAGTCAACAAATGTGGGAGTTGGGCTACCGCTGGCGCTTCGAGGAGGTTGTGACGCGCTTCTCTGCCGAGCCTGCGTAGAATGCAAAGGCGAGACATTAATGGAAGAACTGGGGCGAGACAATTTGGCTGCTTCTCGTTTAGCCTTCTTAGCAATGCTCTTCTCAGACCAGTCACTTTCAGGCATGTTCAGATACTCTTCTATCAAGTAAGAAGGCGCCTTCCACCCCACAAGATTGGATGGAAGAGCTCACTAAAAATACAGCGCCCAATACTACTTGTTTTAATTAAAAATAGAGAGAAAAGAGAACATGACAAGATAGGCGATAAATACCTGCGACACAGGATAACCAACAGTTGATTTAGGCACATGCAGCCGAGGAGGCTTACGATTAGAAAACGATTTCAACCCCTTCTTTGGCCTTATGGGATCATGACCCTCAGGAGGGTCCCAGGAAGTTACCAGAGGCTCCAGAGGACGACCTTTATTACCCGAGCTGTAGTGGTTCGCCTTGGCTATGGAATCATCATGCTTAACCCTGCCAGATGCATGCAATACTCGAATATCCTCATAAGACAAGTCGTTCGGGGGACATGAGTCGCGCAAAAGGAAATTCAGAGATCGACGACGCAGAAGGAGAATATAATCATGGGCACCCTCAGTAAACGCTAGAGGACGCTCAAGAATGGGTTGCTGGAAAGAAAAGTCAATTCCCCGATCACTCAAATGCGTGGGTCCTTTGAAAACAAAGCGATTAAAACTAGCGATGATATCCTCAGTTTCAGAACATCATGAAGGTGGAAACCTGGGAGGCACCCCCTGATAGATCTCAAACCCAACCTGCCTAGCCACTCAGTCGGGATTGTAAGATACGGCCACAAACTTGCCTGTATGAAAACCGGGAAGATAGCCAGGTAACACCACCATCACCGAATCAAAATCCGAGTCGTTTAAGACCTGTGTCGAATTTAACTCCATGACAAAGGACGAAGTAAAATCATAATGCGCTGGACCTGATTGACAGTCGTGGTAAGGAAAAGGCTCAAAGTTCTTGAATATATCTATGTACTGAGCTATGTCGCCTTTTGGCACCTTCCCTTTGTCATTCCAAAGAGCCATCCGCGCATAGCCATAAGAAACAAGGAATTTCTTAACAGTGTCGTCATCCTGCTCGACATCTTCTTCCTGATGAATCGCTAAAACATGAGGATCCGGCGCATATTCAATAAGGTTCTCCCAAGACCATGCCTGCATGAAAGAGGCTGGAATATAAGTCTCAAACTTGTGAGCGTCTTTGACCGAACGGACATCCTGGCGAAACAGATCGAGATGACGATATAAGCCGCCCAAGAACATGGGCGCCAGAGGAAAAGAGATGTCACGGGATAATAATACTGCCATGGGCACCAACTCTCTCTTGATCGTATCCTATGGACTATACTCAAACATATCATGGCAAAGCCAAAACAAGATATAGGCGGCCAACTCCGCACGAGGGTTCTTTTCCTTCCGTCGAGGGGGTGAGACCTTTCCATCCACCAACCGCGGAGCCCAATACTTGATCCAAAGAGGAAAAGAAGCACGGCGGTTGACCTTGGTAACCCATTCAGAATCTGTCTGAGCAGCGAGAGCCGATGAGCCATGGATCGCCTCATGAGCACGGAAAGAACTGGCAAGTAAGCGCTCTCCTACTGGGCGCGCCGGGGAAGGTTTCTTCTTCTTCTCTTCAGTCACTTTGGTTTTTCCTTTGGTAGCGGGCGATGACTTCCCTTTCTTGCTAGCACCAGTAGCTCCCTTCCCTTTTTCCTACTTTACTGGCAGTTGATTCTTCCTCACCAACTCATTTCAAGAATCATCTTTACAATCCAAGAGATAAGCCCATAGTTTCCTGTCTTCGCCCGTCAGAGCTTGGAAAACGGCCGCCTCATCATACGAGTGACTGTCGTGAATGGATATCCCTGTAAGAGAGACTACATTCTCCAACACTATAGTCGCCTCCTCCCATGCGGTGAAAAGAGTATGGACAGGAGATGCCCAACGACAGAAAAGCCGAGTCATATCACGCTTACACCTTACCACCGCTCGTTTGAGGGATGAGTTAATAGCTTCGTCAATTCCCGCCCGACGAAGGATCGCTGCATGAGCTGGATTAGAACGGATGTAGGATGTTCAATGCGGCCATATGCTAGGTGTAGCAGACGAGGAACAAATCTCAATAGCGGGGAGATCATAGTCCCCACGGTGAATAGCCATGCGCGGTACATCTTTAAACGAGAAAGAAACCAAAATATCGGCCTCCGGATGCATGAACCAGCCAGGCGCAGACGGATAAGGCAAAACAGAGGGGTTTAAGAAGCGAGGAACAAGAATATCGTCTAAAGGAACAACGCGCTTACCATCACGAATCTCCCTTAGCTTTAGCACACGTTTCATGTCAGGGCTGCCAGTGAACTCCACGATTGTATATGACGTGTCACCCGCCGGAGGAGGTAAATTGATTTCCTCTGTCTCCGCGTATTCAGTTTTGACGGAACCAACGCTCATCACTTCTTAAGATTCTTCGGATTCTTCCTCGTTTGAACTAGTACTGGTAGAACTACTAGACATGGCGCGTGTATGGACGTTCGAAGTAAAGGAAAAAGGAAACACAATGATGGAATATAGAGAAGCGTAGATCAGTGGATCCATATATATAAAGGATTCCAGGATTTGAACGTGGCAGTTACAGATTTGAGAGAACTGACAGAAACTGAAAAGTCACTGCACGATCGAGCACCATCCGGAATCGTGGAGTCGGCAGAAAAGGTAGGGTTTCCGTCCCTGATTCCGAGAAGGGGGCGCACCTAAAAGATCATATGACTACTGGGTCATTTGACAATTGACCCAATAGTCAGGGGACTAATGTTGATACATGAAAAATAATACCCTTTAATGGGTCTGGGGTGCCCCCAGAGGGGGAGGTAGGCCTAATACAAGACATGGGGACTTGGGAACTAAGCCCAAGCCCAATGATAAAATACCCATGAGACAAAAGTGTAGTTGCAGGAAATCCTACACTACACCCCTCACTAGAATTTACACAATTAAGTCATTTTTAGATGAATGACTATGATTTCTATTGATTAAATGTTTGAATCTTTACAATATGAAATAGTAATGAGTTAAAGAATTACAATCATTCTAAAACTCTCTCTCCTAAAGACTTGCTTAACAATTCAAAAAGAACCCCCCCTTCAACAGACTTACTCAACCCTTTATATAGGGTAGTATACAGTGGATGACAGCTAAGCTGTCCTTTATTTTCGGGAATGGCTTGCGAAACATCGCAAGCGTACAAGTACGTAATCTCTCGACACTCTTAAACTTCGCCATATTTTCATATCTTACTCGTGTTCTGGCTGTCGTCACTCATTGCGTCATTTATTTTACTTCCCTGCGACTCCCTCGCAATGTCGTCATTTACTAATCTCGCGAAGTATTGATGTCGCGATATTCTGATCCTACATCTTGCCTCTTCTCATGTCTTCTCTGCGAAGGAGAGAATGTCATGAGAACCAATATTTTAAAATGCCGCAATCGCTCATCTTTATCTCGCAATTGTTCATCTTTATCTGTTTCACTCCGTACGGAATTTATTACAGTGTTTCTTCTTCCACTCTTTTCTTGACACGTCTCTTTCAACCGTTTATTCTTGACCATTCACGTCCCATCTCGCATTAAATGCATTTGTTTTCTCGAGGATTCTTCTCTCTATATATAGTTTTCTCACTTTCTCTTCTTCTCTTTTATTTTCCCTCTGCAACTTCTCTTTTGCAACTTCTCTTCCTCCGCAATCTGCGTTTCTGCTGCTGTAAATCTTTCCTTCTTTCTTTCTCTTGATCTTCAATTTTCTAATCATTCCCATACCCTAAAAATGGCTTCACTTGGTCGTACATACAAACCCCTTTTTAATGAAACTCAAAAGAATTTACAAGAGAAGGGCTTCATCCTATCAACCATTCCTGATCAAGAATCTTCATCTATACTTTCTGCAAGGTTATTTTCTGATCATCAGTGTGATGATCAGAAAATCATAGTCTCGCTAGGTCAAATCCTCGCAGGTCTTCCCATTCCTCTCTACAATCCCGAGATACCTTTATTCTATGAGATTCTTGCTCACGAGAAATTCTCGCGAGCAGTTTATCAACTAAGCGGTGATTGCATCCGTCTTATGCTTGAATTCGCCAACCGTGGCGCTGGCAAGGGATCTTTATATCCTGATGATGTCAAAGATCCTAAATTCGCGGATTTAGAAATAGACGCTGAGAAGTATACTGTGGAAAACTTTTTGTAAATTATGAAGTAATAAATATGAGAAATGATAAATCTCGCTGGGGTGCTCGATTGAAGAGAAAAGATAATATTTCTAGTGATAAGCTGCCCATGCAAGATATTGACTGGCACTCGGGCAAAAATAACGTTCCTCGGTATTTCAAGGATGAGAAGTGGTGGGTCGTCCCTCTGTTTTTGAGTGGACCTTATATTGCAGGTTCGCATACACTCCCTGCGAATCTCGCAAACTATTGTCCTTGGGAATTTAAGTGGCCCGAGAAGGCAAAAGAGGTATACTTCCTATTTCAGGTTTGCTTTGTGATATTTCCTTCCTCTCATATTTACTAGACTTGTAAAATTTTCAGATTGCCAAATTGAAAAGGATTTATAAGAGACGTCCCAAGGAAAGTACTCTAGCGATACTCCGATCAATCACGGATGAAGTAAGAAATACTTTCTTTTGTTATTTTTAACAATATTGTTGCCTCTGTTTCTTATCTTCATTCGTGTGCGAAGGTTATTGAAGAAATAGACATTCCCGGAGCTGCGAAGGTTAAGGGCAAGACTAAAATTACTCTTCGCAAGGATAAATCTTCTGCTCCATCTTCTAAAAACGGAAAATCCATCCCTCTTCTCGTTCTAGTTCCCAAACCAGCGAGAGTTCTGACGAAGATGAAAATGAGGCTGGTACTTCCTCTGCGAAGGAGGATCATTCGGTCGCTTCTGCTATGGCGCAATTGTCTAGTGTCTTTTCTGATTCTATGCAAGGATTAGGAGATGATCATTTATCTGCTACCTGCGAAGCTCTCGCTAAAATTTGCGATGCCCCCCTGTTAGAGGATAATGAATCTTTTCGCGGAGTCTCCCGAACAATGACTCCCAGTCTCTTAAATGCACTCACTGCTTTGGTATGTTCATATTTCGTTATTTCTTTGCGATTTCGATTATAAACCTTATCTTAACAATTTCTTTACTTTCCTTTATAGTCTGGGAGAGCTTCCTTTGTTGTTGCCTCAGACCTCGAGAGAAGACGCAACAATTTTGAGAAGAAAAATCTTCAACTTAAAGAGAAGAACAAAGAGCTAGAAATTGAAGTTGCGACATCTCGCAAGAAGGATGCTAAAATCCAACAGTTGGAAGTTGAGTCTTCTTCCTAGAAAGACAAAATATCTACACTTCAAAGTGCTAATCAGCAACTTTATGGTATAACACCCTCCTTCTTTCTCTATTTCTATTTTGCCGTTTATTTTCCTTTGCACGACTTATTATTTTCGCAGACATTTATAATCTTTTCGACGAAGCCATCCTTCTCCATTCATTCCCCGAACCTATGGATGATGATGCTCTTCTCGCTCATTTCAATGAATCTTTAAGTAGTTCTTCAAACAAGACTAATTCTCTCTCATTAAATGAACTTCGAACCAAATTTCATCTTTTAGAAATTGAACATAGATCTAGTTTAGGTTTAGACAACCGATTTAAACGTTTATATCTTGACTCCCAGGAGAGTAATAGTATTCTAAGGAAAAAGATTAGCAGCCTCATAGATGATAAGGATCGCATTGCTAATCAAGGTGCAAAAGCATTAGCAAAATTCCAAAAAACTATCCTTGAAGTCCAAATTGAACGAGATGAATCCCTTCGCCAGAATGCCATACTTAATGAGCGAGAAAATCAAATTCGTTCACTTGTTGTCATAAATAATGATGGTGAATTCGCTTGGGCTGCGAAGGTTCTAGATAATGCCGTAAATAACTTAGGTGTTAACGTCGGTCTTCATCCGAGCATAATGCCTTGGTTAAAGATATGATTTCTGACAGAGAAGGTTGTTTTACTATTCTTCATTATTTTTCCACTTCTTTTTTACGAAACAGTTATTAAGCTGCTAATTCAATGTCATTTGTTCGAGAACTCGAGAGGAGATTTCAAACTAGAATCAAGGAACTTGAATCGAGAAAGCGCAACTCGCCAAAGACTTCTCTCTTCGCAATGACAAATATTCTAAGATGAAGAAGCAACTACAAACTACGTGGCGAATTTCAATAATGATCTTTGTTCGGTTTTCGCAATCAAACTATTGAACAAATTTGCAATGATCAAGACATTCCTCTTTCTTCATATCCTTGTCTTCTCGATGAAAATACCTGATAATATACTTTGCTCAGATGTCTCTGATAGTGATGTAAGCGAAGAAGAAGAATCTGATAAAGAATCTGATAAAGAAGAATAAGTTGCTAGATTGTTCCATTTTCCTTTCTCTTCTTGTGATATTTGTAAATTTATCCTTTTAACCTTCCATTTTGTAATCTCTTATTGTAAATTTATCATATGAAAATAAATAACAAGTTTTTATTCTAATCATTCCCATACTTGCCCTCGTTATTTATTTTCATATGAGATAAATCAAGCCGATAATCTTTAAGTAATGACACTTCTTAATTTCGCTAACATTTGCTGATTCTTCACAGATAAATGAAGAAATATAATCGTACTCGCAAGCTTGTTTGCTTACTCGATTTCTTGTGTTATTTTATCATTATCTATGTTGAAATTCACCATTGCGACAAAATCGCAGGACGTCTTTACATTTTCATGTAATGACCCATTGATCTTGTCTTATCATTGTCTTTGTGTGGCCTTATTTTGCCTTCCTAGGTAAAGGTCTTATTTTGCCACCCCTCATTTTGCATCAATATGACAAGTCTAAATATTCTTGCGAATATAAAATCCCATGACATTGACATCTTGCGACAAGATCGCAGGACGTCCTTACATTTTCATGTAATGACCCATTGATCTTGTCTTATCATTTTTTTAGTATTTTTGCCTCTGCAGGATATTTCATTTGCGACAATATGACAGGCCTAAATGTTCTTGCGAATATAAAGCCCCATGACATTGCCGTCTTGTGACACTTATCAGCTCCCTAATGGAGGGTGCCGCCCTTATCATCTCCCTGGTTGCCCCTTCAAGGAGGCGTACATCGGCCATACAAGACTAGCTCCTCCCATCCGGTCTTAACAACAACTAGTTGTTTTCGCAGCCTCTTATCCCTTATACCTATATGGTTTATGGTTACGAGACTGCACCCTAAGTGGAGTTTTCTTCGGGCCGAGTGCAACATATGCCAAGACTTGCCAAGAATGGCCGAGACACTTCAAATGCCCCAGGCACTCTTGGCTCAACCGTGTACCCCGGCGCCTTGAGCATACACTGACTCCTTGGAAGAGACCCTCGGGCGTCCAACCAGGGTATAACCTTATATATATAGTTGGAAATCCAAGGTATCTCTCCGGATAGGCTTTCATGGGCCCCAAATCTCCATGACTCGGGTTCCGGGATCGGTGTAACCTTTTCCGAGCCATGTCAAGAGATACCCCCTTATATGACGCACTTTAGGTCTTACATTTGCCTCTTGCGAAATATCATTCGCGAACTAGGGTGTACGCCATAAAGGTTCGTCCCATTCACTCACTCTTTCATTTTTGTTAATTCATTCAATCATTCATTTTTGGTTTTCTCTTGTCATTTTGTTTGCGAAGCTATCGCAAAATCTTGCTTTATTTATTCATTTTTGTTTTTCAATTCTTCAATCAGATTTTCATACATTCTTGATGGCGAGATTCTCGCGTATTTCTTCTTCAATTATTGTTTATTCATTTCTTACACTTTTTGCTCCTGTTGCTCTCTGCCTCTGCACCATTCAAATCTCTTAATGATTCCTTTCCATCATAATTTTCAACTGTTTTCATGCACTTGCTTCGCAATGTATCTTCACCTCTTGTATCTATGGTATCCACCATCAACCTTTCTCTTCTTTGTTCATCTTTTGTATTTTGCTTCCAGCCCTTTCTGTTTGCAGCTCTCTCCTCGCAACTCTCCACATCAATCTCATAGCATTTTTGTCCTTCCGTCCAATCTCCCTTTATCATTCCGACACCGCTAGGATGAGGAAACTTTATACACCGATGATATGTCGACGCTACGCCCAGAATTTCGTGCAACTATGGCCTTCCGATCAATGTATTATAAGGGGACTCCACATCGACTACACAGAACAAAATTTCAGTTGATAATCCTTGCAAAGGTATTCTCATATGAACTTCTCCTTTAGGCTTATTATTTTGTGCCATTGAAACCTTATATTTTATACGTCGAAGGTATCAATTCTTCATCCTTCCCACCCATAGTCTTGTAAGTATGGTAGAAAAGAATGTTTACTGAACTCCCCGTATCAATTAAGATTCTATTGATCGCCCAGGAATTCTCTGCTTCATCGCCTTCGCCATCTACAGGTTTTGGATTAATTTCCAATTTTACAACCAATGGGCTATCATGCGTCTCTCTGCCTTCAGGAATCTCTTCTGCGGTGAAAGAAATAATCTGCATTTGCCATTCTTTTAACTGCGATGTCTTCGCGATGTTCATCACTTCTTTATTATCAGCATCCCTCGCGAAAACCCTACTGAGAACATTATCATGAAAATCTTCAATTGTTCGGTATGAGTGTACAATGGAGTTGCAAAACAAATTTTTAGCTTTCGATCCAACTTCTATTACGAATGTTTCTTTCCCCTTTTTGAATTTGTTCTCAGTGCATTTAAGGCGGTGGTGGTAATGGTTGAACCTTCTCTTCACTTTTTAGAAAATGACTCAACTTTCTTTGGTCAATCATTCTGAGGATGATTCTTTTTATATTTCTGCAGTCATTTGTTAAGTGTCCATGAAAGCGGTGGTAAGAACAGAACTCGTGACTTCTATCACTTGGTGGTGGCTCATTCCCCATGTTCCATGGCGCAGGTATGTTTTCCATCAAGAGTATAGCTTTCCATATTTTTTCAACACTAGTGTTTAATGGTGGCATTTTAATTTCCTCCCACACTACTCTGTGACTTCGCTGCCCTCCATGATAATTCTTCCTTCGACTTCCATAAGTTTCTTGTGGATGATCAAGTCTTTGAATTTTGTTATTGCCGCCACGATTGTAGTAGTTCCTTTCTCTTTCAAACTCTTCCTGATCACGGCTTCCCATCGCTACTATCTTTGGCTGTCCATCATCTATTATCTTTTCTTGTTGCCCTTGCGAAGTGCTCGCCACTGTGTTTATCAACTTGGGTAATAAGCTTGCATTCGCAGCGTTTGAATTTGTATTCGCAACTGGGTATGATTCCATCTCGTTTTGCCTTTCCTCTAAAGCAATATATTCCTCCTAAAGTTCTCGCAACTCAGTCATTGTAATTGCATTCTTGACTCTAAAGATTTGAATATATAACAAATTGGTTGCGAACATAGCGTTTATGAATGATAAAATAAGATATCTTTCATCCACTCGTCCAGCCATCTCGCTACACATTGTCTTCCATCTCACAGTTAAGTGTCTTAAACTTTCGCCAACTCTTTGTTTCAGCCCAAATACATCTTCAATTCCTGGTCGCGAGGAGTTGTTACTTATATATGCCCCTAAGAATATAGCTTGTAAATGGTTGAATGACGTGATTGTGTTTCTTGGTAAACCCTCAAACCATTTCGGTGCTTCTCCTGTTAAACTTGATGCGAAATATTTGCACAATATGGCGTCATGATTTTCCCACTGTAGCATACATCTCACAACGCTTTGATGTGTTGTATTGCGCAAGTTGTTCCATCAAAAATGCTGGTTAATGCGGGTAAATTGCACTTTGGGGGTATTCCTCCTAACTGCACCTCTAGTGTAAAGGGGGTTTTCGCAGCCTCTTCGATGGCCTCATCCAATTGCCTTCTTCCTCTTCCTCTTCTATTGTTCAACATTCCTCTCATCTCTGCCAACTCTCTTAAGATTTGTTCATTTACATAAGGGTTCGAATTTATTGGTCTTTTTAGCTCTGCCTCTCTCCTTCTGCGTTCATGTCTACCTTGATTTTCTTGTTCAACATTTTCTTCTCTTCTTTCTCTACGACTTTCTCCTTCATCTCGTTCACGAATTCGCACACCATTGTATCTATCATTTTCTCTTCTTGGTTGTCTATCAGTTCTCCTTTGTATTCTTTCATATTCTTCATTGATATTTCCATTGTTACGATTTTGCTCGCGCCTTCTTTCTCGATTGTCATAATTGTTCTGCCGAATTGCTTCCTCCAATTCCCGTTCTTCCATTTCTACTCTTAATCTTTCCCTTTCGCAAGCTAGACGCGCTTGTTCGATATAATGCTTTTCGATGTCATCTTCAATCTCCTTTTGTTTCCTCTGTGTTTCTCTCCCATGCGGTATTCTTCTTCCTTCTTCCCGATTTTCTTCAACAATTGGACTATTCTCACGCCTATTTCCTTGATTTCCATCATTTTGGTCATTCTCAGTAAAATCTCGGGACGTGGAATACACACCACTTCCCTTCTTTCGCAAAGCATCCTTCACCGAGATTTGGCTCTCTTTCTAGATTTTCTTCATTAACATTTTCTACAGTGTAATATTCTCCTCATATCATCTCTAACCGATCCCGATCTTGACTGGTATTACTTCTCGACCTTCTATTCTCGCAACCTCATATTTTCCATTCTTAACTCATGGTTTTGCCTTGTTAAATTTGCACGTTCTTCCGCTTCTAATCGCCTTTCTTCATGTATTGTTTGCCTCAATGCTTCTAATGCCGCGACTTCTTCATTTCTATGAGTTGTTTCTCCCATTTCTTCTCGATTTCTCTCCTCTTGTCCATTATTTATCAATTGTTGCACTTCTTCTCTTTCTTCCATAGAATCTGATCTCCATGTATGCACACTCACCCTATCATAATCTATTACTCTATTTGGTGTTTGGTTGCATTGGTGGTTGAATTTGGTCTATCTCTTGCGTTTATTCTTGATGGTTCACCTACTTTCTTCTTTCTCCATTTCGGGCGCTCGGTTGAAGAGAAAAGATAATATCCCTAATCTCTTCTTCTTACAATTGTCCATGTTGTTTGTTCGATGCATTCCTTCTTCTAGCCATTTCTCAATTTTAGTAAATTGTTGAAAATTATCGAAATTTCTTTCTTGTTACTCTCCGATTCTTTCAATTCACAAGGTTGATCTCTACTCAATCCTGATTCCATTTCATTTTGTCTTTCTTCCAAAGCAATGTATTCTTTTGGAGTTCTTGACTCTCATCGTAACTCATGGTTTTGCCTTGTCAAATTTGCATTGTCGTTCTTCCGATTCACGGTCGCGTGGAATTGTTCTAATCGCCTTTCTTCATGTATTGTTTGCCTCAATGCAAGTTGTTTCCAATGTATTCCTCCCATTTGCGACTTCTTCATTTCTATGAGTTGTTTCTCCCATTTCTTCTCGATTTCTCTCCTCTTGTCCATTATTTTATCAATTGTTGCATTTCGATCTTTCTCTTTCTTCCATAGAATCTGATCTCCATGTATGCACACTCACCCTATCATAATCTATTACTCTATTTGGTGTAATTTTGGCTCTCCTTCTTTCTTTGCATTGGTGGTTGAATTTGACTTCTTCGTTTTCTCAATATCTCTTCATTTCTCCATTCATTCTTTATTCTTGATGGTTCACCTACTTCATTTCTCCTTTCTCTCATATTCATCCTAATCTCCCGTCTTCTTCTTACAATTGTTGGTTGTTCTCAATATGTATGCATTCACTATATTTTGTTTAACTAATCAAAGATAATAGATGAACAATTATGAATGAAGCCATTTCTCAATTTTAGTAAATTGTTGAAAATTATGCGAAATTTCTTTCTTGTTATCGTCATCCGTCATTTATATTTAACCTTCGATTCTTTCAATTCACAAGGTTGATCTCTACTTTCAATTCTTTGATTCACAAGGTTGATCTCTACTCAATCCCAAGCTAGCGCCATTATGTAGTTGCAGGAAATCCTACACTACACCCCTCACTAGAATTTACACAATTAAGTCATTTTTAGATGAATGATTATGATTTCTATTGATTAAATGTTTGAATCTTTACAATATGAAATAGAAATGAGTTAAAGATTACAATCATTCTAAAACTTTCTCTCTCCTAAAGACTTACTTAACAATTCAAAAAGAACCCCCCCTTCAACAGACTTACTCAACCCTTTATATAGGGTAGTATACAGTGGATGACAGCTAAGCTGTCCTTTATTTTCGGGAATGGCTTGCGAAACATCGCAAGCGTACAAGTACGTAATCTCGCGACACTCTTAAACTTCGCCATATTTTCATATCTTACTCGTGTTCTGGCTGTCGTCACTCATTGCGTCATTTATTTTACTTCCCTGCGACTCCCTCGCAATGTCATCATTTACTAATCTCGCGAAGTATTGATGTCGCGATATTCTGATCCTACAAAAAGGGACAAGGAAGGTATTAATGAAGAAGAAAGAGGTTATATTAAGGAATGAATGGCATTATGAGTAATTAAGGAAGTTTAGGACATGTGTCATGATGTCATAAAAGAAGGGGCTTTTGGAAAGCCTATAGAAATGAGGACAAGGTACAATGGAAAGACAACTCTCTCTCTTACCATTCCTAGTAAGTGTGGTCATTAAGTGTGACTAGGACGGGTAGGACCAAAATCATAATCACCCCTCAACATTGCTCACTTTGTAAACTCTTGCTTTTCTTCCTAATTGACAGTTTTTTGTTGTCTATCAACAATTATCTTATGTTCTTCTCCTTTGAGTTAAGATTTTCTGTCAATATGTTTAGAATTTGTCTTTGATTTCTATCAAAAACTACTTCTAAATTAGGCTCCATTGTACTCTTGGTTTTGAACCTGGTTCATAACTATGAGCGTACGTGCACCTGGCCCATTACCGAACATAAACGAGTAACCCTAGGGTTTTCCTATGAATATCTCGTATATATATATATATATGTATATATATATATATATCATGAACTTTTCCTCTGATATATATTCGTTCAGTAACGTCAAAATTCTCTTGTGAAGTGTTGGTGTGCACAATGGATGGATGCAAAAAGGAAGGCAACAAAGTTATTGAGTTTCACGAAAATCCTCTCTGCATAACCTGCTTTCATGCAGTTGATCATGAAAAAGATTTGCGAGTTCAGATGTCTTCTCAATTGGTGGGAAATTTTCTTCGAGATTTTGGGGTTGTTCGTGAACAACTTGAAATTGCAACAAAGAATCTTGAATTTCTGAAAAACAAACTGAAGAAAGCAGCTGATGAAATTGTTTATGTTCGGTCTCTGGTTGCTGATTTTGTCTAAAGACCTTCAGTTTCGTTCTTCTTAGGAGTTATATTTATTTTATGTCTAGGAAACTTCTTATGAGAATTTATTATTGTGTTTTAAGAAGGATAACTAGGGTTTGGAATAGCAATTATTGTGAGTACACATAGCTATTGCCAACAATTTTCATCTTGCAATGTTTTTAGATTTATTTATTCAAATTCTAAAGTTGATTTGGAATATGATTTTGTAGTATTAATCTTTATTGGTTTTATATATTGCAAATAATGTTATGGGATATGTGTGTTTGCATCCGTGAACTATGGTTGTCCCATATATGTCAAGAGTTAAGTCTATTATATGTCATTATGCAAATATTGATGGAAAATATAATGAACTTTTAATAATAAATATTAAGTCTATGATATCATTATGCAAATATTGATGAAAATGGAATGAATATTTGAATATTCCGCAGTATTGATCTTTCCCTGATCTACTTCTATGTGAAAGTATTGTGCGGCTCCATGAGTTCTCTTATGTTGAGCATTTCCGATTAAATTAATCATGGGTTCTCTTGTGGTTAATTTAATTGAGTTTTCTGGACATAAATTCATGTTTCATGTAATTTTTTAATGTCCAAAGAAATCCTTCTTTTCTTGTAAAAGTAAGGTCGCTCTTGTTGTTCTCTCGGGAATGACATTTTATGGGGGAGAGTTCTTAATTGAGCTTGTGCTTAATTGTCAAATATTTATGGGGAGTGCGGCTGTGGAATATTGTAGGAGTTTTCTTGTATCTTTATATTACACCAAATTCTGGGATTCGTAACACAAATTCGTAACGGCTTATTGGCCGTTACGAAATTTCCGTTACAAATGGTCGTTACGAAATGGTTGTAACAGCCATAAGCCGTTACGAATTTTTTTATAGGCGTGTCAGTCACACGCTTGGTAACACTTGTGTCGTAACACCTGGGATATGTGCGCGTGCCATTCACATGCGTGGTATTATGTTTCCACCCACGATGAGTAATGCTAAAGGATATTTCCTCCCATGCGTGTGCCATTCACATGCGTGATTTTGAGGATATCCTTGTGAAGCGACCAAATCGAGGTTCATTTTCATTTTTCTTTTTTCTCTCTTCTGCTCCTGCCTCTTTTCTTTCCTCTCAGGTGATGAAGCTGCTCCTGCTTCTTTTCTCTCCTCTCAGGCGATGAAGCCCTAGTTTCATCTCAAAATTCGTATTAGCCTAGAAACCATCACAAAATCATCGATCTGTGTAAGTGTTAATCATCTCAAGTTTTTGGATTTTTAGGGTTCATCTGTTTTACAATCGATTTGTTTTTTTAGGATTTCATTTCATCTATTTTTAGTTATTCGATTTGTTAATCTATGAATCTAATGCGATTTGTTTCATCTTAGTTTCATTTTGTTAATCTTCTTCATATAAATCTAATTCAATTTTTATTTTATAATTTCATTTTAGGGATTTGAAGAACTTTGAAGAATTTCTGCAAACTTAGAAGGTATAAGTTTCAAAGGATAAACTGATTTTAGGGTTTTATGTTAATTTCTAATTTAGGTGAACTGATTATAGGGTTTGTTCTTCTAATATGGGCATTTGTTTTGTGATTTTAGGGTTTGTTGTTGTGATGGTATTTCTGAGATGAAGATGGTGTTTGTGATCGATTTCAGATGTGTTATGATTGATAGAAGAATATGTGGAATGGGTATGAAGTAGGAATGGTGATGGTGTTGTTATGCTATGAAGTTGGTGGAAGAACAGGAAGGGAATCTGGTGTTGGTTTAATGGGTTCTGAGGTTATGTGTCGTATGGAATTGTGGAGTTGAGAAGATTCAGAAGTTGTGCATATTTTCACTTGCAGCAATAACTTCATAACTACTCCAGTTTATGTGAGATTTTGAATACATGATTTTGATTAGCATCAGTGAAACAATGTATTCTTGCATTGACTAAATCATGCAATATTTTGTTGTTGTTTGCTAACTTTTTTGTGATTTTTGGTCTACCAGGATGATGGTTCCTTGGTGTCGATATTTTCACTCACGGGGAGTAATGCTCAAGATGGACATTTAGCTGCTGTCCAAAATGGTGTCAACTGACTACTAACGTCAATATATATACACATGTGCTTGGGGAAAATTTATTGTCACCATTTTTTGGATTCTTCTCTACTAATGCGAGCATATTTGTGGGCTTATTTGCAGGTCAGGCATCTAAATACACACAGAGGCCGAGATTTTTGATGGTTGTACTCCAAAGAATACTATCTACATTGTTACAGAGCCTGTCATGCCACTCTTTGAGAAGATTAAGGAACTAGGCCTTGAAGGTACTCAGAGGTATACCAGGATTTTCTTGCTTCTTCTATATCTATAGAGTTTTTTTTTTTCCAATTTTTTGGGGTATCTAAAGTAACTGCTTGGGGACAGTTCGAGGGGGATATGTATACCGTTGTATAGATTGGTTAACGATTATAATCTTTTCATGTGATATAATGTTTCCCTATGAAGTGTTATTCTAGTACAACTTATAAGTGCCTTAGTATGTTCTGCAGATTTGTTGTTAGTTTTAATTGGATCTGCATTTATGATACTTTTAGTTTGTTCACATTCTGATCAGTTCTTTGCTGTCATCCTAGCAAGTTAAAATTGGCTTGTGCTTTCCCACAATTTTTGTGGCAGGGACGAGTATTATGCATGGGGACTGCGCCAGATATCTAAGGCTGTAAGCTGTTTGAACAACGACTGCAAACTAGTTAGAGTTCTTACCTGATCCTGTATTTTTTTTATATATATTTCTGATCAGTTCTTTGATGTGATCCTAGCAAGTTAAAATTGGCTTGTGCTTTCCCATAATTTTTGTGGCAGGGACGAGTATTATGCATGGGGACTGCGCCAGATATCTAAGGCTGTAAGCTGTTTGAACAACGACTGCAAACTAGTTAGAGTTCTTACCTGATCCTGTATTTTTTTTATATATATTTCTGATCAGTTCTTTGTTGTGATCCTAGTAAGTTAAAATTGACTTGTGCTTTCCCACAATTTTTGCCGCAGGGATGAGTATTATGCATGGGGACTGCGCCAGATATCTAAGGCTGTAAGATGTTTGAACAACGACTGCAAACTAGTTAGAGTTCTTACCTGATCCTGTATTTTTTTATATATATTTCTGATCAGTTCTTTGTTGTGATCCTAGAAAGTTAAAATTGACTTGTGCTTTCCCGCAATTTTTGCCGCAGGGACGAGTATTATGCATGGGGACTGCGCCAGATATCTAAGGCTGTAAGTTGTTTGAACAACGACTGCAAACTAGTAGTTCTTACCTGATCCTGTATTTTTTTATATATATATTTTTCATCGTAAAACCCTGAAGAAAACACAATGGATGAGGAATTTCAATTATCTAGCACATGCACTCATTAAATTTGTGTGCCCAAGATTTCTTATTTTAGTGTAAATCTCAGTAATCTCCCTATTTTGAAACACTTCATGGAACCTATTATCTTATTTGCTATCCTCTGACTGGTACAGGTTCATGGTAATGTATGCTTGGCAAGTGTTGTTGTGACTCCTACGTTGGACTGGAAGCTGCATGCTTTTGATTTGCTATCTGAGTTTGATGGAAATAATGAAGGTGCTACTGGACCAATGCTGGTAATTCTCAAGTCAAAATTCTGAAGTGTTTTATGTTTTTAATGGCTGCTTTTTTAGTTGCATAAGTTGTAGGCCACTATGTCTGTCATGTAATCACAATTTTTTGCTGGGAACTGTTGTTTTATCCCTCTAGTGGTTTCTCACTAAAGAATACATGTGCAGCAATACGAGTGGCTGGTTGGAGCACAATACAAACCGATGGAATTGACAAAATCTGATTGGGCAGCAATTTGAAAATCACCGCCTTATGCCATTGATTCTTAGGGATTGGGTAAGTTTTCAGTTGATCCTTATTCCTTCTTATTTTTGTTTCTTTGCTGTTTGCCTTTGAATACCAAACACATCGAAAAAAAGGACAAGTATTCTTTCTCAGGCTTCACTGGTTATTGTTTAATCTATGAGCTTTCTGTATATTAAGATTTTTGTTTTTAGACATTACCTTATCATATCCATACTGATGCGGTTTTATTGGTGTCATGTGTTAATCGAAAAAGACATCTAGCGTAGGCATAAAGTTTACATTATGAATTGTCCAAGTCATGCATACACACTGATTTTAAGTTTTGTGTATTTATTTTGTATTAATGCACTGTCTTTCTCTCCATTGACTAACTTTCAGTCCATTTGTATTTATCCTTTTTCTTGTCTCACAGTCTCTACTTCCAGATTACCAGAAGCTCTTGAGTTCAATGCCCCCTCGCAGATTGAATACTTCAAGCTTATAGAGAACAGTGGTGAGTTTGATGTTTTGATTGTGCTTCCATTCTTTCTTCCATCCTAGAACATGTTTGAGCGAGTCCCCCTAGACCTTGTAAGTGCTGCAGATTTGAGAGACAAAATTTCATCAAGTGGTCATGCTAGAGACATAAACAGAAGGCAAAGACTGTTATGTGAGTTCCATATCTGTTAGTTTACTTAAACAGATAAATGTATTCTCTAAAACTTAGGAATTCTCTCAAGTATTAAACTGCTTGAGTGAATGTAAAAGGGTGTTTAGGAATTCCTTTAAGTTCTGAGTCAATGACTTTGTTGAATATCAAAGAATTTGTTGGACTGAATTAAAGAATAGAACAAGTCAGTGTTGTTGAATGTATAATAGAATTTGGCTAGATTGAATGAAAGATTTTTGCGGGTAATTAATTTTGTATTAAAACTTATTTCCGACCAAAAATGAACGCCAGTCAATATTGACTGGTCAAAATTGGTCGGCATTGACTAATTTTTACGAGGTCAAGGTTGATTGGCGAGTAATTTTTTTGTTGTTACGAAAAAGTTAAGTAACGGCTTGTCAACGTTACGACAACGCTTGTTACAAAAAAAAAGTAACGGCGAAAGTTGTTACCACGTGGCAAATTCGTAACGGCTCACACCTGTTACGAGGGCAGTTACAACAGAAATTCGTAACGGCCACAAATCCGTTACAAAAAAAATGTAACACCCACTTTTGCAACAGGAAAGAGCCGTTACAACCCGTTTTAGTAACGGCTTGGTTCTGTTTCTAATCCCAGAATTTGGTGCCTTGATGAATACACTAAGTTTCAACTATGTGAAATCATCGAAACAAAGTTGATATGTTCTCTTTTAGTCATGATGTATCTCTATGAGAATTTCATTATGATTCCACTAGTTTTCGTACCTTTGCCAATTTATATTGACAAAAAGGGGGAGAATTAATGTGTAGTTCACACTACAAATACATATGGTTTACGGATCATTATGTAAGGGGGAGTGGTTTTCATTGTGAGATGAAGTATTGACTAAGGGGGAGTGATACATATCACCATAGTATTGTTGTCAAAGTTGTGATACAATTGGACTTTGATGTTGTGTAATAATACTATGACATTGTATAACAATGATTGAGAGCTACTGTTTTCTCATTGTTATGGCTACGAATCTTCAACAACACTGATGCTGAGTTGAACACGTTCAGAATCACTGGAGTACTTGGAAGTGACGAAGATTTTGAGTAATGTTGAAGAACCAAGGAGATCAAGCATTTGGATGAGAAGCTACAAAGTTTATTTATTTTGTAATTCATATGTATTGATAGTTTTGTCACTAAAATTGAAAGGGGGAGATTGTTAGAGCACTGCTCGGTCGAACTCGCAAGCGTTACTATCTCAAGCTTGTTTGTCAAGTTTAGTTGCCAAAACTATAAGTCTTGATTTCTAGTCTACTTATATCTAAGTCTCGGATTAGGATAGAAAGTGTAGTTGAGCTTTAGACTTCACGGCGTTCATCGATTGAAGACGGAGAAATACTAAGGAGAGCTTGTGGAACTCCACCAACAAAAGGTATGTGGAGACTTGAACTCATCTATCACTCAAAAGTCTATCTACTCTATCTCCTATTTGAGACAAAAGTCGTATAGCTATATAGACTTCGATTATACACATTTGATATTTCGAGGTGAGTTTAACTCGCTTACATATTTCTCGAAATATGTGTTGGTAAGCTTTCGCTTCAACCAAGTTCATCTTATATTCTTGACGAAAGTCAAAAGATGATCATGTGAAAATCGCCTGGTAACATCTTACATGATTTGTGTGAGACGATCATTTGATGTAGACTCGGAATGTTTTGTATTGATCATTCGATCACTTGAAAATAGCTTCGAAGCTAATAGTTTGTGTGAGACAACTATTCCCATTTTCTAACAATGTTTCAATGATTGAAATGAGAGTTTAGAATAAATTAACCGTGATTGGATATAACACAGTATGTGTACTTGTATGCTAACTGTTGCAAGTTATTCCAAGTCCGGGAACCATGGTATGCGTACACGTATGCGTACTGGTTGGTTAATGAAAGTCCGAGAACTTAGTATGCGCACTCGTTCGCGTACTGGCGTAAGTTCAAGTTCCGTAATTCAACTGAGTTTTGTAGTATGCGTACACGTTCGCGTACTGGCGAATCCAAACTTAGTCCGGCTACTTAGGTATACGTACCCGTTCTCGTACTTGAGTAGGTTCTGTTCTAAAATCGGTTTGTTCATGAACTAATACATTTATATATTAAGGAATGCAATCTTTTGCAAACCGTGGCTATAATGTTCATGAATTGATTCAAGTGAATCAAAATCGATTTTTCTTCAATTGTGTCCTGTATACTTCTATGAGAATATAAACAATTGAACAACTCTAGAACTAGTTTCATTTGAGTCATTTGAACTAGTTATGGTTAAGATGAATAAGGTTGATATGAAAGTGCTCATATGGCTAACTTCGGTTAAATATTGTTGAGCCAACAAGGTGTACACGTTTAGGTACGGTTACCCATATCTAAATGAAGTCACTTTTCATTTGTGTGTAACAAGCTAAGTTTGATCTAACGGTTGAAAGATATTAGCTTGAGTCTAATCAGGTTTTCATCTAACGGTAAATATTGAATGCTTTGTTACCAAGGTAACATTGATTGCAAACCCTGATTTGAAGACTATATAAGGGAGAACTCTAGCAACTGGGAAACCTAATCCCCACACCTCTTGTGTGATACTAGTTGCGACTAGAGTCTATTCTTTTTTAACCTTAGGTTTTTCCTAAAACCCTGTAGGTTAACGACTGGAAGACTTCATTGGGATTGTGAAGCCAGATCCAACTATTTTTCTGTAGTTGCGTGATCCGATCTTGCTGTTTTCTATCGTGATTGAGTACTATCTTCTTTAAGATTAACTCGAGATTTAATCTCCGATAGGCAAGATAAAAAGTAGTCACAAACATCTTCGTCTCATCGTTTGTGATTCCACAATATCTTGTTTCTCTATCATACGATTAAGATTATTGTGAGGTGATTGATATTACTTGGTTGTTCTTCAGGAATATAAGTCCGGTGTATCAATTGGTTCATGTTCACCTTGATTTATCAAAAGACGGAACAAAACTCGTAGGTATTTCTGTGGGAGACATATTTATCTATTCAATAGACTTTTCTGTGTGGGACAGATTGGTATATCAAGTCTTCAACTTTGGGTCGTAGCAACTCTTAGTTGTGGGTGAGATCAGCTAAGGGAATCAAGTGCGTAGAGTCCTGCTGGGATTCAGAGGCATAAGGAACGCGACTGTACCTTGATCAATGTGAGATTGGTTATGGCTCAACTACATTCCAGTCCGAAGTTAACTTGGAGTAGGTTAGTGTCTGTAGCGGCTTAATACATTGTGGTGTTCAACTCTGGACTAGGTTCCGGGGTTTTTCTGCATTTGCGGTTTCCTCGTTAACAAAACTTCTGGTGTTTGTGTTATTTCTTTTCCGCATTATATTTTCTATATAATTGAAATATCATTGGTTGTGCGTAGTTCAATCAATTAGATAATCCAATCTTTGGTTGTTGATATAAATTGATTGACACTTGAACATTGGTCTTTGGTACCGTTCAAGTTGTTTCACATAATAATCAGGCTCACGGATTTCTATCTATTTGATTTGCTGATTACATTGTGAAATAGAGATATAACTCTTAGATATATTTCTTGATTGAGCTCGCTTTATTAGTTGGTGCTCTCGGAATTATATTGGGGTTAGTCCATACAGATTGCTAAACGAAATATTAGGTGAGGTTGTTATACCCCCGTTTTTTCACCAATTATGGGAGCTTATTTATAACAGAAAAAAATGTTTTTTTTTTTTAAAAAAACTATATTTTTTTATCAACGTCGAATCGACGTTATAAAGTATGTTGGTAATTTAGGACACCTGGAAAATTTATAGTTGTTACAATTAATTGTCGACGACTAAAGCTGTTAGTCTACATGTTATAAATGAATGACATGTGGCAAACGTCAAACGTTACAGTCAGTTGTTACGAATTGAATCGTTACAACAAGTTGTTATATCCGAAATGTTACAATAAATCATCAACGTTTGAAGCCGTTACTTTACATGTTACAGCCGATTGACACGTGTCGTGTCAGACGACAGCCGTTACACTGAGCTGTCACGGTTATAAATCGTTATAGTAACTGTTAAATCCAACCTGTTACAATGAACTAAACAACGATTCAAATCGTTGTTGTGGTTGTTACAAGGAAGGACAGGTGGAAATAAGTCAACCGTTATACACAAAATCGTCGTTACAATAACTGTTACACCGAACTGTTACAGGCTAATCGTTACGACATGCGCAATAACGGCTATCCGTTACAACAAAATGACACCAGATTAATATTGTGCTGACTAAATAACCGTTTGTGTACTTATTCCAACGAATGGAACTGTTATTTAATAAATTTTTATTGCAACGAAATGAACTGTTGAAAAATATAACACTAATAATAACGACATATTTCCAACGTTATAATAAATAGATACTAACTTTTTTTCCATGTTACAAATTCCCAGATTTCGTATAGTGTGTACATATTTGTACACAAGTATATGTTTCAGTTTATATAGCACGTGCACTTTTAATGTATACTATATATGTCTTTTGTAATATACATGGTATATATTAACCAGGGTATATACTAACCATATCTGAGAAGGTTGTGTATGCTATTTTGAATCATGGTGAGCATTCGGCCCTATTTTGGTAGATGTGTACGTATTTGTACACCGAAATTCTCTATGGTGAATGCCTGGGTTGTTTTGTTTGAGTAAATGCTCTATTTTTGTTATTACACATTTGTGATGAATGCACAACCTGTTTATGGGCATGGATGCTAGTTTTTGTTATTTTTTCTATAAATGTGTACATATTTGTACAGTGAAATTCTCTATGATGAATATATGGTTTGTCGTGTCGGTATGGATGCTAGATTTTGTTAGGTTTTGTAGAGGCGTACATTTTTGTACATTAATATGCTTTGTGATGAATGTATGGCATGTCCTATGGGTATGTATACTAAATTTTGTTAGATTTTTGTAGAAGTGCACATGTTTGCACACTAATACGCTCTGTAATAATTTGTTTTAAATTTATCACACTAATACGCTCTGTACTAATTTGTTTTAAATTTATCTTCGATTCTAAGATCGTCGGAATCATGTTTACATAGGTGTAAACGTGTTAATTAGTAGTGTGCAAATAAGTTGTACACATTTCTAATGATCAAATGAGTGGAAATGTGGCAGGATCTTTAGTTCATCATATTCATGACTGAACGGTATACATGCTCAACGATGTGTGACTTCCTTCCGCAAAAAAAAAAAAAAACATGTGCAATATGTTGCGACCTAAAATCATAAGTATATATCATCGGTAAGGACGCAACAGTATGCTTGGTTATATATCTCCAAGTTTACCTCTCAAAGCCTGTAAAACAGTCTCCGTTACATCTCTAACATCTAGATAATATGAATTTTCACAATTTACATCTTCGGTGATAGCTTCCATACAAAATGTGGATTGGTTGCTTGACACATTGAGTTGAAGTACATTAAGACCTTTTTCCTCAAAACTTTCTAATATTGGCACCATCAAATCCTTCTCTTTCTTGCAGTTCACCTTCACCAAAAAACCATTATTGCCGATCCTCTCGACCTTTACCTCCTGCTTCAATCCACACAAAATTTACTTTGAAATTGATAAGGCCCATCATGCATTTACAGTGAAGTTTACAGTTCTTGCAACAGTTGCCCATCTACTGAGCCCAATAAAACAGTTTATCTCTTTGCAAGAGTGGAAAGAAATCAAAAGGGTTTACGGTTTATCACTTACAGTTCGATGATAACACAAAGTCACGAAGATTAAATTCAAAATAAAATAGAGGAAAAATATGAAAAAATATTAGTATATTAAATCACTAAATTTTAGTAGTAATAATCTTGAAATAAGGACGGACTACACACGGAAGCTTGCAATAGCATCACAAAATGGCCAAGAACGAGCAACTTTTACAGGTTTTTTCATACAAACTACCGCTCATTACCTTGAATTTACTTACAAGTCTTCCATCAAATGAGAAGAGATATTCAAAGTAAATTAATTTGTAATTATACAGATACTACCATATATACTAGCTAGACGAATCATGCATGCATGCTAAATTAACCCAATAGTTTGTGGAGTTTAACTATTTAACAAGTTCTTATTAAGCTATGATTACCTACTATAGAAAGCAAGATGATGCCGGAGTCATCCTGCTATATCACTAAAGCAAATATTCTTCCTTTTAATTCATACCAAGTGTTGATCTGAATTTCATGGTGAGGTAGCTAGTACTTCTGAGAGAGGGATACAGAGAGAGAGAGAAGATCGTTACCGTGGGCGGATGAATACGGCTGATCAGGTGAAGATATTGATTGTTGAGAGCTTCAACTTTGAGTTTCAACTGTTTGATATAGTCAAAGGCATCCAAAATGATGGAATTCATCCTCACCTGTGTATTATATGGTTACGAATGATGATTTGTTAGTAACTAGAAAAAACGATGAGACCGTAATATCAAAATTAACCAAAACAAACTTGATGATACTACTAACTGACCATATGAAGAACATTACTTACCGATTTTGAACCGGTAAGGTCACGAAGAATTCGAAGTTTTCTTTGCAAACCCTTTTGATTCCTTTCCACTCTGCACACCATCTCTGCTAGCTGACTAGCTTTCTCTTAAGTATTCTGGCTTTGTATCTTGGACTCCTATTTCTGAAGGTTTCTCAGCTTATATTGCATAGGCATGGCTGGATACATGGCTTTTTATATGCATGTAGTTCTGAGAAGGATCAATGATATTCTACTTTGTGTTTGTAAAATATCTGTATACTAAAATACCCTTGTTTTTTTACAATATTCAAAAGGCTTCAAATGGAATTATGTCATCATACATTATCTCATATTCATAATTATATTTTATGTCAAGTTTACTTTCCTTATTTCTTTCCAAATATATAGGGCTATACATATACCTAAGCTAGCCAGTCTAATCGATTTATATATAGTAATTTAGATACCAAAACAAAATAACAACTGTCTACTTGGAGTCGGACAACTAGCTAGACGACTTTGCAATCAACTTTAAATGAAAAAGAATACAAGGCTGAGGTTGAGTTAAGTATGTGCATCTAATCAAAAGGCCATTCAACAACTATCAATGAGCTATCCAAAGAAAGACATTTTCAAATTTGTAAGCATATTTGTTCGGTTGATTCTACGTTGGTCGAAGAATTGCACCGGATTTTGTACCGTGAGGGATTGGACGGTCCGAATTCTGTTTTTAAAATATTGGGATATAGGAGGGCAGGAGTGGGTTCCATCAATCCACTCACACGGTGTAGATTTTGGTTGCATTTCTTTGGCACATTAATCATTTTCGTATTTGTTCTTGTAAAGTGTAAACTAAACACCAATAATCAGAGTAGTTGAGTTGAGTTCCCCCTTCCCCACCACAAGATATGGTCAAACATGCAAGGTTCATGCTAAATTGATTGCGCCGTGATTTTTTTAAGTTTTATTCGTCAATGTCTTTTGCATATAACGTACATATACGTCACAATATCTAACCACCCGTACTGTGCCGTGGCTACAAGGACGGCCTATTCAAAGTGTCAAAAGGTTGAACTAGATTAATTAAGTAATTCATTGGGCTATTCGAATGCAGCAAAGGGTGTATTAATTATTGTCTACTTGGTCATTCTGATTACGATGGCGAACCAATAATCATACTTCATTAATGAAATTAAGTTAATTAGGTCTCTCTATAAGAATCATGTCTTCATCCTTTCCCGTACCGCGCCCGTACGCCCGATGAGTTAGTCTTAGACTTTTAGTTAGATTATGTATATTAATTAAACTAATGAGCATTATTCCGATCCAACAAACCATGATCATGTGGTAGTTAGCTGGGTTTAGACTTTTTGATATTGAGAGAGCAAATTTATCACAGCATATTCTGATTCTTTTCAATGTACTTTCTGCTGCCACCAGCATATTTTTAAAAAAACTAACAGGAAGAAATAAATTTTTTTCTCTTTAACTGTAGGTTTATCACTGAGTCGAGACCAGAAGGGTAATTTGGTAAAAGGAGTGAATAATTTGGAGGATGAGAATAACTTGTAAGATAATATGGAAATGAGCAGCAGGCGTGCATTAACTTTTTGGTGTTGATATAACATAGTATAAAGAGACAAGTAGTAGAGTTATGATATGAGGTTGAAGCATGCAGTACCATTTGAGCAGTGCATGGAGGAGACCGACTGAGTTTGAGTCAGTCAGTCCAGAGTATGTATCACGAGTCTCTTGCTTGATGATTTTGTTTGCCACGTACAAACAGCTAACACACAAACTATCTGAACCTTGGCTTCACATGTTGCCCAAACAAAAATATAAGAACAACGACACCTCCACTACTGTATATATTATCTCATCTTGTTGTGTCATCCTCTGAGCTTTTGGTTTTGGATGCTTGAGCAATTATCGCATGGGCTGAATCCAGAAGGGTGGGCTAACCTTGGTTCCACCACTGCATTTACACGTTAAATGCTAAATTTACTAAGTACTATGTGCTTCGCCCGTGCGTTGCACGGGCTTGAGTTTATATATTTCTGGGAAATTAAGTGCTCTTTGTTGAACCACCGCTTTACGCCTTAATTCTCCGTCTTGTGTTTCGATTTCAGTTTAATTTGTTATCTTATTTCTATTTTCCGTCCTTGTAAAATATAATGGTCCGCCAAATAAATTCATGGAGGCACATAAAACTCTTTAATGGTTACGTATTCTAATATTTCCATATGAACAAATTATAACTTAGGTAGAAACTATATTTCTTTTCTACGGAGCAAAGACAGTTCAATTAGAAGAAACTAATTAGGTTATCAACTCATAACTAAATGAGCCATTTTGCCAACTTATTCAAATCATTACAAAAATCTATAGGAAATGAAATAAGAGAAATTACTCTAGCAGCCCTTAGTTCATAGTCTGACAGTTTCCTCAGAAAAAATTAATATAATGAAATTTGATAAATTTAATTAAACAAAATAAAAAAACTTAAAAAACTCAATTTTAATAATCCCTCTGTTTTTGGAAAGAAATACTTTTACTTTTTCATTTTAGCCTAAAAATAAGCTAAATTGAAAAAGTGAAAGTATCTTTTTTCCAGAAACGGAGGGAGTAGTCGTTTAGTGTCCACTGTTTACTGTTCCATCAAAATGCAAAAAAAAGTTATGTTAGAAATTAATACTATCGCAACTAATGTGTTTGTTCAAAAATATAAGTAAGGATTAAAATTAAGAGGCCTAACATATTTTTTAAGATATCTAGCCGAATGAGAATGGCCATGTGCTCGTGAAATCTTCGCGGTGTGTAATGTTCCTTTAAATGTAGCTTGATTAATTCACTGGAAGAAAAAGAAAACTCGGTCTGGTATTTGGTTAGCAAGATCAACATCCTTGTTCTTTAATTGAAAAAAATCTTGGACCTGAACCTAATGTCAATTCGAGCATTTTCATATTCGGTCAGTATCACCAGACACAAAAGAGATGTTACTGCTGTAAAAGAAATCCCAAGTAGTGCTTCAGTTTTGGAAATTATCTTCCTTTCCTGCTAGAATCCGGACGAAGAATTCTCATAATTGCTTCAGCATGTAGAGATTAACCAAATATAGGTACAGTTAGAAGAAAACAGAAGAAGAAAAAGAAGAAAAGCCGATGAAGTACAAACCTCCAACTACCTAGTTGCCTTTGCTGTTTGTGCTTTACATTATGGACTTCCAGACGTCTTTTAATTGTTGTTCTACTTTGGGAAATTTCTGCTTGACTTTTAATTGTTGTTCTACTTTGGGAAATCTCTGCTTGGTTAACTAAAAATGGCTGATCTCGCTCGAATAAATTAAAACTACTGACTTCTTGCTGGTGCAGGAGGATACCCACAATGGGAATATGGCAAATCCATAGAACAGATGGACAAATGTTCAAATTTGAGCATTTTGTCCATCGCGACAATGGTTCTATCCCGCAATATGTCATTGTCACGCGATAAAACCTATGTTGTGCTGTCAAGGTACTCATAACTCAAATTTTATAATTGCAGGTTCTTCCTCTTCCACGAAATCAAACATCCTCATTTTCAAACTTTCATCCTGAGTTCTTGGTACTAGTACTATCCCTGCTGTTGAAGATCCATGATCCAAATCTTCATCTTAAATAATATATACGATCAGAAGTATGATTAAGCAGCAATTGTTCCCGTATCCACATAATACTGTACTTAAATAATATATACAATCAGGTTCACCTTTGAGGTCGAGATAAAGGCGTGAATTCGCAACAACACCATTTTGTGGCTGAATTTCCAATCACCACATTGCTTCTGAATACAAACAAATCAGACTAAGTAAGCCCATGCCTTTTCATATCGAGAAACTAAGTTATATACTAACAACACTAAACATAAAGGATGAACCCATCAGAGCATTCATACAACCAAAAAACTGAAAAGAAAAAAAAGGAATAACACAAATAGTTCAAAGCCAAATGAAAAATATAATAGTTCGCCAATTATTTCATTACAGCCACGCAACAGCATGATAAAGATGACAATATTTATGTTCAGCGGCATTTACACTAAAAATGTGGAATAGTCTCAGTACCTAGTTCGACAACCCAAGCTAATATTAATTAAAAAAAGCCCTATTTAGCTTGGGTCGGCTCATAATGAAATTTTATTTAGCTAACCAAGACTATTCATCCATGGTGCATAGTTCTAGGCCATATATAGTTCACCTGTTGGTCAAGAACAGGTGATGCTCAGTCTTTAACCAATATACATAAATGAAGTGAGTTTCTAAGTAAAATTCAAAACTCTTGCCAATGTGTATATACTATTTTTACAGTACTTTAAAGCTTTCTGAAACCATGATTAAGTCAAAGAAGGATATGCTTTTAGATAGTGCCCGATTGGATGTATCAGTAGCTTGAATGGAAGGCCAAAGACAGCTTTTGTTTCCTAAAAAAGCTAGTGAGACATGTCAATAAGGAAATAAAAATAATTCAGGTAAAAAAGAGAGCAAACTAATAAGAGAACTCATCAACCATTTTGAATCACTGATTAACAGTATACTGCAGAGTGAGCATTTGGAACGGAAAATAGTTTGAAAATACATGAAAAGAGATAAGCACCAAAATAATGGAGCCTGAAGTTATAAAGTTAAGATTCTAAAGAATGACTCACTGAGATAAATTATGGAGCAGCATATGTACCAGAATAAGGCCTGGAACTAAGGATTTGACTTACCTGAATAAATCCCTCTTCCATTTCTCCTTAGTTTTGCAAAGGTGATGGCCACTAAGTTGTCTTGCCCTGGCAACCTCTGCCAACTCCCATAACCAAATATTTCAACAGAACATGGTTAGCAGTAATAGCCAGGATAAGGCAACTTAGCTAAAAATATTCTCCACATTGCTTCTTTAGAATTCAATAGAAATGAAGCAACATATAACTTAGCTAGAACACAACTTCATTCATATTCAGTTTGAACTATCCAGCTAAAAAGTGAATACATGAATTACAATAGAATCAGAATTCCGTTTGGAAAAAGAACCATTCGAGGGGGAGTAGCCAGCTTTTAGCCCTCAATTCAGAGCTAAGCAAACACCCAGACCTGTCCAAGTCATTTAACCCGTGCTATTGGTGTTAAGATCTGCTCTTTGCTTATGTCGGAATCTGGATGCAAAAACCACAGATGAATAAAATCAACACCAATTAAAAGAACAGTTAAATCTTTAGCGTAAATATCAAAACAAAAATACTGATTAAAAATCCCAACAACAGAATCTGGAGATGTTGAATGATTTTCTAAAAAAAAACCCAAATATATTAAAAAAAAAAAAAAAAAGATGATCGAAGAAAAATAGATAATGGGCTAGGATTTAGCAATACCAATACATAGATTTTTTGTTTTTATTTCTCTCCATTACACAACCGACATAAACCCTCACCTGCAAAAACCACAGATGAATAAAATCAACACCAATTAATTAAGAACAGGAGAACAAAGAAATATCTACGTCGAAATCTATATATTGCATCTTTGATTCTATCCATGTATTAACAAAATAGAAAAGGAAATCATTAGGAATCCGCACACAGGAGAACGAAGAAGAAAGGTGGAGACTGGAGAGGAAAGGATGCGGGAGAGAAGAAAAATCGGAACAGACAGTGCAATTGTTCTTCAGAGTGTAGGGTTTCTAAGAGATTTAGTCAGAGAAGGGAGGAGTGAAAGGTTATCTCTACGTGTAGCGGTGAGTAATCTTTACCACCCGTGTTTAGTGTGCACATAAAATCGGCAAATAGTTTGGAAACCCTCCATTTCTATTGGTAGGGGGCCAAGAGCTCTAGAATTTAAGCTTTTGGCCTAACTTTCAATGTGAGGCCAGCAATTTCTACTCAAATTATATATACAATTTATCTAACGAATTGTCCCGACAGAGTGTGTTAGGGTTCTAGTAAACAAATTGATCTTTTCAATGAGGATCAACCACCTAAATCCTTTGAATGGGGATTAACCACTGTAGATGTAGAAAATCTTACTACTACATCCAAAGGATCTCAAACATACACAAAGAAGTAAATAAGCAAGAGAAATAGAAGAACACAAGATGTACGTGGTTCGGTATGATTACCTACGTCCACGGGGTAAAAGGATGATCTTATTAATTGGCTCACGATTACAAGATGGGTGCTTCTCTCAATACTACCCTCAGTATATAAATGGATATTGATGGAGCAATTCATCTGTAATGATGCTTTTCATTCCCTCCTTACGGCCAAAGTATAATAGGACAGTTCTTCTTCACCATGGACCTGTTACCTTCTCATTCTTCCCTAATAAACGTGGTGGGCGAGCATCTGTCAGCGATAATGGACGTCAGGATTTCAGCAATATCTTCATTCTGACCTCTGGTGTGTGGTTTACCTTCTCATGAAGTATGCATGGATTATGAATGAACCCCATAACATATGGTTTCTTTGTCATTAGAGTTTCACTCTTACCACCAACCTCATTATCATAAGTGTAGTTTCAGTTGCATTATAAGCTACTTCAAGTTTCTGCAGCTATATTGTATCAGGGATATCGTTTATAGGTGCAGCATTAAGCCTGGACATAGTGCATCTGCCACTCTCTTCATGTTTCAATAGCGATAACAAATATTAATTGTTAAAGGAGAGATACAATGATTATATCATCTCTTGATTAAGCATGATTATCCCGCTTTGGATTCCATCTTTTCTGATAATCCTTCTTCGTTTTCATGTAGGGCTGACAAGAGAACTGCTAAAGACTTGTCGGATGAGCAATTCATCCAACAGTTGAAAGATGAGTTCGACCTCCATGGCTATGACGTCAGGCTCTTGTCGGGCCAAAGAGGCGTTTTGAAGAAGGATGATGTTCTAAAGTTTCCACACTCGGCCGAGGCGACCATTGTCACCAGGGGCCAGTTAGAGCTCGGGTTGCATTTTCCTTTGTACGATCCTAGCCGTTCATTTTGGTATGAGGCTCTTTCTAAGATCCGCCCGTCCCGTGCCTTGGCTCAGTGGAATGGCAACACCTTTCGTATCTTGTCCGAGTGAGAGAGACGCAGTCGAGGCGAATGTACTCCTACTACTTGGTCTACTTACGATCCTTCCCAGGCGGGTGACTATACTCCCGCCGTTTTCTTGATAATTATCGAAGCGGGACTGCTACCAATGGTGACCTCGCCGGTTTTGCTGCTAGCCCTCATCGCCATAAGACTCTTCCTGAAGGTGTCAAGAAGCTTTTATTGGACGAAGATCCCGAGGGGAAAGGTTCCAACAGGCATTCCCGTCATACTAGCGACGCGGCTTGGGACCGAGTTCCTTTGGCTATTTCTGGTCCCCTTCTGAGCGGCAAGTTTCCTTCTCCGACCGAGTCTTATCCCTTCTGGGTGGTCAATGTTGATCGAGTAAGTGTGTTTCCCGGTTTTTGATTTAGCTGATCGGCTCGGGCGACTGGTAAGGTGATGTTTTAATTTTTGTGTTTTACAGCCTAAGTCCCAGAGCGTTCCTTATGAGTCTCTCGTTCTTCGGAAGAGGGATAGGGGTTCTAGCGCAGGAGCCGGGGAGGAGACAGGGAAGGTAACAAATATATTGTTCCCTCTTTACAGTACATGTACTTGCCCCTATTTGTTGCCTTGAATGGTTCTGACATCGGCTCATGCGCAGAAGTTGAGGGTCGATAAAGATGGAGGTGCTTCGGCGATGGATGGTGAGGATCTCGAGGATCGACTGCCTTTATCGCATTTCATGAGGAAGTCGCCTCAGAAAACTTCTGATGTTTCGTCTACCCTTGTAGGTGGGAAGCCCAGTGGGAAGGGCAAGGAGACCAAGGGCGACTTATCCGCCCCGGAAAAAACTGTGCCCCAGCAGCCAGCTGGTAGAGGGATTGTTTTTGCCGATGGTGTTGTGTATCTTGAATCTGATGGTGATGATGATGATGATCTTTTTGATGGAGAGGATGAGGACGATGGTGATGAAGAGGAGCCGAAGCGAACGGAGAAGTCTGGTGGTGGTGGAAATAATGTGGTTACTCGTGATGAAGAGAACATCACTTCTGGGAGCGAGTTGCTGGAGCCTCTTTCTCCTGTGGTTCCTAACTCAGGCAGTACCACCTCTTTTACTGTCTCGGGCCCTATGTGCAACTCCCTTGGAGCTCTTATTTTTCCTGAATTTGCCTCTCTTTCGGATGAAGATAAGATCAAGGCCGTCTCGATGTATGATGCTGGTCTGAAGAGCACTTTCGATCTGCTGGTGAGTTGTGTTGATCAGGTTATGCATTCACGCCATGGGGTAAGTGCTAATGCTGTTGGTGTTTGTAGGATATCAATCGCTCGTTGTTAAACGCTGCCATTCAGCGTAGGGAGGTCGCCGAGAGAGAGGGTCTTCGTCTCTTATTACAGCAAGAGCGCGAGCGATCCCGGGGGATGGAGAAGCAACTAGCCGAGACCCAAGGTATTTACTTAGCTTTCAAGTATTTATGATTGATTCTGTAGTGCCAATATCCTGAGTTTAGTATTACCTTCCTATCCGAAACTTCTAGTGTGGAGGCCGATGCTGCCACGAGGTATCGCTTGTTGAAGAGAGAAATTGATATAGAACGGGATCATGTTTCGAATTTACAACAAAGGATTGTCAATAAGGACGACAAAATTGATCGTCTAGAAACCGAGATCGAAGGTCTGCAAACCCGGCTGCATCGTTATGTGACTTTTGAGTATGTCCCCGAGGAGATCGATAATCTTAGGGCGAGCTTGTCTCGGTTCCAGGGTATTGTTTCCGATAAGACGTTGTTGGTTGATAACTTAGAAAGTCAGTGTGGACGGTTAAGGCTTCAAGTCCGAGATTTGCACGCAGATCACCTTCGGATTCTGGGGGAGAAGAGTGCTGCCGAAAAGTGTAGCCAAGAATCTCTTGAGAAGCTTAGAGAGTCTAAGAAAGTCTCTGAGGAGTTGGAGTGGGTTCGAGCTCAATTATCAAGTTTGCAGATAGAACACTCTCGGCAGAGAGCCGAATGGAGTGATCATAAGAAATACTGCCCCTCTAATGAGTTTAACGAGCAACGCTATCTAGAACTTTCCTCTAAGATATCTTCCCTTGAGTGTAGCTTGTCTGAGTCCGAAGAGACCGTTAGAGTAGTCACCCCTTTACTTGAAGGTGGTGTCCCTTGTATTGTGTTTTCCTTGTTGTTGTCCTAATGTTGTTGTTATGTTACTGACTTCTCCCGTGTTTTGGCAGCCGAGCAAAGGAAGGTAGCATCGCTGGAAGAGGAGAATGCCCGATTGAAGGGAAAGGAGGTGCAGCTGGTGGCAAGGGAAGCTCAATTACTCGGGCAGGTGGCCACTGCTGAGGCGGCATCGATGCAGCTGGCACACGACCTTGCTGCTGAAAAGGCGAAGTTTAATGATGAGCTCGTTGCGAGGGTCAAAGCCGGTGTAAAGGCGGTACTTGATAAGAAGCGAGCCGATGATGCTTCCAAGAAGGCGGTTCCGGGATCGGTTCCTCCTAAAGAGTAGGCTCATCTTTTGTAGCGCTGCGTCGCTATTTCGCCCTTTGTATTGGGTTGTAATTCGCTCGAACACCTTTATTTTCTCATACACTTTCTTTTAATGGGGTGTTGTGTCGCCAATTTGGTTGTTTTTCTTGCTTCATGACATTGCTATTCACGCTAATGTGCTTACTGATGTTGTGCCGATAATATGTGGTTTATTTTTACGACTAATTTGTGTGTTCCTGCATAAACATGAGTAGATCGGTTAATCGTAAATGCCGTTTCTGTCGAACACACTCAACAGGGAGGGTCATCGGGCCCAATGCCATGTCCCGATTGAGGTATCTCATCACCGTCTTTCAAGATCTAGTGGCAGGGTATTTGGTCCTTCCTAATTTCTATGGGATCGATATCCCCAAGAAGTTATCAATTAACTTTCTTGGGCAAGTGATTTCGGCCACTTGCAAGGGGAGCAATGTTGCCTGCTCGACTATCGAAGGCTCATGCCTCGACAATCGGTCACTGGTTTCCAACCACCAGGGCCCTAGGTATACCTCGGCACTTGCACACTGCCATCGCCCCGAGTTCGAATAGCCCGTCTTAGTGTAAGTCGCCCCGACACTTGCACAATGCCATCGCCCCGGGTTCGAAACGACCATTCGAGTGTAAGCCGCCCCGACACTTGCACAATGCCATCGCCTCGGGTTCGAAACGACCATTTAGACGCAATTGTCACATTTCCAACCCCACGTGGCCTTTCAAGAAAATAGCTGACAATATATCATACCTGCTTTTATGGGTGATATAGCTTTAGTCGCTTAGCATTCCACGGTCGTGGCTCGGGTGTTCCGTCCGGTTTTAGTATCTTGTATGCTCCTTCACCGACCTTCTCGACAATGGTATATGGTCCTCCCCATCGTGTTGCTAGTTTTTCGCCTTTTTTATCACGTTCATAACTGGGTAGATCCTTTAGTACCAACTGTCCCGGTTGGAACTCTCTTGGTCGGACCCGCTTGTTATACTCTCGTTGTATTCTTCACTGGTAATTTTCCATCTTTTGCAGGGCCATCTCTCTTGTTTCTTCTAGGTCGTCAAGATTGGCCAGGATAAGATCTGCCGAGATGTTTCGCCTTCATGCCTCGGTCCTTGTTGTAGGTATCATCGCCTCTGTTGGAAGGATAGCTTCGGTCCCATATGTTAACATGAAAGGTGATAACCTGGTTGCCTCTCTGCGAGTTTTCCTATATGCCCACAAAACATTGTAAATCTCTTCGCACCATTCTCCGTATTCTCCATCAAGCTTCTTTTTCAAGTTGTCGGCGATGGTTTTGTTTGTGATCTCAGCTTGTCCATTACTCTGAGGGTAAAGGGGTGTAGACTTGATCTTTCGGATGTTGTAGGTATTGAATAGCAAGTCGATATTCTTACCCTGTAGCTAGGGGTGTCAACGGGTCCGGGTCCTCCCGGGTATCACTAGACCCGGACCCGGACCCTACTTATAAAGGTCGGGTCCGGGTCCTAACGGTTCCGGGTCCGGTTCCTAAACTTGTGGACCCAGAACCGGACCCGTTTAAATACCCGGGTACCCATCGGTTCCGGGTACCCATTGGGTCTTAAGAGAACTATTAAAAAAACCTTAAAAACTTAATATTTTTCTTTTTTTTTTTGGCTTGGATTTAAATAATTTTTATAAAAAATTATTATTATTTCTTATTAATGTACTAAATAAAGATTAAATGTAAGAGAAAAATTTAAAACGAGTAAAATATCAAAGCTAAAACTAGCAAAAACATGAATAAAAGTATGAATAAACGGGTACCCGATACCCGCGGGTACCCAACGGGTATTACCCGTTTGGACCCGTTTAGATTCGGGTCCAATCGGGTAATTACCCGTCGGGTCCTAAGTTGCTAATGGGTCCAACTTTAGGACCCGGAACCGGACCCAAGTCTACCGGGTCCGGTTTCGGTTCCGGGTAATGGGTACGCATTGACAGCTCTACCTGTAGTTGTTTTCCATTGTCCGAGACGATTGCCGCTGGTACTCCAAAGAGACATATGATGTGCTCCCAAATGAATAGAAAAACATATCTATCCCGAATATAATTCAATGGGGCGGCTTCTACCCATTTAGTAAAGTAGTCGGTAGCCACAATTAAGTATTTTCTCTGCCCCGATCCGACATGCAATGGTCCCACGATGTCGATCCCCCATTTGGCGAAAGGCCAAGGGATGATTACTGAGTTTAACGTCACTGCTGGTGCGTGTATCTTATTTCCAAATTTTTGACATTCGTCACAGATGAGGGTCATATGCTTTGCATCCTCATTCATGTAAGGCCAGAAATATCCCATAGTCTTGGCACGCGCTGCTAGGCTACGGCCCGAGCTGTGGTTTCCCGCGGCCCCATAATGCAATTCGTTCAGGATTGTGTGCCCATCTTCTTTACTCAGGCACCTTAATAATGGTCCTAGGTATGATTTTCTGTACAGAGTGCCGTCTCGGAGCTCGTATGCAGCTGCTTTGCTTTTGATTTTGTTGATCTCGGGTAGCCCCTTGGGCAGTTTTCCTGTCTCGAGATATTCGTGGATTGCTTTTCGCCAATCATTGGCCTTATACTGATCGGTAGTGGTTGCTGATACGTGTGCGCCGATGTCTACTGTCTCAGGTACTGATGGCATTAAGATTCTCATGACTTTGATGCCCTCAACACTTGCATCCGTTAGCATGGAAGCGATGTATGCTAGGGCGTCCGAGTGGCGGTTATCTTTCCTACAGATATGCCGGAACTTGCTGTTTGGTATATGGCCGATATAGAATTGGGCGAGTTCCCAATATTTTTGTAACAAGGGGTCATGTATCGCGTACTGCCCGCTGATTTGTCGGACGACTAGCTGAGAGTCACTTGTCAATCTTACGTCTTGAATTCCCATTTCCACATTCAGGCGCAGAGCATGTATCACAACTTCGTATTCCGTGACGTTATTGGTCGCCTTAAATTCGAGTCTAAACAAGTGGACCATCTTTTTTCCCTTTGGCGTCGTAAAGACCAATCCAAGGCCTGACTCGTCTTTATTGGATGATCCATCCACAAAAACTTCCCATCGTGTCGGGTTACAGGTCTCGAGTAGATCGGACGGGTCCTCTTGGTCTTCCTCCATTCCGGGGATGTATTCTACTTCATCTTCGTCGCTCAGGGGGAAGTCTGCCAGAAAGTCGGCCACTGCCTGTACTTTTACTGCTGTTCTCATCTCGTAGAAAATATCGAACTTCTTGATCCGTGCGCTCCACTTGGAGATCCGCCCCGACCTGGTTGTATTGTCGAGTATTGATTCTATGGAGGATTTTGTGAGCACCCGAATTTTGTGAGTTTGGAAATACGTCCGAAGATTTTGAGTTGCAAACACCAATGCTAATATCAGTTGCTCGATTCTGGTGTAGTTCTTCTCCGCTGGGTTCATGGTTTTACTTATGAAATACACCGGCTTTTCTTCCCCTCCTACGTTCTTGACTAATACGGCACTAATGGCATAACTGGTCGCCCCAAGATATAGGGTTAGTACCTCCTCGGGCTCGGGCCTTTGTAATACCGGCAGGCTCGCGAGATGCTGCTTAATTTTCTGAAATGCTTCTTCGCATTCCTCGGTCAATTTGAACTTTTCTCCTTTCCTTAATGTCCCGAAGAAGTCCTTGCACTTGTCAGATGATCGAGAGATGAATCGCCCCAATGCTGCCAAGTTCCCGTTTAACCGTTGTACGTCCTTAATCGTCACGGGTGATGGCATTTCTACGACTGCTCTGATCTTATCTGGGTCTGCTTCGATACCTTTGTCGGTAATTATGTACCCTAGAAACTTGCTCGAGGTAACCCAGAAAGTGCACTTAGCAGGATTCACCCTCATCTTGTATCTTCTCATGGTTTGAAATATATCTCGGAGGTCGTCGATGTGGTTGGTGGCCACCTTGCTTTTGACCAACATGTCGTCCACATATACCTCAATGGTGTTGTGTATTTTATCTTCGAACATGTCTCCTACTAATCTTTGGTAGGTGGCGCCTGCGTTTCTCAGCCCAAACGGCATTTTGGTGTAACAATATAACCCTCTGGGTGTGAAGAAAGATGTGTGCTCTTGGTTCTCAGGGGCCAGGGGAATCTGGTTGTACCCCGAGTACCCGTCCATGAGTGTTATTGCCTTGTATCCAACTTTGGATTCTACTAGCTGATCGATGCTGGGGAGGGGGAAGCTATCTTTCGGGCACGCTTTATTCAAGTCGCTAAAGTCGATGCAGACTCGAACACCTCCATTCCTTTTAGGGACTATCACCATGTTAGATATCCATTGTGGGTATTGAGCTTTTCGAATGATTCCTGCTACTTGCAACTTCTTTAGTTCGGCCTCCACCGCTGCTTGTAGCTCGGGTGCAATTCTCCTCATCTTTTGTCGGATTGGATTGAACTTAGGGTCTATTCTCAAGTGGTGTGAGCAGACTTCTGGGTCAATTCCTTCCATATCGTGCATTTGCCAGGCGAATATGTCCATGTGTTCTTTCAAAAGAGTTATCAACTGCTGTGTTTGTTCATCCGTCAATAGAGTCCCTATTCTCACCATTTTAGGCTCTTCCTCAGTGCCTAAATTAACTTGTCGAGTAGATTCTAAGGCCGAGAAATTAGGCTTTGGTTCATCGACTATTGTCGGATCCTTTGATTGCTATAAGATCTGCTTCTCGCCAGCTTCATAGGTGGTGATGGCTTGTGATATCACCTTTTCTAGCTCTTCAACCGCCCTTATTTCCTTAGATTTATTCTTTTCTTGGCGTTTCCTCAATCGCCTTTCTTCATTTTGCTGGATATCTATCTGTACGCATTGTCGCGCCGCCTGGGGGTCGCCCAATACCTCCACTACCCCTCGATAGGATGGAAACCGCAATCTTTGGTGGTATGCCGAGGCGACCCCTTTGATTCCTGCGAGCCAGGGTCTACCAAGGATTGCTTCATAAGGTGACACAACGTCGACCACACAAAAGGTGGTGAGTGTGTCTAGGAACCCTTCCCCGTCCGAGACTCTGAGGGTGACTTCTCCTTTTGGTACTGTCACTGTACCGTTGAAGCCGTAGATTCGATAGGTCGACGGGATTAAGATGTCATCAGATAACTCCATTCTTTTGAAGGTGTCGTAAAATAGGACCTCGACTGAACTGCTGCTGTCCATCAGTATCCTTCGGACACCCCATTCTTCAATAAGCAAGGTTATCACTAGGGGATCCCCATGTGCTTGACCATTTGACGGGACGTCTTTTGCTGAGAAAGTGATCGGCTGCATCATCCAAGGTTCCATGGGCAGAGTTTTGGCCACACTGAATATTTCCTTTCCCACTCGATCTCTTTTGTAAATCCTTGAAGTGATACCGGTTCCCAAGTCAAACTCTTGAGTTGCCGAGTACGAGATGGTGTTACAAGCGAACTGGGTACCACGATTGATTCTTATTTGATGCACTGGTACGTCGGGCTGAGCTGGTGTCGGCGATGTCTTGACAAAATATCGCAAGTATCCATCTCGGATCAGGTGTTGGACGATATCTTTTACCTCCCAACAATCATTGGTCGAATGGCCACGAAACTAGTGGTAATCGCAAAACTCGGGATGGTTCCTTGTTTCTTCGAACTGAATTCCCCTCGTTTTCGGGTATCGGATATCGTTCCTCTTTTCTACTTCCTTGAATATTTCTTCCAATGATGCATTTAGTGGAGTGTAAGATCTGGGTTCGTGGTGAGGCTTCTTTCCTTTCTCGACCCAAATTTTCTTGTTCTCCCCGTGATGTTGTGTGCTCGGCCTTTTCTCTGGTCGCTTCGGAGCTTCTCGTGGGGTTGCCTCTACTATAGTACTTGCTTCTTGTATTCCTCTATCCTGTGCTCCTTCCTGTTTTTCTTCTAGAGCGATGTAATGTTCTTGCATCTTCCTGATTTCCCTTAACATTTTAGGTTTCTCGGTGTACATTGCTATCCAAATAGGATCTGACTTCCCCAATGAATTTTCGAACCCGAAGATCTGTTGATCGACCGGTACCTTCCCGATGTCACTACATAACTTCCTCCATATGTCTGTTAGAGACCGCAACGGTTCCCTGAATCTTCGTGCAAGCATAAAGAGCTTATTAACTCTGGGCCGAGCTATACTGTTATGCATGTAAGTTTCAAGGAAGGTTTCCACCAAGACTGCATAATTGCCAACGGATTCATCGGTGTAAAACAGTTCTTTGCCTCACCTTCCCAGACTTTGGGAAGAATTTGCACATGACCACATCGTAATTCTTTCCATTGTAACAAGGACATGTTGTACATTTTGATATGCTCTCCAGGAATTCATCCTCAATCAATAATAAAATTAGCTACTCGCCCCAAAATATTCTCCGTCAAACCTAGATGGGAAGATCGGCAACGTACACTTGGGCGGGAAAGGAGTCCGATCCAATTCCTTGGTAAATGGTGTCTTCAATGTAGCCTTGATTGACACTTCGCCAACTTATCGTCCTCGTCATTTCCCGTCGGTTTCTTGACCATCTGCTCAAGTTGCTCGATCTTTTGCTTGGTTGTCGTCGATCCGTACCCTCATTGGTCGCCTTTTCCTCGGTCGAAGAATCCTCGGGTGGGCCATACCCTCCCCTTGATCGATTAGGGTCGGGATCTTTTGCTTGGTTGTCGCATCCGTACCCTCATTGGTCGCCTTTTCCTCGATCGAAGAATCCTCGGGTGGGCCATACCCTCCCCTTGATCGATTAGGGTCGGGCATGCGTTCTCGGCTCGGGGATGGGGTTGGAGTGTTTCTCGGCTGGGTGTGATTGCTAAAAGCGCCTCGACTCGACGACCCTCTTGACCCCGCTTTCCTGTTGCGGAGTTGGTAGTTTTCATGTTCCAAGGCTAGGTTCCTTCTCTGCAGCTCTCTCATAAGGTCTTCTTGCCTTCTTTGACTTGCCAAGATAGCAAGTAACATTGGGTCGGTGCTCTCATGGCTAGAGTGGCCGTTCACTTGGTTTCCTGCTACAGTGGGGGGTGCAGTTGGAGGTCTTGCCGAGGGGATAACGGGGGGAACGGTTGGAGCTACGGGAGGATCAGCTGCTGCTGGTGGGATGTCTCGGTCGAGGTCGCCCATTCCTAAGCGCACTCGTCTAAGCCTTTCCCCTTCTTGTTCTAGTGCACGCTGGTACTCTGTCGGTTGTCTTTCTCGCCTCCGTTCCTCCTGCATCATTTGTACTTCCTCCTCTTCCTTAGTATCCGATGCAGTTCTTCCGTCCACCATGTCCCCCTGCATCATCTGGCTCGGGTTGATCCTCAATACTCTGGGTGGGAGATCGTCGTCTCGGCCTAGATCGACTTCCTCGTCAACAGTAGCCATGCCTTTGCCTGGTGCCTAAGTCTCGCCTTGGTGATTTTGCCGATGGTCTTCGTGTCGGGCATCCGTCAGTCCTTCTTGTACACTAGATCCCGTTGTGGCCCGGTTCCTGAGAATCCTACTCGTCCTGGAGGTGCTCGCCATTACCTTCAGTGTTTCCCTTGTGCCTCGGCTCGCCCGTCCGTCCCTACCTACGTCAGCAAAGTGCACAACACTTACTTCGAACTATTTTCGAAAAGGTTAAGGATGAAGTACAGCAGTTCTGCTGTGTAAGGTGGAAAAAGTTTTTGTAGTACAATTCCATTTATGCTAGCGTGTTGATCTCAGCAATCAAGTGGTTTTGACCGCAAAGGACAATTTTTTGAAAAGCTGTCTCAACACATCGCTTTCGGTACTTTCTCTATGCATTAATCATTATTTGTCCTAACATTCCTAGTGCCAGAAGTCATTAATCATCAGTACGTTAGATCGGAAGATTTCTTTCTTGACTATGGTTGATGATACGATAACCTTCACCAACTGTTGTGCCGACCGTCTACCCATACGGATTGCCGAAAATCCCTAAAGACAGGTGTGTCATATGATTCCTTGGTTTTCTACTGATGTTGTGAGGCTTTTAGTGTAGGATCAAGATGAGACTTAATAATGAAGCGCTCACTAAACTCCTTCCAGCCGTAGTTTCCGGAAAACTGAACTCGATGACTTCGAGTTAGCCTTGCCTCCACCACTGTTGTACTTTGTTTAACTCACTAAGAAGGTCCAAACGACGAAATAACGTTTCAACTTAGCTTCTACCGGTCATCAAAGATGATCCATTCGGGAGCTTTGAGGTGTTATTACGTTTATCTTAGATCGAAGACAAGGCGATCTTTAACCCAAAAAAAGCTTAACTCAATAGAAAACACTTAACTCGACGTAAGGAGATTAATCAAACTTGCCCGACCGGAATCCCTCACTCATAAGGTAAGAGATCTTACGGCACTTATTCGATGAAATTAAGACGGTGAAAATAACTAAACAAGTTTTTCCTTTTAAACTAAAATTCCGTGATGTTTTCAAGGATTTAAGTAAGTGAAAGCAAATGTAACAAAATCGGGCTTTTAACCACAAAGGTAAACTTGAAACGACAAATCTAGCAACCCATGTATTTCAAACATTAGAGTCTTGAGAAAAAATGGTCAGCGAGGTGGAATTTCATTCTAGCTTCTACCAACATCAAAAGATGTTATTTCGGGAGCTTACTGATCTTCTAATAACTCGCTTAGACAACTTAAGCAAACAGCCTAGTTTGATGATTTAATCTTGGCAACTCGACTTAACCAAAAGCAAAAGCGATTGATGCTAATAAAAACAGTCCTACACCAAAACTTAACAAGTTTTTACTAAGAAAACAAAAACAAGAACATCTCGCCAGCTTTGTCTACCAACACGTTTAACCAAAAGAGTTTCTCCCTTAGCTTCAACTAACACGCAAGGTGGCTTAGGAGAACCGATTTCAAGGTATCCGAAGATGTTACACGGTCCCCTTAGTCGGCGCCAGAATGTAGATGTAGAAAATCCTACTACTACATCCAAAGGATCTCAAACATACACAAAGAAGTAAATAAGCAAGAGAAATATAAGAACACAAGATGTATGTGGTTCGGTATGATTACCTACGTCCACGGGGTAAAAGGATGATCTTATTACTTGGCTCATGATTACAAGATGGGTGCTTCTCTCAATACTCTAGGTGTGCTCCCTTTTCTCTCTCTCCCTTACTTGGGTTTTACCTCTCTACATGGTCTCTATTTATAGTCACAGATGCTGATACATCGATACTACGGTATTGGGCCTGGTGTAGCTTCCTTGATGTTCTTCTCGGGTGACTAGCTGATGCTTCAGCCGATCTTCTCTTTTGCTCAAGTCGAGATATCTAGCCGAGCCGAGTGGTGTCCTCATCCGACGTCGTTCGTTTGGTGGAGATGACCGACGTCGCCCTTTAGGTCCCTGGCCGAGTCCCATTTTGACCGATCTTTTCTTATCTCTTCACCAACTCTGTCAGTGCATTGATTATCCTCGAACCCGATGAGCATTACATCAGAGCTTTTCTCTTCCTTTATGTCGACCTCACGAGCTGCCTCCATTCCTCTTTTCTCGCGCCCAGATCTGGTGAGACGATTCAATGCTTCTAGTGCTTGTTTCTCTTGGTACGCCCTCGTCCAGGATGGTTCCACATGTCCCTGTGGATTATTTGCACCTACAACCACCTTGAAATAAATGTATTGAATGATTAAAATAGTTCTACGACAGGAATATATATATAGCTTCGTAAATCAAAGCAATCAAACTAAATAAAGAAATATCAAGCAAACTAAATAAAGTTACTTCTATAAAAAAGCTAACAGTAATTAAGGAAATATATATGAAACGGTGCTGGTGTCGCAGCATCTTTCGCCCCTGCAAACGCGGCTTGTCCTCAAGCCTCAAATTCTGGAAAACGAAGGAGAAATTATGTAACATTTTCCCACGTAGCTTCGTTAATAGGTCGATCATGCCACTTGATTAGCCAACGAGTGACAGCGCGATTGTTATGCTTAAACATTCCTCGTTCCAAAATTGATTAAGGTTCCCATTCGAAGTGGTCAACAGTGGTAGGAAAAACAACATCAGCACTCATAATAATTCCCAATTTGCGTTTCAAAAGTGAAACATGAAATACTGGATGAATGCGACATTGGCTTGGCAAATCCAATCTATAAGCAACAGTCCCAATCTTTTCTAACACACGATAAGGAACGTAGAATCGTGGAGATAGTTTGGAATAAGATTGATTAGCTGCTATAGTTTGATGGTAAGGTTGTAGACGCAGAAAGACCCAATCTCCTACAACAAAACTCCTCTCACTATGATGTGCATCAGCATAGAGCTTCATACAATCCTGAGAAGCTTGTAAATGATTTTTGAGAAGGCGTAAATTGCGGTCTCGAGCTCTTAAGGTTAAGTCCACGGCATTAACAACAGTTGTACCTGGAAAATAAGCGAAAATTGTTGGTTGTGGCCTGCCTTATAGGGCTTCAAATGGAGTCATTCTAATTGCAGAGTGATAAGAAGTGTTATACCACCATTCATCCCATGGTAACCAACGACACCAATCATGAGGTGTCTGACTAGAAAAACAACGAAGATACCATGCAAGTGTTCGATTTGTTACCTCCGTTTTGGCCATCCGTTTGAGGATGATAGGTCGAACTCCGACAAAGTTGTGTATTGTGCGAAGAAAAGAAAGCTTCCCAAAAATTATTTGAAAAGATGGGATCACGATCACTTACAATTGTACGAGGCATTCCATGAAGACGAACAATATCCTGCACAAATATATCAGACACCACATATGCACTGTATGGGTGAGAAAGCGCACTAAAATGTGCATACTTAGAAAGACGGTCAACCACTACCATTATTGAAATCCGACGCTGTGAAGGAGGTAAACCATCAGTAAAATACATGGAAATATCGAGCCAAACATCGTCAGGAATAGGCAAGAGTTGGAGTATACCAGGGGGAGAAATTGCTTTAAATTTATTCCGTTGACATACATCACAGTGAGCAATATAGGTCTTAATGAAGCCCTTCATTCCCTGCCAATAAAAACTATTTTGCAAACGTTTGCAGGTGTGGAACTATCCAGAATGACCAGCAGTATGAGTGTTATGAAATTCATGTAATAGCTTAGTACACCAGGGAGAAGAGGGAATAACCACTAATATTTGATGTTTATAGCGGAGAACATCATTCGTATATGAATATTGTTTCTTACAGTCCGGGTTATGGATAAGTGCATCAATTAAGCTTCGCATCTCAGTATTAGAATGGCATTCTTGAATAATGTCATCAAGACCCGCAAATATTGGAGCTGTAAGAGCAGCAAATGTAGAATCAGAAATGCGAGATATTACATCTGCAGCTATATTTTCCTTACCATGACGAAATACAATCTCATAATCATAGCCTAATAACTTAGATAACCATTTTTGTTGTTCCATTGAAGATAATTTCTGATCCAAGAAGTAATTAATGAAAAAGTGGGGGTACAACAAGTCAACAACCACACCCAAGATTTCGTTTGGCAATCTGAATGGACTAACTCCAATATACTTTCAAGAGAATCAACTAGACAGTCAGACTCAATCAAAGAAAAGTATATCCAAGAGTTATATATATCTATCTCAACACAATCAGAGTTAAACAGAAACAAGTCCGTAAACCTGATTATAGTGTGTGAGTTCTTGGACGGTATCAAACCAATATCTTTTGTTTTTATCACAACCTATTTAAGACCCACCGTATATAAACCTCTTTAAGCAACAATCACTTAAGGAATATTTCAACACGATGTTCACTTAAAACAGGGTTAGTCCAGACTGGTCTAACAATGTGAAAAAAACAAAGTCAAGAGTCCAAGATCAATCAAGTCTTATCCAACAAACAAGGTTGGATTTAACAACTATAATTGATTAACGTACAACCTGTGATATTTCAATTATAAAGATAAATAATATAATACGGAAAAGAAATAACACAGACACCAGAAATTTTGTTAACGAGGAAACCGCACATGCAGAAAAACCCCGGGACCTAGTCCAGAATAAACACACATTGATTATAAGCTGTTACACCAATTTCCTACCAATTATTCGGACTAGATGTAATACCTGCTTCAGATGTATTCAAGCACTTATAGAACTCCTAGCAGAACACCGATTCTCTTTAGGAATTCTTCTCGTATAACTTCTAGCAGAACACAAATTCTCTTTAGAAGTTATTCCCAAAAATCTTCTGGCAGAACAAATTTCTCTTCAAAAGATACAACAACACGGTTGATATTTTTCGATCTTTTGTTTTCACAAAACACCTATTTGATTTCCCTTTAGATGTAAATCAAGGTTTTGGAAATCTTGTGTTTGTTTCGAACAACTACCAGATAAAAGTAGAGATACCGAAACAAAATTGTAGATTAGGGTTTTAACTTACAATCAGTATGCGTACACACAAGGAGTCCGTTAACCTGATTTTCGTAAGTGAACTTGGGCGATTCCAAAGATCAATTTCCAAGTTAAGAAAACCCTAATAATTCTACAACAAGAACAACTAGAATAAATATATAGATATCTTCTTTAAAACTCCTTAAGTATTTTTATGAGATACCTTAATCGAAGTTTTCTTTCTAGCTTCCGATTTCGACTAACAAGTGTTGGTATACGATCGGAAACTGAAATCTATCAAAACCTAAGGTTTATGATCAACAACTCTTGAATGGTCTTATATCATAAGAGAAGACCTTAGAATAGACAAGAGGTGAAAAACCTAGATTACAAGTTGTATAATCAATCACGAAGATTAAATCCAACTTGGCTTTGTGATCCCCAATACAAAGACTTTTATCTCACTCTTGTTCACGAAGAACAAAAGACATGGAAAACAACCTTATGAAGCTTACACCAACTTTCCAAAGGGGATGAAAACGTGTAGCACTCACGAACCCTTTATTATAGTGAACAAGGTGGACTGAAAGCTAAGCAAAGCTATTTTCCTTTTTCAAGACTCTCCTAATTTTGGGAGTCTTTCCTAAGTTACAAATCTTGCCAAAATAATTAAATAAAGGGAAAAAAATGGTTTAGTCCAAAACTGGCTCAAATAATACGCTTTAGTCCAGACCTAGTTGACTAGGTACAGATTAATCCAAGAATTGTGTAAAGACGCTGCTATCCTTCGCACGCTTTTAATAAAGCACACGTGTAGCGAATGAAATCAATTTTGTAACTGACACAATGAACGTGGTTGCGACACGTTATATCCAGAACTGATTAAAAACCGCGGCGTAACTGACAAAACATTAAATCCAACATTTTGCTTTTGCAGACTAAAACCAGAAGAAAAAAATCAGAAAAACTTCAGAAATTTTTTTGCAGACAAACCCTAGAAATTTCTTCAAATTATTGAAAACATTTAATCAAAACTCTAAAATCTTACTAATCAAAACACCTAGATGATTGCAGTATCAGTAACATCATGTTGAAAGGAAATAAAGTAGCTTCAAAGAGAAACGCACCAACAGTGGAAGATTCAACATCAACTGAAGAAGAAAATCCATCAGTTGCGGTAGAAGAAATTCAAAAATCAACATCACCAAGGACGAGATCAAAGTCAGCATTAAAAGATTCAACATCAATTTCATCCCCAACTCCGTCAGTTACAGTAGAAGAAATTCGAAAACCAACAGCACCAAGGACGAGATCGAAGAGAGCATTAGAAGATTCAACATCAATTTCAGTACCAGAAACTTCAAAAAAATCACCACCTAAGAAGAAATCAAAGACTTCAAATCCTTCAAAGCCTTCAAAGCCTTCAACATATGTTAAAAGAAAAAAAAGGTAACAATTCAAGTCCAGTTCTGTCTATTTTTGAGCAATTTTTATGAGATTTCTTGTATATGTGTACAGATCTGTACACCAACATGCTGTTGCAGTGATTCATGTCCAGTTCTGTATGTTTTTGAGAAATTTTTATGAGTTTTGTTACTGGTGTGTACATACTAGTACGCCAACATACTGTTGTACTTTTTCATGTCATGTTATGTCTGTTTTTGAGCAATTTTTTGTGAGAATTGTTGCTGGTGTGTACATACTAGTTGTTTGTGGGTGAAAATGGTTTCTGCTGATTTCAGTAATCTCGGGTGTGTGGTTGAGAAACGAATTTAAACCCTAAACAATGTACTGCAAGGGAGTACTTTAGATTCGAGAGATCAATCTGTACAAGTCCGGCCTAAACCAAGAAATGGCCGTTCCAGACTTACTTCGGTCACAAAGTGGAGGAGAATGGGTTGGTTTTGGGGAGGGAAGCAAGGAAAGTGATGAGACCAGAATAGTTGATTCTGGAAGAGTAGTTGTGTTATGACTTGTATCAGAAAGTGGGAAGCTAACGTATGAAAAGCTAGCAAACGTTTTCTGAGTGGTGTATGCTCCTGACTGAACTTGTTGTTCAGTGGAAATATGTAAGACCTATTTATACAAGTCGAAGTGAAACGTACTCTGGTCTCATTAAGGAATGGAAAAATGGGTGAATAAATGGGAGGAGGTGGTAACGTTAACGCATGGAATTGATGTTCCATAAAACCGTTAACGCATGGAATTGATGTTCCATAAAAAGAACGTTTTACCATTAACTCCCTATATTTACTAACCGCCTCATCCTTATGACACTTCCCTATGACGGGCGTAGTATACGCCGCACGCTGTAAACCGCCAAACCAATACCCAAAGAGGAACCCCAGTTTGTGATATGTGTTGATGTCTCGAATATTTTTGTGGAAAACATGTAGCATGTTGTTGTTTCCTGGCAAATCGCACTGGGGAGACTTGCTAGCTTGGTGACCTTCGACGGTTGAGATTTTGCATCTCAAGAGGAAAGATAACCGTTGATCGTTGCACGATTTCATTTTGGTAGCCGCGTAGGGAGGGCCAGCATGGTGACGCGGTTAGGTTGGCATGCCGTTGGCATGGCCAAACTTAGGTTTTCGGGCTAAAGGTTACCATGCGTCGTCTGATAACCTTGGATGGCTAAGATTTTGTCCTGGGATTGAAGGGGGGCCGTTGATCGTCGCACGCCTTCGTTTTTGGTAGCCGCGTAGGGAAGGCCAGCATGGTGGCGCGGCTAGGTTGGCATGCCGTTGGCATGGCATGGTTTGGCGTGGCCAAACTTAGGTTTACGGGCCAAAGGTTACCATGCGTCGTCTGGTAACCTTGGATGGCTAGGATTTGCTCATGGGATTGAAGGTGGACCGGTGATCGTCGCACGCCTTCATTTTTGGTAGCCGCGTAGGGAAGTCCAGCATGGTGGCGCAGCTAGGTTGGCATGCCGTTGGAATGGCATGGTTTGGCGTGGCCAAACTTAGGTTTTCGGGCCAAAGGTTACCATGCGTCGTTTGGTAACCTTGGATGGCTAGGATTTGCTCCTGGGATTGAAGGGGGACCGTTGATCGTCGCACGCCTTCGTTTTTGGTAGCCGCGTAGGGAAGGCCAACATGGTGGCGCGTCTAGGTTGGCATGCCGTTGACATGGCATGGTTTGGCGTGGCCAAACTTAGGTTTTCGGGCCAAAGGTTACCATGCATCGTCTGGTAACCTTGGATATCTAGGATTTGCTCCTGGGATTGAAAGGAGACTGTTGATCGTCGCACGCCTTCGTTTTTGGTAGCCGCGTAGGGAAGGCCAGCATGGTGGCGCGGCTAGGTTGGCATGCCGTTGGCATGGCATGGTTTGGCGGGGCGAAACATAGGTTTTCGGGCCAAAGGTTACCATGCGTCGTCTGGTAACCTCGGATGGCTAGGATTTGCTCCCGGGATTGAAGGGGGACCGTTGATCGTCGCACGCCTTCGTTTTTGGTAACCGCGTAGGGAAGGCCATCATGGTGGCGCGGCTAGGTGCGTTTGGCGTGGTGGGGCTAAGGGCTTAGCATGTCGTTGGCACATGGTTCGGCTAGTATGGCTAGGGCCAAGGCAAGGTGCGGTTTGGCTTGGCATGGTGGGGCCAAGAGTTTGGCATGTCGTTGGCACATGGCGCGGCTAGCACGGCTAGGGCCAAGGCAAGGTGCGGTTTGGCTTGGAATGGTGGGGCCAAGGGTTTGGCATGACGTTGGCACATGGTGCGGATAGCATGGGTAGGGCCAAGGCAAGGTGCAGTTTGGCTTGGCATGGTGGGGCCAAGGGTTTGGCATGCCGTTGGCACATGGCGCGGTTAGCATGGCTAGGGCCAAGGCAAGGTGCGGTTTGGCTTGGCATGTGGGGCCAAGAGTTTGGCGTGAATGGTTTGGATTGGCATGGCGGGGCCAAGGGCTTGGCATGCCATGGGTGCATGATGCGGCTAGCATGGCTAGGGCCAAGGAAAGGTGCGGTTTGGCTTGGCATGGTGGGGCCAAGGGTTTGGCATGCCGTTGGCACATGGCACGGCTAGCATGGCTAGGGCCAAGGCAAGGTGCGGTTTGGCTTGGCATGTGGGGCCAAGGGTTTGGTGTGAATGGTTTGGCTTGGCATGGCGGGGCCAAGGGCTTGGCATGCCATGGGCGCATGGTGCGGCTAGCATGGCTAGGGCCAAGGCAAGGTGCGGTTTGGCTTGGCATGTGGGGCCAAGGGTTTGGTAGGTGTGGCTGGCATGGTTTGACATTGGCACAGGGGTGCGGCTAGCTTGGTTGGCATGCCTTGGCGCGGTAGGTGTGGTTGGCATGATTTTCCATTGGCACAGGGGTGCGGCTAGCATGGTTGGCATGCCTTGGCGCGGTAGGATGTGGCTGGCATGATGAGCCATTGGCACAGGGGTGAGGCTAGTATGGTTGGCATGCCTTGGCGCGGTAGGATGTGGCTGGCATGATGAGCCATTGGCACGTGCGGTGTGACAATTAGGGTTTTGGCTTGTCGAAACCCTAATTAGCATTTAAAAAAAAGGTACCCTGGTGTTTTCTCGCAGACACATTAAAGGGTTTAATAAATGCGTTTAAGTCCTGTGACGTCACTGTCTGACTAGGGTTTTTCGATTTTACCCCTAAGTTAAATACCATCATCAACATTAAGTCCCCTGCTTAGCTCGGAACAGGGGCGTTGTTGCGAGGTAAGCATAAGATGGTGACAGACAAGGACACAATCGAAACGTAAATCATTCAAGATGGTCAGGAAGATCCGTCTAACCTTTTTCAGGAAGTAAGGAGAATCTGTGATCCTCATATTTGGCGGCTTTGTGTAAATTCTGCTCGTGGTACTTACAGGTTAGGCTGGAACGGAGCCACTAGTGCAGATTTGGTGTGAAGGGAAGCTGCTAGCACTGGTCGGCTTGGACTTGGAGCCGTTAGCACTGGATCGGCTTGGAATGGGAGGCGTAGGTATCGTACGGCTTGGAAAGGAGCCGTTAGCACTGGATCGACTTTTAAATGGGAGCTAGCGTAAATTTGGCGCGGGCGCTGATCCATTGGCCTGGCATGGCGTGAGCGTTGGCTTCGGGAAGACAACAACTTGCTTCAGTTTCGTGGGAAGGTGACGACTTTTTCGAGAGCTAAGGAGAGTTCATGATCCCCGTGTTTGGAAGCCTTGCATAGATTCTATTTGTTGTGTAGACCGTGAAGCGGTGAGATGAAGATCGTCAGCTTAGTCTAGCCATGCATCATCTTGGCTGGGTTAGGGAACATCATGACGCCTGCTCGGCGAGTTGTTGGTGTTGGCGCATTAGCATGAAAGGCGCGGATTGTTGCAAAATCGAACGTGGAGCGCTGCAAGATCGCACTGGCAAGGAAAGCGCGGATGTCTTGGGAGTGGCAAGGCTTACTCTTGTGGGACCGATTGCCTTTCTTCATGCGCGGCTTTAACAGTGAATTCTTTCCTTATTCAAAAATATGGAAGCGTTACACCCATAAGAGAGCGTTACTTCTCCTTTCCCCTTTTTAGGGTTTGTGCAATACATATATTGCTGGTGAAATTGTATCATCTTCCTCTTTCCAGTTGTTCGTTAGTGAAGGTAGGGTAAAGCTCATTCCTCCTCCTGGTTTGGTATTGTGATGGAATCTCCTAGCAACGATCGTACCTCCTTTTCCGAGAGATAAGTAGAATCCGCGATCCTTGCGCCTTGCAGCTTTGCGTAAATCCTGGTATGATTGTGCGTCTTCAGGGCTAGGCTTTTGGAACGCGAGGCGGAGCTGCTAGTATAGACTTGGTATGAAAGGGACCCATTAGCACTGATTTGGCTTGGAATGGGCGTGGGCTGCTTGACAAAGCGTTGCCCAAGCATGGCGTTGGCGAAGCAAAGGTGCGGACTGTTTACACGGTGGAGGCTTGTCTTCGCGGGACCGATTGCCTTTCCTCCTTACTTAGCCAAATAGGAAATCCTTTCCTTATCCAAATTCCGAGAGTGTTATGCTTTCGGATGGAAACTTTACTGCCCGAGAGATTGCTGGGGAAAGTGCTTGAAGAAGCTCGGACAGAGGCGTTGGCAACTCGCGCATCCGCTTTCTATGACCATTTTCCCCTTTTTGCTGTCTTTTCTTTGTTGTATAGACGTCTTGGTGCTTTTGCAGACTTATTGTTATCTTCTTGGTATTCATGGCGAAGTTAGGGTTTCGCCAATTAGCATCCCGCTTGCGGTTTCACATCTTTGAATAAAACTTCTTATTTGAAAGACTTCAATCTTCCATTAGAATATGTTGTTCGATCTTCCAATCCCTTCAGAGCTCCTGAGTAATTGAATAAGGCACTTCCTGTATGTTTTTAGCTTTTCTGGTCGTGACCTGATGGTTGATCGTGTCTTCTGAGCTCTGACAGTGAAAGGATTTCGTGTAGATCCCCAGTCCCCAAGTATGGTTGATAGGTGTGATAAACACCTAGATTTATATCTATTGTTTATGCTTTCTTTGCGAGTTTTCTTGTAAATTATGTATCTTATGTTTGATTTTGAGTTTATTAGGTGCAATGGAGTCACCGAGAACAAAAAGAGAAGAAATCACTCATTTAAAGCAAAAAGGACAAAAAGGCCAATTCACTGGCGATATTTGGAGCAGGCTAGGTCATGCAAGAGGATTTAAACTGTAAATCTCATAGAAATGACAGTTGAACTGAGAATTAGGCTATCGGTTGTCTGGAACCGACAAGCTAAACAAGTTCAGGTGGATCTTATCAAAAGCTTGGGTGCCTAGATGTATTTCATCTAACCAAAAGCTAGAATTTGACCCATTTATTCACATTTTAGGTGGAGAGATTCAAGACCAGATCTCTCTTCTCTCTATCTGCCAAAAGTTCACACCGTCAGGTCATGGTCCGATGAATCGTTGAGAGTTGCCATGGATTAAAGATCGATGAAGAAGGAATGAAATTGCTATGTGTTTTAGTGGGTATTTGGAATCTGAGATGAACATGATGGAATAAATCAAGTTGCAGCTGAGTTAAAATGGATGAGAAACTAGGTCAAGAAGTTCTGCTGCACTGATTTGGTAAAAAGGGGTTTTGATTTCTGGAATGAATTAAGAGATGGGTTTTGTTCGAATTGTAACCTGATGCCGAGAAAGATGCTGAGACGGAGATTGAGGTTAGGGTTTTGAACCTGATGTTGAAAGTGGAACTCGAATTGCAGTCGAGAGTGAGATTGAGATACAGCTGCTGTTGGAGTAATTTGAGAGGCAATCGATGATTCTAGAGCAGGAGCTGCTGATACTGATGAAGAATTAGAAATAAATGAAGATTGAGGTCGTTGTGAGATTACAGGGAAGAATTGATGATTGGTTCTGGTGATTGTAGAATGACTCAAGAGTTGCTGAAAAATGATGCAACAACAAAGGTAACGATGATTATGGAATCGGTTTAGCTGGTCGCAATGGAGATATGGCAGTTCAGAGAGTGATGGGCTGTGAACAAAGAAGAACAAGAGATGGATAGTAATTGTGGAATTGAAGCTCCAGTTAACAAAGAAGCTGAGGGAATGTGGAGATGAGTTACAGTGGTTCGATCGAGACACCTGGGATGCTGCAGTTGCTACTGAAATTGCAGGTGTGTAGGTGATGGCTGTTGCAGGCAAATTACAAGGGATTTTAGGTTATGACTCTGAGATGTGCAAGGAGTGTGAAGCCATTGCTCTGGTGGTTCATATGGAAGCAAATACTGGAGTGTCAAGAGAATTAGCTGGTACTTGTGTTGGTATTGCGATTGCAGCTTAGCTAGAGGGTCATGGTCATGTAACTAATGCCTGAAGCTGGTGATTGTCATGGAAGAGTAGGTGTTGTGCTATTATGAAGGCTAGTGGGCTGGTAATGCAGAGATGGAGTAGGTTCTGCAGCTGAGATATGGTTGTTGTGCAAGTGCTAGGTGAAGGAACATATGGAGTTGGTGGTGCTCTTACTGATGGTGGTATGGAAGAGAGAAGATTGGGTTTAACTGAGATTGTTATTGAAGTGTCTGTTGCTGCAGTGCAAAATGGCAAAGGAGCTGGTGCTGCTGTGTTATGAAGCAGCTGATAGTTGAGCTGAAGTTGGTGTTACAGGTGCCAGCAGGACAATGAGCTACAAATGGTGCTAGTGCAACTAGCACTAAAACTGATGCCGTTGGTGCTATAGGAAAGAACTGAAATGCTGAGAATGAATGCAATAATATGTGAATTTATAGATGAATGTTAGGATCCAGGTACAAAGTGAATTGGCAGAGTCTGGGCGTGATGGTGATGAAAGAATGGAATTGAACTGCAACTGTTGGTATCAAGCAGGTGCAGGTGATGTTGTGGAGAAATGGGTTCTGATTACAAATACAGGGAGGATTCGGATTTGCTTAAATGCATGCCTAGGTTTTACAGGTTATAATGTGAACCAGTGCTACATAATGAAATGGGCTAATGACTGAATTGCAGAGAAGAGATGGCGGTGATCTTTGTGGGCTAAGCTCGCAATGAAGGGTGGTGTATTGTTAAATATGCAGGTGAATGGGTGAGTTTCTGGGCTGGTATTGACGCTGCGAAATGGTTTGAGCTGATGCTGTGTGATGAGTGCGCTGCAAGGGGAAATGTTGGCGAGGCTGTGAAGAGCAAAGAATGAATGGAATTGCAGGTGAATTGGTGGAGTTGCAGTGGTGCTGCACAATGATGGTGCAACACAGCACAAGTTCAAACCTTGCAAAAAAATGGCTTTGGCCTGGCAAACCAGTTAGACCTGACTCCAGTTGACTCGTCCTGACTCAGTTGACCCGACCATCTTGACTCGGTTGACCTGACCGATTTGACCCGTTGACCGGTGACCGGGCAGACTTTGCCGGTCACCTGAGATGTTTGCCGGCGACTTTTCCGGCCAAATTCCGGCCTATGATACCAGTTTCCCGGCGACAGTTTTGGACAGAATTCTACATGGGTTTTCTCACACATGGGCTTGGAGGACTTCTATCTAGTGGACTTTTGAAGAATATACCTAATTTTGGAAACAAGAGAGCTATTTAAAGGAAAGACTTTTACAACTATGGGATATCTTTTTATCTTTTGCCTCTACTCTTGTTCTAGGGTTTAGAACCATGAAGTCTTTTCTCTTTCTTCTTGTTATGAATTCCATGAATATGAGCTAGAGTTTTCTTTTGGTTATGGATTAGTTGGATTTCCAAACATGAGTTTTTGTTCAATAAATTAGTTTTCTCTCATATTATCGTTTATGATTCACCATTAATATTGTCATATGATTGAATGTTTGTTTTGTCAAGTTGCAAATTGGTAGAACTCACATGCATGTCTTTTGCTAGATTAGGGTTATTATACGCAAAAGTGATAATTCATGATTTGAAGTAGCATAAATATGATTATAGTTTGTAGTGATATATTCTTATGATCATATGTGAACCATAACCTTTGTTAAATCGGATTAGTGCTTTTACACGTTCGATTGCTTTGATTGGTCTGATTTCATAGAACCTAATGCATCTAGGGAATTAAACTTGATTAGTGCTTTTACACGTTAAGTTGTTCTTTTAGATAGAATTCATATTCGCATCTTTCAATGTGTTTGTTGATGACAAGAGGAGATTAGCGGGATATTCTTGCGATCAAGGTATTCTAGGGCCTTTGATAAAAGTTGAGATTAAAATATCAATTCTAGTTAATTCTTGAAAACATGTTTGTGATTGAATACGAAATCCATGACCAATACTTTCTCAATCTTGATTTGCGTGTTTACTTTTTATTGTTTTGCTTTTATTTTATTTTCGTTTATAAAAATCAGAAAACTCCCGGTGTTATTTATAGGAAACCGAATCAATTTGGCAACCAAGACCTCTCTGTGGGAACGATCCTTTCTTGCCCTTGCTTCATTATATATTTTGAGTAGTAAGAAAGTGTAATTTATTTTTGTGTCGGCTGACAACCGGTCAAATTTTGGCGCCGTTGCCGGGGAGGCAGCGGTTGTCACTTGTTTTTGGTTTCTTATTTTGTTTTTAGTATTATTTTTAGTTTTTCTTATTTTCTGGTTTTGACATAGTTTTGAGAACTCTTGTTTCAGGTACCAATTTCTATGGACGAAGCATATTGGAGCAATGGATACGGTTTTCAACAACCTCAACACTATGAAAATTAACCACCATCTATGGGATGCAATCAAAACCAATTTATTGGCTATGATGCATATCCTAGAGAACCTTATGGTGATTTTCATACATACCAACAACAACCTTGTAGTGGGTATGTAAGTCAAGCACCTAGGTGGGATAATTCTACATATAATTGTCTTTATTCGAGTTGTATGCAGATTTTAAATGGATTACAAGACATGCAACAAAGGCTAGACCAACTTGACCGTAATAGAGAGAACGTCGCACAAACCAATTTTTGGAACATTTCTTCTTACCCGACTCCAGATCGTAGTTATGATCATTCACCCATTCAAAGGGAAGAGTCATGGGAAAGAGAACATATTGTAGTCAATGGTGGTAAGCGTGTGAACGTCAAGAAACTTGCGCAGAAATTATACAAGTTGGAAGATGATGGAGCCTCGGAAGAGCTTGTCGATGAAATTAGTAGGACCATTCATATGGAACTTAAACGACGTCGTGATAAGGATTGGGAAACCGACGACGATTCTTATTATGGTGAGTCTGAAAATGAAGACGAAGATGATTATGTTGAAAAGGACCAACCTTTGGAGATATTTGATGACATTAGTGTAGTTGACTCAACTCTTGATCTTTATAATGATCAAGCACCTATTCAAAAGGTACATGAGTATGATGAAACTAGTGTTTTACAGAACTTTGCAACAAGGTTTGAGTCTAATGAAGAGGAATATGTTGAGAGTGAAACCGGTATGACCAATATTATGGAAGACCCAATTGAGCTTGCATATGATTGTAATGATGATGTTTATGTCGAGACTTTGGTTAAGGCAGAAACGGACGAAGAATGGTTGAAAGGTTTGATAGAGGACCATGATATAAAAGAGGTGACTAACTCACTTGAGTTTTTCAAGGATGAAGAGGATTCCGTGATACAAGAGATTGTGCAAGGTTTGTCTAACCCGTTGCCTATTGTTTCTTCTCCTTTACCTCTTATTGGTTTGAATGTATGTGCTTCGAGAATTTTGTTGAATGACTTTGTTTCTCGATATCCTCCATTAGAGATACTTGATTCTCATACTATGCAGGTTATGGAACAAGAAACCGTGGAAGTACCCGACTTCTATATTCTTTATACACTTCCAAGTGTGGACAAAAATAAGTGTGAGGGAAGCTTTTATCGGTTCATAGCTTCATTTCTGTTTTATATTACTAATATTTGTGTGAAGCTAGTGTTTGCAAAACAGGTTATATGGAAGGATCCCCAACTTTTCAGATTGTTGGTATATGGGGAATGAATCTTGCAAGGATATAGTCGGGCTGATGACTTTAAACCAAGCGCTGCATGGGAGGCAACCCATAGGTTTTGTGTCTCTTATCTTTTATTTTCTTTTCTTGTCATGTTTTTACTTTTTCTGATTTCTTGTCGCATATTGTTAAGATTTCCCACCTTGACTTTCTTTGGACGATTCAATTTACATTGAGGACAATGTAAAGTTTAAGTGTGGGGGAGTGGTTAAGTATTTGCATTGTAAATTTTTCATAAATTTTTCAACTTTTGTGTAAAATAGTGAATAAAAACTCTAACTTGTAGTTAGTTTAGAGTCACATAGTATACATGTCGCTAAGATTACATCGAGAATCTCATAAGAGTGACTGAACTTAGAGATGACAGAGAACATGATCGGGTTTCTTACTTGTATGAGAGTTAAAGTTGGATTTAACCATGCCATTGGCAAATGAGGTGCAGACTGAATTCGGTAGTAGAGTAGTGATCCCCTATAGTGGAGACTACCCATGTTACATAATGTGAGGCACCGACCTTCAATTCTTTGTACCTGTCTAAATATGTGCTTTAGAGTGTGTGTCACCGTACGTAAACTCCGGGCAGAATGGTGAGCTACCCAACCTCCCACCATAGAAGCACTATTTTGATCTCTTGAGTGCTATTTTTATCAACCATGATGGTGACATCGAATTGCTAACTTACATACCACTTGTAATCTTGTTCGCAGTTAGCACCATCCACCTTATCTCTCTCTACACCAACAGGTCCATAGAAACACCATCATCATCAACAAGAGGAGCATCACAAATTTGAAGGAAAGTTGAAAACGTTCAAGGTTTACAAGCAACAATACAGAAATGATCAGATTTCAAATTCAAGTAAAGCAACAATACGAGGAGCAGAATTTTTACAAGTTGAAGACTTATATACAAAAGTGAAGATTATCAAGATGAGAGTTCGAGAAGTTTATGGTATCAAGACATACAAGTTGTGAAGAATCATGCGGTAAAATACTTATACCATGGCCATTTGTACTTATTTTATTTTTCTGTTTGTGTTTATTTCTCTTGTCTTACAAAAAAAAAAAAAAAAAAATGAAAAACGAAAAAAAAAAAAAAAAAGACAAGAGAAAATTTCTTTAGGTTCATTACTAGTTTTATTATTTTGTTTTGTTTTTATTTTGTATTTGATTTATTTTTCTTGTCTTATAAAAAAAAAAAAAATTAAAAAAAAAAAAAAAAGATAGACAAGAAAAATTCATTGTATCATATTTTTGGGTTTGTATAGTTCGTTTTTAGTTTTGTATTCTTTTAATAAAGCCAATGGAAGAAGGAATATCTACAAAGAAGTTTCAAGCAATAAGGAATTAGAGGAAAAAATTACATTGTCAAGATTCTACGGAGTTCAAGAGTTATCATCAAGAGTTGACGACCGAAGACGAAGATGAAGACACCGATTGAAGACCGAAGACGTTTCTATGGATGCTGTGAGAGTGGTGCTAGCTGCACATCGAACGGATAACGAGGTAAGTAAGCATATTCCCACCTTCGTTAAGTGGTTGATTTCCTTTCTTAGAGATCGTCAGAAATGGGTTTTCAAAAATTATAAAAGATGTGGGTTTTTCAAAACGATTCGGAGGGTTATGCCTTCCTACCATTCAACGTGTCGCAGGATTCTATCTTCATTCCTACCTGGACACATGTGTGACCCATAAAAAGCTGTTTATTATTGAGAGCAATATCATAAAACCCTTTCTTGTGAGGCAGAGTCGAGACTTTCGATCACTCCGAACCCGAATTTCTTTCGATAAGGGATGGTTATTTCTCTCTCAACTTTTAAGGATGAGATTGTGTTCATTTATGTGTCTAACTTCTTATGACTAGTGTGCAGAATCTCTATGTCTTCTTAGCGCGTTGGATGCTATCATTACGGAGAACTAGTAAGTTGGAAAAGTAGGTTTTGTGGGTATATCTCTAGTAAACCCTCACGAGACTATAACTCGTCCACTAGGGACACCTAGGGGTTTAAAGGCTTATTATTTATGCTAAAAGTGACCGTAGCCTCGACGACACAGAGTTGTATGTATGTTTTAAAATTGTTTTGTTTGATTTGCTCGAGGACTAGCAAAGTCTAAGTGTGGGGGAATTTAAAAGGTGTGATAAACACCTAGACTTATATCTATTGTTTATGCTTTCTTTGCGAGTTTTCTTGTAAATTATGTATCTTATGTTTGATTTTGAGTTTATTATGTGCAATGGAGTCACCGAGAACAAAAAGAGAAGAAATCACTCATTTAAAGCAAAAAGGACAAAAAGGCCAATTCACTGGCGATATTTGGAGCAGGCTAGGTCATGCAAGAGGATTTAAACTGTAAATCTCATAGAAATGACAGTTGAACTGAGAATTAGGCTATCGGTTGTCTGGAACCGACAAGTTAAACAAGTTCAGGTGTCTCTTATCAAAAGCTTGGGTGCCTAGATGTATTTCATCTAACCAAAAGCTAGAATTCGACCCATTTGTTCACATTTTAGGTGGAGAGATTCAAGACCAGATCTCTCTTCTCTCTATCTGCCAAAAGTTCACACCGTCAGGTCATGGTCCGATGAATCGTTGAGAGTTGCCATGGATTAAAGATCGATGAAGAAGGAATGAAATTACTATGTGTTTTAGTGGGTATTTGGAATCTGAGATGAACATGATGGAATAAATCAAGCTGCAGCTGAGTTAAAATGGATGAGAAACTAGGTCAAGAAGTTCTGCTGCACTGATTTGGTAAAAAGGGGTTTTGATTTCTGGAATGAATTAAGAGATGGGTTTTGTTCGAATTGTAACCTGATGCCGAGAAAGATGCTGAGACGGAGATTGAGGTTAGGGTTTTGAACCTGCTGTTGAAAGTGGAACTCGAATTGCAGTCGAGAGTGAGATTGAGATACAGCTGTTGTTGGAGTAATTTGAGAGGCAATCGATGATTCTAGAGCAGGAGCTGCTGATACTGATGAAGAATTAGAAATAAATGAAGATTGAGGTCGTTGTGAGATTACAGGGAAGAATTGATGATTGGTTATGGTGATTGTAGAATGACTCAAGAGTTGCTGAAAAATGATGCAACAACAAAGGTAACGATGATTATGGAATCAGTTTAGCTGGTCGCAATGGAGATATGGCAGTTCAGAGAGTGATGGGCTGTGAACAAAGAAGAACAAGAGATGGATAGTAATTGTGGAATTGAAGCTCCAGTTAACAAAGAAGCTGAGGGAATGTGGAGCTGAGTTACAGTGGTTCGATCGAGATACCTGGGATGCTGCAGTTGCTACTGAAATTGCAGGTGTGTAGGTGATGGCTGTTGCAGGCAAATTACAGGGGATTTTAGGTTATGACTATGAGATGTGCAAGGAGTATGAAGCCATTGCTCTGGTGGTTCATATGGAAGCAAATACTGGAGTGTCAAGAGAATTAGCTGGTACTTGTGTTGGTATTGCTATTGCATCTTAGCTAGAGGGTGATGGTCATGTAACTAATTCCTGAAGCTGGTGATTGTCATGGAAGAGCAGGTGTTGTGCTATTATGAAGGCTAGTGGGCTGGTAATGCAGAGATGGAGTAGGTTCTGCAGCTGAGATATGGTTGTTGTGCAAGTGCTAGGTGAAGGAACATATGGAGTTGGTGGTGCTCTTACTGATGGTGGTATGGCAGAGAGAAGATTGGGTTTAGCTGAGATTGTTATTGAAGTGTCTGTTGCTGCAGTGCAAAATGGCAAAGGAGCTGGTGCTGCTGTGTTATGAAGCAGCTGATAGTTGAGCTGAAGTTGGTGTTACAGGTGCCAGCAGGACAATGAGCTACAAATGGTGCTAGTGCAACTAGCACTAAAACTGATGCCGTTGGTGCTATAGGAAAGAACTGAAATGCTGAGAATGAATGCAATAATATGTGAATTTATAGATGAATGTTAGGATCCAGGTACAAAGTGAATTGGCAGAGTCTGGGCGTGATGGTGATGAAAGAATGGAATTGAACTGCAGCTGTTGGTATCAAGCAGGTGCAGGTGATGTTGTGGAGAAATGGGTTCTGATTACAAATACAAGGAGGATTCGGATTTGCTTAGATGCATGCCTAGGTTTTACAGGTTATAATGTGAACCAGTGCTACATAATGAAATGGGCTAATGAACTGAATTGCAGAGAAGAGATGGCAGTGATGCTGTGGGCTAAGCTGCAATGAAGGGTGATGTATTGTTAAATATGCAGGTGAATGGGTGAGTTTCTGGGCTGGTATTGACGCTGCGAAATGGTTTGAGCTGATGCTGTGTGATGAGTGCGCTGCAAGGGGAAATGTTGGCGAGGCTGTGAAGAGCAAAGAATGAATGGAATTGCAGGTGAATTGGTGGAGTTGCAGTGGTGTTGCACAATCATGGTGCAACACAGCACAAGTTCAAACCTTGCAAAAAAATGGCTTTGGCCTGGCAAACCAGTTAGACCTGACTCCAGTTGACTCGTCCTGACTCAGTTGACCCGACCGTCTTGACTCGGTTGACCTGACCGATTTGACCGTTGTTGGACCGTCACTTTGAGATTGTTGACGGGCGACTTTGCCAAATTCGACCTATGATACCGATTTCCTCGATAGTTTTGGGATGGTTGGGCTTGGAGGACTTCTATCTAGTGGACTTTTGAAGAATATCACCTAATTTTGGAAACAAGAGAGATTTGTTTCCGGCAACTATGATCTTTGCCTCTACTCTTGTTCTAGGTTTAGAAAATTCTTGTTATGAACTCCATGATACTAGAGTTTTTTGAGGTTTTCTCTCATATTATCGTTTATGCAGGTGTTTTGGGCATAATTCTACATGGGTTTTCTCACACATGGGCTTGGAGGACTTCTATCTAGTGGACTTTTGAAGAATATACCTAATTTTGGAAACAAGAGAGTTATTTAAAGGAAAGACTTTTACAACTATGGGATATCTTTTTATCTTTTGCCTCTACTCTTGTTCTAGGGTTTAGAACCATGAAGTCTTTTCTCTTTCTTCTTGTTATGAACTCCATGAATATGAGCTAGAGTTTTCTTTTGGTTATGGATTAGTTGGATTTCCAAACATGAGTTTTTGTTCAATAAATTAGTTTTCTCTCATATTATCGTTTATGATTCACCATTAATATTGTCATATGATTGAATGTTTGTTTTGTCAAGTTGCAAATTGGTAGAACTCACATGCATGTCTTTTGCTAGATTAGGGTTATTATACGCAAAAGTGATAATTCCTGATTTGAAGTAGCATAAATATGATTATAGTTTGTAGTGATATATTCTTATGATCATATGTGAACCATAACCTTTGTTAAATCGGATTAGTGCTTTTACACGTTCGATTGCTTTGATTGGTCTGATTTCATAGAACCTAATGCATCTAGGGAATTAAACTTGATTAGTGCTTTTACACGTTAGGTTTTTCTTTTAGATAGAATTCATATTCGCATCTTTTAATGTGTTTGTTGATGACAAGAGGAGATTAGCGGGATATTCTTGCGATCAAGGTATTCTAGGGCCTTTGATAAAAGTTGAGATTAAAATATCAATTCTAGTTATTGTGTTGAAAACATGTTTGTGATTGAATACGAAATCATGACCAATACTTTCTCAATCTTGATTTGCGTGTTTACTTTTTATTGTTTTGCTTTTATTTTATTTTCGTTTATAAAAATCAGAAAACTCCCGGTGTTATTTATAGGAAACCGAATCAATTTGACAACCAAGACCTCTCTGTGGGAACGATCCTTTCTTGCCCTTGCTTCATTATATATTTTGAGTAGTAAGAAAGTGTAATTTATTTTTGTGTCGGCTGACAACCGGTCAATGGTTTACATATTTCCATCTTGTATGGTCAGTGAGTTGACCATAATAAAGATATCACCATCGTGCGTTCATACTGGTGATTTTGTTACTTCTTCCACGTGAAACTAAAATATGGAGGAGTACGGGTTACCTTCGTAGTGATTGCTGCTACGGTGAAGCTCTGGCTGGTATCAAAAAATAAGCGGCAACAATTCTTGGTAGCAGATGTAATCAGAAGAGACTACATTATCGTGGGAACAAAGTAGGTTGGCTAGAATCGTATGGGCATCCACGGAAGTAAAAGGGTTGGCTGGATGCGTAAGCGAGCAAACTGTCCATGTTCACGAGTTTTGGCGGGATGGATCAAAAGGTGGCCATGACTATGAAGATTGGCTGGTTGCGATCATGATCCTTGACGTAGGGAGTATGGTGGCACGACCCTTTGCAGGAAGGATTGGTGTTGAAGAGGCTTCGGCTCTTGGAGAGGACGTTGAAACTTAAGGAGCCAAATGCTGCAGCTTATGGAGATAACGCCGAAGTGGAGCGGCTGCTGGAGCGAACGTTGAAGCGGAGTGGTTGCTGAAGCGAACGTTGAAGCGGAGCCGCTGCTGGAGAACGTTGAAGTGGAGCCACTTCTGGAAAGAACGTCAAAACGGCGCCTTGAAACTCTCAGAGCCTTGACGGTTACAATACATTGGTTAGGAGTCCCCAATTCCATCTATCGATCGTGCTTTCCAGGAGAGGTTGAGGGATGTAAATATGTCTTGACGCTATGCCTTGGAGAAATATAGAATCTCACATAACTTTGCCTCGATTTTGGATAAGTCGTTCCCGATCTTTACGTGTGATGAAATTGGATTGCTGCTTCCCTTCTACTGGGCGTTCAAGAGCAACACGAGCCTCTTCATCTATAAACGCGCGTCCTGCTGAAGTGCCTTTTGTCTTTTCATCAAATCAACAGTGGTAAAAGGAAGTCAGCTTCTTCCGGCTCTTCCAGTATCTTGCCCTGATGGTGGAGTAGCGTCTCTGGTGACGGTTGGAGCTATCATGCTTGAAGAAACGTTGGGGTGGCGGAAGCGGCTCTGGTTCTGGTGATCGTAAGTGTATCGCGCAGAGATGGCACGGTTTTGATCACGGAGTGCTGGAGCCATGGCGCTGTTTCGAAGGGTGAGGATGGCGCTGCTTTGGCTGGTTGTGGAGCGGAGAAGATGGTGCTGGAAGGGCGCAAGATGTTAGCGCTCGAAGGATGCAAGCCGTTAGCGCAGGGTGTGGTATTGTGGCTGGCATGCGCGTGTGGCATGTGTGCCTGGCATGCATGTCTGGTAAGCGCGTCTAGTAAGCGCGTCTGGCATGCGCGTCTGGTAAGCGCGTCTGGCATGCGCGTCTTATAAGCGCGTCTTGCATGCGCGTCTGGTAAGCGCGTCTGGCATGCGCGTCTGGTAAGCGCGTCTGGCATGCGCGTCTGGTAAGCGCGTCTGGCATGCGCGTCTTGTAAGCGGGTGGAGGAAGCTTTGTCTTCGATTGACGACATGTGCAACGTGACTAGTCATACTGTTTCTGAGGATGTAATCTCGAGTTGGAGGTTCCATCGTGACATGTGTGTAAACTTTGAATTCAACGTTCTTTGGTTCGTTGAAGGTTTCTCTGAGGTCGAAAAGTTTCTGGTCGAAACATTCGAAGGTCCTTCTGCGGATATGGTGAAAAAGCAGGAAGCGGAAATCGAAAAATTTACCAGGAAGCTGAAGTTGAAAAGGGCAGCTCTTCAAAGCACGAAGGAGGCTCTTGCTTAGAAGAGTAAGCCATTGTTGAAAAACTTTCCTTGAATGCATTTCTGTCTTCTAAACTTCTTATTTTTAGGTTTTTTTTTTTTTGAAAGGCAAATGAAACGCCTAGTTCATGGTTCTGATTTTCTGTATTTTTTGGGTTGATAGACAAGTGTTAGCTATAAGGGTTTTGGATTATTATTCGGGATGAACCGTTTTAGGATGAGGTTGTTTTTGGTTATGATTGAAAGTGTTGCAGGCATCCCAGGAAAACCATGGAACTGTGCATTTGGTAGATAACATGGGATGAAACATAACATGGCTATTTATCATTCCCTTGAAAACTCGAAGAAAAAAAAACCACGTATCTTGTCTAGGTAGGACTTACTTGGTTTTTTAGGTCTCCTGATGAAAAGGAAACCTTCCGGGTGTAAAACCGAGTTTTATGGGAAGCACCGCCGTGATTGTGGAAAGTCCCCAGTCGTTACTGAGTTATCTGATAACCGAGTCGTTGATTCTCGGGCGGATTGTTTGCTTCTACCCTCTGGGAAGTCCCCAGTCATCCCTTGTCGTGTCATGACTATAATCGGGTCGCTTGGTAAATGAATCGTCGATCCATGAGCGGATCGCCTGCTTCTACCATCTTGATGTCTGGGTTGAAGCATGAGATTGATGGTTGAAAATTGACATTGTAACCGAAAGATCAACCTCCCACTGTGGTTGCAATTATTTGTGGGTGAAAATGGTTTCTGCTGATTTCGGTAATTTCGGGTGTGTGGTTGAGAAACGAATTTAAACCCTAAACAATATACTGCAAGGGAGTACTTTAGATTCGAGAGATCAATCTGTACAAGTTCGGCCTAAACCAAGAAATGGTCGTTCCAGACTTGCTTCGGTCACAAAGTGGAGGAGAATAGGTTGGTTTTGGGGAGGGAAGCAAGAAAAGTGATGAGACCAGAATAGTTGATTCTGGAAGTGTAGTTGTGTTACGACTTGTATCAGAAAGTGGGAAGCTAACGTATGAAAAGCTAGCAAACGTTTTCTGAGTGGTGTGTGCTCTTGACTGAACTTGTTGTTCGGTGAAAATAGGTAAGACCTATTTATACAAGTCGAAGTGAAACGTACTCTGGTCTCATTAAGGAATGGAAAAATGGGTGAATAAATGGGAGGAGGTGGTAACGTTAACGAATGGAATTGATGATTCATAAAAATGTTAACGCATGGAATTGATGTTCCATAAAACCGTTAATGCATGGAAATGATGTTCCATAAAAAGAATGTTTCACCATTAACTCCCTGTATTTACTAACAACCTCATCCTTATGACAATTCCTTATGACGGGCGTAGTGTACGCCGTACGCTGTAAACCGCCAAACCAATACCCAAAGAAGATCCCCCATTTTGTGATATGTGTTGATGTATCGAATGTTTTTGTGGAAAACATGTAGCATGTTGTTGTTGCCTGCCAAGTCGCACTGGGGAGACTTGCTAGCTTGGTGACCTTCGACGGTCGAGATTTTGCATCTCAAGAGGAAAGATAGCCGTTGATCGTTGCACGCTTTCGTTTTGGTAGCCGCGTAGGGAGGGCCAGCATGGTGACACGGTTAGGTTGGCATGTCGTTGGCATGGCCAAACTTAGGTTTTCGGGCCAAAGGTTACCATGCGTCGTCTAGTAACCTTGGATGGCTAGGATTTGCTCCTGGGATTGAAGGGGGACCGTTGATCGTCGCACGCCTTCGTTTTTGGTAGCCGCGTAGGGAAGGACAACATGGTGGCGTGGCTAGGTTGGCATGGCATGGTTTGGAGTGGCCAAACTTAGGTTTACGGGCCAAAGGTTACCATGCGTCGTCTGGTAACCTTGGATGGCTAGGATTTGCTCATGGGATTGAAGGGGGACCGTTGATCGTCGCACGCCTTCGTTTTTGGTATCCGCGTAGGGAAGTACAGCATGGTGGCGCGGCTAGGTTGGCATGCCGTTGGCATGGCATGGTTTGGCTTGGCCAAACTTAGGTTTACGGGCCAAAGATTACCATGCGTCGTCTGGTAACCTTGGATGGATAGGATTTGCTCATGGGATTGAAGGGGGACCGTTGATCGTCGCACGCCTTCGTTTTTGGTAGCCGCGTAGGGAAGGCCAGCATGGTGGCGAGGCTAGGTTGGCATGCCATTGGCATGGCATGGTTTGGCGTGGCCAAACTTAGGTTTTCGGGCCAAAGGTTACCATGCGTCGTCTGGTAACCTTGGATGGCTAGGATTTGCTCCTGGGATTGAAGGGGGACCGTTGATCGTCGCACACCTTCGTTTTTGGTAGCCGCATAGGGAAGGCCAGCATGGTGGCGCGGCTAGGTTGGCATGCCGTTGGCATGGCATGGTTTGGCATGGCCAAACTTAGGTTTTCGGGCCAAAGGTTACCATGAGTCGTCTGGTAACCTTGGATGGCTAGGATTTGCTCCTGGGATTGAAGGGGGACCGTTGATCGTCGCACGCCTTCGTTTTTGGTAGCCGCGTAGGAAAGGCCAGCATGGTGGCGCGACTAGGTTGGCATGCCGTTGGCATGGTATGGTTTGGCGTGGCCAAACTTAGGTTTTCGGGCCAAAGGTTACCATGCGTCGTCTGGTAACCTCAGATGGCTAGGATTTGCTCCTGGGATTGAAGGGGGACCGTTGATCGTCGCACGACTTTGTTTTTGGTAGCCGCGTAGGGAAGGCCATCATGGTGGTGCGGCTAGGTGCGTTTGGCATGGTGGGGCCAAGGGCTTAGCATGCCGTTGGCACATGGTGCGGCTAGTATGGCTAGGGCCAAGGCAAGGTGCGGTTTGGCTTGGCATGGTGGGGCCAAGGGTTTGGCATGCCGTTGGCGCATGGCGCGGCTAGCACGGCTAGGGCCAAGGCAAGGTGTGGTTTGGCTTGGCATGGTGGGGCCAAGGGTTTGGCATGCCGTTGGCACATATATGGTGCGGCTAGCATGGCTAGGGCCAAGGCAAGGTGCGGTTTGGCTTGGCATGGTGGGGCCAAGGGTTTGGCATGCCGTTGGCACATGGCGCCGCTAGCATGGCTAGGGCCAAGGAAAGGTGCGGTTTGGCTTGGCATGTGGGGCCAAGGGTTTGGCGTGAATGGTTTGGCTTGGCATGGCGGGGCCAAGGGCTTGGCATGCTATGGGCGCATGGTGCGGCTAGCATGGATAGGGCCAAGGCAAGGTGCGGTTTGGCTTGGCATGGTGGGGCCAAGGGTTTGGCATGCCGTTGGAACATGGCGCGGCTAGCATGGCTAGGTCCAAGGAAAGGTGTGGTTTGTCTTGGCATGTTGGGCCAAGGGTTTGGCGTGAATGGTTTGGCTTGGCATGGCGGGGCCAAGGGCTTGGCATGCCATGGGCGCATGGTGCGGCTAGCATGGCTAGGGCCAAGGAAAGGTTCAGTTTGGCTTGGCATGTGGGGCCAAGGGTTTGGTAGGTGTGACTGGCATGGTTTTCCATTGGCACAGGGGTGCGGCTAGCATGGTTGGCATGCCTTGGCGCGGTAGGTGTGGCTGGCATGATTTGCCATTGGCACAGGGGTGCGGCTAGCATGGTTGGCATGCCTTGGCGTGGTAGGATGTGGCTGGCATGATGAGCCATTGGCACAGGGGTGTGGCTAGCATGGTTGGCATGCCTTGGCGCGGTAGGATGTGGCTGGCATGATGAGCCATTGGCACGTGCGGTGTGAGAATTAGGGGTTTGGCTTGTCGAAATCCTAATTAGCATTTAAAAAAAAGGTACCCTGGTGTTTTCTCGCAGACATATTAAAGGGTTTAAAAAATGCGTTTAAGTCCTGTGACGTCACTGTCTTACTAGGGTTTTACGATTTTACCCCTAAGTTAAAAACCACCATCAACACTAGTACACCACCATGTTGTTGCAGTGATTCATGTCCAGTTCTGTCTGGTTTTTTAGCAATTTTTATGAGATTTCTTGTATATGTGTACAGATATGTACGCCATCATGTTGTTGCAGTGATTCATGTCATGTTATGTCTGTTTTTGAGCAATTTTTATGAGAGTTGTTGCTGGTGTGTACATACTAGTACACCAACATGATGTTGTACTGTTTCATGTCATGTATATGTCTGTTTTTAGCAATTTTTGTGAGAATTGTTGCTGGTGTGTACAGATTTGTAAACCAACATGTCCTGTTATGTGAGTTTGTGAGTGGTTTTATGGTTAATGGCATGTTATATATGTTATGGAGTTGTTTCATTTCAGTTGTGTGTACATATTTGTACACAAGCATTCTATTGCAGTGATTCATGGCATGTTGTGTGTGTTTTAAAGATGTTTCTGTAGGAGTGTATAGATTTTTACACCATCATGGTGTTATAGTGATATATGGCGTGTTGTATAGGATTTATTGTTGCTCTTGTTATATTTCTGTAGTAGTGTACTGGTTTGTACACCAGCATTTTTGTATGAGTATTATTTGTTATGCTTCTATTTTCTTATTCCCATTTGTCTATTTTCGTAGATACAAACAAACCTTATAGATCAGGTTTTCATGCAATCAATGAGTTTGTGAACAAGAACCTTGAGCAGGATGCTATTTTCCTATGGCAAAGTCTCTTGACTTTGACTTGCCACACATAGCAACCTGCTACACGTTTTCCACGAAAACACTCGAGACATCAAACATGTCACAAACTTGGGGATACTCATCAGGGTATTGGTCTGGCGGTTTAAAGCGTGCGGCGTGCAATGTGCCCGTTACAAGAAAGTGTCATGAAGTAGGACAATTCTTTTCCTTCATCACGGAAGCGTAATGACTGACGGTTACACGAATTCACTTCCATCATCATGGAAGCATAACGTCTGATGGTTACACGTTACTCTATTCTTCCACCACTCAATCGTTTCCACTTCCTACGAGACCAGAGTACGTTTCAATATGACTTGTATAAATAGGCTTCACCAAGAAGTAAGGAAAAAGAATCCTAAAAAAGTCTGGTTCACTAAGTTTCAGTTAGAGAAGCAAAATGAGAGCCCTTTTTGGCCTATAGTAGACGTCTTTGTTCACAAGAAAGCTGAAAAGAAAGAGGAGAAAAAGTCAGAAAAGAAAAAGGAGAAAAAGAGAGATGTGTGATTCAAGAATCCAGAATCAATCTTGAAGATTGTGAACCAGTTCCGCCATGATAATCCAGGGGGAAATGTTTTCGTTTTCAATACTGCCGAGGAGAAAGAGAATGTGGAAGTAGAAAGTATGCCAGAAGATTTGTTTTTAATTTTTGGATTAGATATGGTGGCATCAGAACCTGGAGAAGGAGAAAATACCAAAACTAGAGCTGAGATGAGATATGGTTCACTGATAACCCGAATGAAACTGAAGGATCCAACTAAGTTGGGTAAATTAGATGTGGAGAATAAAATCTTGCGTATAATGAAGTTAAAACCATGGTTGGATAGAGAGATTTAAAGAAATGCTGAGGACTTGGTAGTGTTGTTTGGGATGTACCTTTGCATCACTGTTTTTTTTTACCAAAACAAACGGAAGCGCGCTTACCAAGAGCCAATTTGCTCACTACTTTGAATCATTGGATAGAATGAGAAAAACCAACTGTCCAGTTCATATACTTAAATATCTAATGGATAGCATTTGGAAACATATCCAGTCACCACTTAAAGTTAATGGTTGTATGGTATACCTGTTGGTAAGCTTACATGTGTACATTGTTTTACACCAGTTTTAAGTTGTACCAATTTACATGCTTTGGTCCATTGTATTTGTTGGGTCCTATCACATTTCTAACTCTTTACGTGTTTGTTAATGCAGTATTGGTTTGCTGAACACAACAACAACATGACGCCAAGCAATGAACAAGGTTTCCCAAGGTTTCTAAGGTGGGTAATAAGTGACATCAGTACAACAATCGAGAAAGACCTTAATGAAGCTATGAGAAAGGTAACTCGATAACTTTCTTACGATAGTGATTTCTTCCTACATGTGTACATTAATATACACCTTGATAAGGTGTACAAAATGGTGACAAAATTCAAAACTTTGTCATGTGTACAACAATATACACCTGTGTTACAGGTGTAAAAAGGTGTACACCTGTGATCCATATTGATACTTTGGCATGTTTTCAGATGCAACCAGGATGGGTAAAAGCTTGCAATGATGAACAACAATAGATTTTGGATGAGTACAGAAAGAATAGGCAAGAAAATAGCAGAGATGCACTGAAGGAAAAGTTGTACAGAGCACAAATGCAAAGAGATGAAGTATTTGAAGAGCTTTCTGACTTGCAGGTTAAACATGAAAAGCTTGTTAGCTTCATTGAAGAAAAAAGCAAAAAAATAAATGCAGTTGATCTGAGGAATGTGCAAAATGATAAGGATCTTGTTGATTTATGTGTTGACACCTTGTAAAAAATCTTTTCATTTAACAAAGCATTAAAATGTGTGGATGAACGTGATGATGATGAGTAGGAGGAAGGTGAGAAAGGTGAGAAAAGTGGCAAAGGTGGTGATGTGGATGATAGTGATGATGATGATGAGGAGGAGGAGGAGGAGGAAGGTGAGAAAGGTGAGAAAAGTGGCAAAGGTGGTGATGTGGATGATAGTGATGATGATGATGATGAGGAGGAGGAGGAGGAGGAGGGTGGCAAAGGTGGTGGTGATCTGGATGATAGTGATGATGATGAGGAGGAGGATGAGAAGGAGGAGGAGGGTGGCAAAGGTGATGATCTACATGATGATGCCAATGACAAAGATGGTAGCAAAGGTGGTGACGAGGAGGATAGAACTGAAAAGAATGAAGTTCCATCTGAAACTCCTAAAAAGTCGAGGTATAACATCACTTTTATTAAATGTGGCAGTCATTTCTTTTTATATTCTTTATTATGTGTGTACATAGTTGTACACCAGTGTGCTAAACCTCATACCTTTTCTCAAAACTTGCATCTTTTAGCACTCCTTCATCAAAGACCAATGAGGGAAATGAAGAAAAGGATATGGAGGATGGAAGTGAATATGACAAAGGAGTTGAGTCTGAAACTGCTAACAAGCCGAGGTATCATGATCTAAGCTCGCATTTCTTTTCATTTTTTTGTATATGTAGATACTTGTACACCACTGATTAAAATCAAATAAAATTGTATTTTTCAACAGGACTCTGTCAAAGTCAAATGAAGAAGAGGATGACAAGGATGGAACAAGCCTAGGTATACACAAAATGATCTCAGTTCCCATTGCATTTCATTTTCTGTATATGTGTACCAAGATGTACACCTTAGTGATTTGTTGTGTGTGTGTGTACAATAGTGTACAACTTTGTACAACCTAACAAAATTACATTTTTTCAGCACTTCTATGCCAAATACAAATGAAGATCAACAAGACCAGATGGACCTTGATAACCAGGATGTGAGGAATACCACTCAAACTGCTGAAATTGATGAAGTTACGATAATCGTAGTTTAAGCAATATCTCAGCTGGACCCTAAAGGCATGTTGCCGGTTGAAGAAGACGTCCTTTTACTCACACAGGGAGAAGATCCAGAGAATGATCCTTATACATCAATTGATGACCTTCTAGACAACTTGTCTGAAACTATTTTCGTAAAGCTTGAAAAAGGTTGTTACAGAACGACACCATCTGAAGTTAAGGAAAAGATGGCAACCCTGATCGACGATTGTCCAAGCTTTTCATTGTTGAGCCAAGAAGATCTAAAAGAAGATTCGTCTCAAAAATCATTATCCAATGAAGATGTACGAGAAAGGATCATTGCTGAAGCAGTGTAGTTCATCCAACAAAATCCTAGTGAATTTTTTAGCAGCCAAGACGTAGAAGAAGAGAAGACGACACCAGTGAGGACAAGAGCAGGGAAGATGAAGGAAGCAGAGATGTTGAAGACAAAAGCGGCTGGAAAGTTGTCCAAGACACCACAAAATAGAGTTGTAAAGAAAAAGTTAGATCCTGACTTCACTGTCGAGGGTAAAACCATACAAGTTAGGATGAAAGTGGATCAAAAATGCAAGGGGATCAAAGAGGGAGAAGAACCAGGATATCATGCACCAATAAAGAGAAAGGAAAATGAGTATCATCCTCATCACACACTGCCAGATGTTCGTCAGTCACCACTATACCATGCCATAGAACCAGGACAGGACAAAAGATGGATACAGAAATTCTTCGACTATGCAAGCATGACGTAAGTTCACAAAACAATACCTCGCATTATACGAATGATTGAATCTTATTGAAAAAAAGGTATGTGCACCACTATGTACACCATGTTAACATTTCCTTTATGATTCCGCAGCTCTGTAGCTTGGGAACTAACAAGACTCGAAGATCCAACAGTTAGGGAAGAAATTCTGATTGTGGGAAAAGTACTTTGTGAACTGATGTTCAATAAATATCTGGACCAAGAGGTACTGCAGTTCTACACCCATCGACGTTGCACAGCAATTGCCAGAGATAGCTTTCGTCATCCAGATGATCAAAAGTACATGAGATGTGAAATAATGAGTCCTACTGCATGTGTAAGTTTCTCAAAAAAAAAAAAAATCAAAATTTCATATATAGATACTTTAATGATGTGTACATAGTTGTACACCTGATTGACATGTCGTGTTCCATGTGTTTGTAGATTTCTTTAGTTGTGGACATAGATGTACACCAGTATGCTATATGATTGACACATATAGATGTACACCAATATGCTATGTTAAGTGTTTGCATGGATGCTTGATTGTTAGATTTATTTAGGTATGTACATAGTTGTACACCTGTATCATACGTCATGGATACATCTATATCATACATCTGCTTGATATGTAGTAGTGTACATGCTTGTTAGTTTTCTGGTCTGATTTAGGTGTACCTAATTCATTTTATTTTCCAACAAATTATTGATTGCAGTACTATGTGAAGAACAATATCATCAGCGAGGTACAAAAGCTTGTGGTTGATTTCATACGGGACATGCCTGACAATCTGGAAGTTCTTGTAATCTCAATCACTCTACAGTATAAATGGCAGTAGGAATTCACTGGTCGCTTTTGAAGTTTGATTTCGAAGCTCAAGAGTGGAAATGGTACAACACGTTGCACTCAAATGAGGGCTATAAAGAAGATGCACAGAAGCTTGAAAATGCGTTACAATTGGAACTCAACAAGAATAGAGCGTTAAAGGGTGATGCACATATAGAACCGCACGAAATAAACGTCATGTCATGCCCTGCACAAGGAGTCAACCCAGAATGCCTCCTATACACTTGTTACTTTATGAAACGAAGTGTGAAGAAGATAAAGAGTATCGAAAGAGATTAGAAGAGGGCCGAAGACATTTGTCAGGAAATGAGAACAAAATTGGTGGTCAAGATGCTGAAAAAAGTCGGAGTGTATGAAAAGGTGTGGGATATAACAAAGGATGAACAACACAAGGAGTGGCGCCTGAGTATGGAAATGAAACCATTGAAGAGGAAGAAGAGTTTTTAAGCTTCATTATTATACAAGATCACTTTCTGAATTGCTTTTAAACGTTTTTTTTTTATCTTCAGACAACTTTTCAAATTTCAGTTTTCAATACTATAAAGACCTTGAATTAATCTTTTTATTAGTTTCAATTTAAGACTTATGACTACTATAAAGACCTTGAATTAATCTTTTTATTAGTTTCAATATTGATGTGTTGAAAGTATTCTTGTGTCAGTACTAAGGTGTATATTACAGGTTAGTAAAATATTAAGGTGTATAATGGTACAGGAAGGTGTACATAATGGTACACATGTACTGACAGTTTTTATAATTATCCAGTCCTGCAGAACTGAAAACTAGAATTGAAAACACTAAATGGTAGGCTAGAAGAGATACCTACAATTATACTGCAAGTGCATAGTGACAATTTGTGTATAGTGCAAATACAGGTCGATCCACAGGGACAAGGTGAATGCAAAGTTAAATTCAAAGCCTTACTTTACTACTGCAAATCAAAGAGTTTGTCGAAACGATTAGATGTTGGCAAAGACAATTTGACTGAAGAACAGAGTGTAATTTAAATGAAAGGTTAAACACTTGATAAGAGAGAACTAGAGCCATCAATTCCACCACTTAACCTACACTAGATAATTTAGTTACTGAAATTGTTCTTATCCCTTGTAACGGATCAGCTGTGAAGATACGAGTCTTTCGCCTTTCCAAAAGGGTTTCAAAGATGGATAGTTCAATCACAACTAAGAGATCAATTCCTAGTATTAGTTGTCTTATTACAGCACAACTAATCACAAATTGAAAACATACAGTGAAGCATGAGTTGATGCAACAACAAATAATTGATCTAACAACCTAGGATGCAAGACATACTAGGTGAAAGTTATAAGTTGCAACATAAAGACTAAACCAAATCATGTTCAATTAAGCTCTACAAGAACAATCTCATTAACATAAGACACTAGCAGTAAGCTAAGGGTTTCATCAAAGCCCTAGCTTAGAAAGTTAGAACATAGCTAGTATAGAGACAGATGAAGTTTTGATATTGATAAAAATGGAAGCACTTCTCCTTTCAACTGAGTTCTGTTAAGTCACTTAACAACAAAAGTAAGAGATGAAAACTAAGTTCTCCTCCCCTCACTCCTTGCATACCTTTACACAACAAAACAACCCCTATTTATACAACAATTCTTCCCCCAAAATCCCTTCCACACAACCAACAAATACACAATATAAAATTCAGGGTTTTTGTTCTTGAAACTCACCACTATGTAAGACTTTTCATTCATGCACCGTCACTTCTCTCCTCATCCATTTGACTGATGTTGATGATGTAGAGGTCTGAAAATTCAGACCTAGCTTCCACGCTTGACATTGTCTTTGACTAACCCAATTTGTGAATAAACTTCATTATAAACAGCCACCCTAATTTCATCGATTGCGTGCTGATGTTGAGACGTTTGCAGAAAATCAAATCCCTAGATTATCCTATGAGTCAAAGCCTAGGGTTAGGTTGAATCGAGTATAGAGAAAGGCATAGAAAATAAGCAAGTGGTCTGATAGGGGAAGGATGTTGATGCAGGTATGGGTATGAGTATTGAAATTGACAGGAACTTGGTTAGGGTTTGACATTTGATGGGGTGTTGTCGGGGATGTAGGAGAAAGTGAAATGGAAGATGGGTTAAGGGATTGTTTGGGTGTTGGTTGGATTAAAGGTTTGTCTTTGACAGATGAGAATGTACTTTGGGCTAAGCTTCTTTTCTTTAACTCCCAACATGGGTATCACTTGGATTATGGCCCATTACTTCATTTCATGTTCATATGATTCTTCTTCTTGAGCTTCCCATCCACTAATAGATCCAGTAGCTTCACAAGTCTGCTGGTGTAAGGACCCTCAAGCTCGTCAACGTTATTAGACTAGTCAAAAGACTATTTAGCCGCTAAGGACTCGATTTGTTGATATAGATTTAAATTAATATGAACTAATCTAACAACGATCTAGGTACGAAACTAGTATCGTTAGATATGTCTCTAAAAGTTACGCATAATGGACTACTCGAACGTGTCATTCGGATATCGGACGAAGAAGATATCATCACATTTGTTAGTTAACCGACTTGGCAGCCCTTATCTTCTGTTCAGGTGCCTTTAGCAATTTTGGTCGTCCTTATCAAGACCAAACGAGAAGATAAGTTCACATTCTTTCTTTTCTTCTTCTTTCTTCTTCTCGTTTCTTCTTTCTCTTCCGTTCTTCGCCTCTGGCGATTCTAGGAAATTTGAGAGTTGAATTTAAGTTTATGATATCGTGAGGGTAGGTAGAGATCAAGGCTTGTTTGAGAGTGATGGTGTTGATCCAGTTATCGAATTTAGGCTTCGCAGAAAAGGTGGAAGAGAAACAGAACTTAGGGTTTCTGAGAGAATAGAATCAAAGTACGAATTAGTGATGTATAAGAGGAATTAAAGATTAGGATTAACTTATGGAAGAAAGGGTTCTGGTTAAATCGATGTTACAGGGCTGTTTTGATGTTAAATTGAAGAAGTTAGGGTTATGGAAGAAATTCAAAGAAGAAATCAGAAGATGAAATTGATGGTTAGGGGATTGAATTAACGGTGAGTTTGTTTTTAATTGAAGCATAGTCGGACGTATTGAACTTCTAAATCAGGAGTTAGGGTTCTTATTGGATTTGATATTTAGGGTTCTTGAGTTTGGGTTGCAGGTGAAACAGGGATAGGTTTGAATCAGAATCAGGAGGAGGTTGAGCAGCTGTGAAGGATTATGGCTTGTATTCAAGGTAATTCTTCTTCAGTAAACTGAATTCTATTAGGATGTGTTATCAAATTGAAGTAATTCTTGTTTTAGTTCTGAAATGAAGAATAACTGTGATGTTAATAATTTAAGATGTGTGGAATTGAATGTAAGTTATGATGTTCCTGTGGTGTTAACAGTGTTGTTAAAGCAAAGCTTAAAGAGATTAATGTGGTAACATTAGTGGTGGTTCTGTAGCTGTTGTTGATTTAAGAATGGAGGTTATAGGTATTGAGTTTGGTGGATTTTGCTGGTGGTTGACTGTAGTTGAAGTTTAAATGATTGAGTTGAGATGTTGTTGTTGTGTGGTTGTGGATGAAACTGAGGTTGAGATGGCCAGTGTTACCTCAGTTGAAGCTTATTTGTATGAAGTGGGTTTACTGTGGTTGTGGTCGTCTGTGTAAGTGATTGCAGTTTATAGAATGGACAGTGATACTGCTGAGGTTGATGGTGGTACTGAATTAAGATTGGATGAGTTAAAGGGAGTTACAGTTGTAGCTAAGGGAATTGGTGGAGTAGATGTAGTTGTGTTAAACTGAATTGAAGTAGGGTTAACTCTTGGTTTGGTTGTGGCTGTTATTTTGAATTACAGGGAGAAGGAGAAGTAAGTGGTGTTGGTGAACTGTGGAAGTTGTTGAGGTATTGGTAGATGATAGAGGAACATAGATTGAGTTTGCAATGAAGTTGTCCAACTGGTGATGGAGTTGAACTGAACTTGGAGGTTAATTGAAGGTGGTATTCAAGGGTGGTGATGTTGTCTGTGTAGTTGAATTTGCAGGTGGAGATGTAATATGGTGGTGGAAGAGGAATGGTGAACTGAGTATGAACTGCAGTTGTGTAAGTACAGAGCAAGAGTCATATGGAGGAGCATATACGTTGTTGTGAGAATTTCAGGAAGGAATTGAATTAGTGTCAGTTATGGATTATGGAGCTGTTATGGAGAACTGTATCTGAGTTGAGTTAAACTGAATTAGTATAACTCTTAGATTTTGTATATACAGATAGGATATGCAAGCAGAGATTAAAGAGAGAGATTAAGAGTGAATCAGAAATTCTTAGTAGATTGTAATGCTGTCATGTTATTGAGAGAATTTCAGAAACTAGTGATCTTAGTGAAATGCATGGATTTGATTTCCCGTTATTTTTTTTTAAAATTTTCTTTATACTCCAGGTATTTGCTATTGCAAATGCTAGAGATCAAGGTAATCTTAAATTACTTAGTAGTTGTTTTTTGGTTAGATGTATTGGAATAATTCTTAGTAGTTGTTTAAGTGAAGTATTTGTGTAATGTTGTAATGAATAGATTGATGGTGAACTAGAGTTAGAATGACATGTGAGTGTAAGAAGTTTTGGCATGTGTTATGGCAAGGTGGACAAAGCTTAACATTGTATTCCTTACCTCAAATGATGCTACTTACTGGAATGCAACGGTTGTTTGCCTGGACCACACATGCCTCACTTCCCACCTATGGGTGTTGGGATGGGCTTAGTCATCCCAGACTACAATAATTTTCGATCTAACCTTCGGGGATACTATTTCGTCGATTAAAATGTTAAATCCATTTCTTTATTGAACTCAAAGAAACAATAATCTGACCTTAGCTGTTTGAATAGTATATGAGAAATTATTCATCTCTATGGCCAGTCTTAATGGAGGCATATTATTTAAGTAGCATGACTTGAGCTTAATCCAATCCAATGAGTCTTTTAATATGTTCAACAACAAATTTTTGAAAGAATTTATTTAATGGTTTTTTATTTAGATTTTTTTTTCTGCTTTTTTGAGTTAACTTGTTAATTTAAACATTTCAGTAAAAATTCTTGAATACACTCCAACTAAATGTTTGATAAGAATTTGAGATTTTCTTATGCAACATTTTGTTTGTTTGACCCACTGAGTCACTAGTCTTGACTAATGAATAGATTGATGGTGAACTAGAGTTAGAATCACAAATTGTGTAAGAAGTTGACCACCGAGTTGAGTTAACTTGTTAACCAGTCTTGAATTGGGTTTGACCCACTGAGTCACTAGTCTTGACTCGTTGACCAATGACCCTGGACATTGACCTGACCTTGGACGTTGACTGTTGGTTGATCTTTGACCAGACGTTGACCGTTAGTTGACTTAGGTGGACCAGACCTTTTGTTAACGGGCCGGTTCGATGGGCCGGTCCGGAGTAAGCCCGTGGGTCATGGGCTTGGGCTTAGGATTAGTCTTTCTTAATTAGATGAATTAGACCCCTTATGGTCCGAATTAGCCATTGACTTCTTCTACAAAGTTGTAGATGTTCATAAGACTTAGATAATTGACTATAGAACTAATGTAATTGAATTAGTAGACCTTAGCTATGCTAAAGATAGATAAATAAAAGATGTAGAACCTTAAATGGGCCTAGAATTATTAAAAAGACTTGTATGATTCTTGTGTGAGCCTTTTGGCTAGATTCTTAGACTTCTTGTGTGATTAACAGTTAGTCTATATTGACAACGATCGATTCAAATGATGAACCGGTGGATTGTGGATCTCGAGGTAGGCGTGGCTTGTCATCAAAAGAGGTGGGAATTTATATTTAACTCTCTTGTGATTATTGTTGTTTTCTTTCACAAAAGTTTATGTTTAACAAATTCATGCATTATCTGCTTGTGTATTCCTTGCATTGTTTTATTTTGAATTCCGAAAGTATTGTTGTTTCTTTTAATCTTTCCATTGCTTGGAAAGGAATTGTAATGCTTTGTATATCTTTATGAAATGTTTGGGAAATAAGAATTTCCATTTGTATGCTTAATAGGTGTGTAAGGAATTGGTCGACACCTATTAGGAAAATGATAGGTGTGTAAGGAATTGGTCGACACCTATCTGGAAAACGAGAGTTTTTCCATGCGTGGTATATTGGATACTGCTCCTTCATTTATATCTACATGAATTCGAGCTTGTATGCCTAATAGGTGTGTAAGGAATTGGTCGACACTAATATAAACTAATAGGGTGTGTAAGGAATTGGTCGACACTTAATATATACATTGTTTGAAGAAGGAGTTAGTTCCATATACATGATTGTTTAAATCTGTGAATTGATTGCCTTTAATATTTAGGAAAAAAAACATGTAATGTTTTCTAGATCATTTCAGTGATTACTTGAAAGTTAAATGTTATTCCTACTGGGCATCCCTAACCCCTTTTAGGGATGATGTGCTCACCCATTCCCACTTTCAGTTTCAGAGACAGACCAGAGTTGCGCAGCGAAAGCTCCGAGAAGTTGACTTCTCTAGTTGATTAACTTATGCTATGTTTATTATGTTGTATATTTTATTTGTAAACCAAATGAATATTGTATACGTATCATTTGAGAGGAATCCTTGTATATATATATTTCTGAACGGGGCTAGTTTTGGGTTAAGTTTTTGTAGCAGATTTCTAAATCGAATGTTTAAGTAAATGATTTAGATTCTTAGTGCTTCTTTATTTAGTTAATCTCTTGGATTAGTCAGCTGCTAGCTTAGGGGGCGCTACAGCTGGCACCTTGGCTGCCTTCTCCACTGCACTTGCCTGCTTACTATGGTTTGGTAACTAGCTTGACAGGGTCTTGTAGCTCCACCTCCTCCACAGCACAAGTTCAGACCATTCTTTCAATTCCCCTAGAATTACAAAATAAAAGTCAGGACAATTGCTAAACATTTTATTTGCAACGAATAAGAAGTACAAGATACAAAATTTGGCATAAAAACAGGCAATTGGGTACAACAAAATGGCATAAACACCTACAACAAGATAAGAATGTATGCAATATTAGATGGCCATCAAATACCCCCAAACTTGCCTTTTACTCGTCCTCGAGTAAAACACAAAACCAAAAGAAAAGTCTACCTACGCCACTGGCGCATGACAAAATATACCCAAAAAGTTCTTAGGACAAAATATAAGCTCAGATTCCATGAAATGTGACCTGTGCAATTCAGCTTTAGCTCACAACAAATGGATATGTCAATCTAGCTTTCAAAGCCACACGAACAAGACCATGTTTTGTATCAAAAGCAAGAACATAACCCTTATTCACAGACCTACAACCCAGGGTGGAGGAACCACCCTAACTTTTCATGGTCCAAGGGCCCTGTACAAGGGGATGCATCAGGTAACGCACAAGGATATTCAAATCCTAGAAACCCCCAGGTACAATCGTACACACATCATCCGTCTGAAAAGAAATTATCAAGCATTGAAGAAAGTGTCGGTCTGTTGACCCAAAATCTTTTGCAAAATCAGAAGTCCACTGACCAACGTTTTACGAGTCTAGAACTTAAGATAGGTCAGATCTGCGATGCGATTAATGACAGGGAAAGGGTAAGTTTCAAGTCACCGAACAAAACCCAAAAGGCACATTTCAGGCAAGTACGTCTACTTGTAATGAGACTGCACATGTTGTTACCACTCTTCGCAGTGGTAAAGTCATTGATAACAATGTAAGCGTGCCTGGAAATGGTGAGTCTGTGTCTAGGTCACAATTGCATGATACACTAGTTGTTGATGTAGTTGCAGGAAATCCTACACTACACCCCTTACTAGAATATACACAATTAAGTCATTTTAAGATGAATGATTATGATTTCTATTGATTGAATACTTGAATCTTTACAATATGAAATAGAAATGAGTTAAAGAATTACAATCACTCTAAAACTTTCTCTCTCCTAAAGACTTGCTTAACAATTCAAAAAGAACTCTCCCCTCAACAGACTTACTCAACCCTTTATATAGGGTAGTATACAGTGGATACATGACTAAGTTCGTCCTTTATTTTTTCGGGAATGGCTTATGTAAATATCGCAAGCGTACAAGTATCAATTCTCGCGACACTCCTAAATTTCGCCACATTTTCATATCTTCCTCGTGTTAAAATTTGTCGTCATTCATTGCGTCATTTATTTTACTTCCCTGCGATTCCCTCGCAATGTCGTTATTTATTAATCTCGCGGAGTATTGATGTTGCGATATTCTGATCTTACATCTTGCCTCTTCTCATGTCTTCTCTGCGAAGGAGAGAATGTCATGAGAACCAACATTTTGAGATGCCGCAATCGTCAATTTTCTATCAATTTTCTGCCGACAAGATTCCGTAAATTCATGAATGACTGTTTACACGTATCTAAAATTTCCCTTTTTACCGGCACATTTAATGTTATCCGGTTACTCTTTTCTCGTCTATTTAAAGGCGAATTCCTTGTGAAAACATTTCTTTCCTTTTACTTCATCATCTTCATCGTCTGCAACTTTTTTCTGTGCTTTTCTTCATCATCTTCTTCATCGTTTTCCTGTTACTATTCTTCTGCTACTGTTTCTATGGCATCAAGGTTCGTTAATTTTGCTGAATTTGATCATTTTGTGATTGATCTCTCTTATTGAAGCTGTTTTATCTTGATACTGTTATTTTTTTAACGACTCCTCTGCCATTTTTATTTTAGCAAGAACAAACCTACCACCAAGTTCACCATTGTGAACCCTAATGTCTCCATGAGCTCGCAATCGAAATCCACTGCTTCTAAAAGAAAGCCTGCGAGTAACAAGGTATTTAAGAAACACTTATATTTTAATAACAATATTGTTGCCTCTGTTTCTTATTTAGCTTGTACTTCATGCAGATGACAAAAATGCTGATAAGTCCCCCAAGAAGCCTCGCCATTCTAAACCCGTTGCGCCTTCTGTCACTTTTCCTACATTCAAACTTACAACTCCTACTGCGATATCTTCGCAACAAATCCCTACTACTTCTCCCAAAGATAACATTTCTATGCCTGAACTTCTCATAGATCAACTCCCTCATAACAGTCCCATTGCGAATGAGCCTATTTCTTCTTCCATTGTTAATGCCTCTACCATTCCTCCAATCATTAACCCTCCCGAGATTTCTTCTTCTCGTGATGTTCCTTTAACAAAAGATGATTCATCTCTTCCTTCTTCTATCACTGTTACTTCCTTTTCTGAGCAAATCCCTCTTACTAAGGAAAATTTAGAAGGAATAGATGTGGCTTTCAAAGTCCTATCAGATATTGTGAACGATGTTAAGAAGACTTCTGTCGATCCTATCAAGTCTGATATTTGCGAGATTTTGAGCAAACACCTTGGTCCTGACAGAGTTTCGCAAACATCCTTGGAGCAAGAAATTACCACTTTGAGGAATGATCTCCAAGCTATGACTGCAAAATGTAATACTCTCCATCTTGAGAATCAAAAACTTCAAAATGTTTCACTGGATCACGATAACCTTCGCAAGAAGAATGAAGAACTGAAAGGTATACTCTTGCCTCTGTACTGTCCATTTTTTTTTTTTTTTTTTTTTTTTTTTTAAGACTCAAGTCCTTGTTCGCCCTTCAAGCTTTAAACCAGAAACGAAAAATGGAGATATATCAGTTGGAATCTCATCAAGAAGTTCGAGTTGATAGAGATGCTTGGATGGAGCAATATTACCAATTAGATAATCTTCATACATATTCTGTTGATCATATAAATAATCTTTCTAAAGAAAATGCTGATTTATCTCAGAAACAAGACTCATTAAGTAATGACTTATCTCGCCTCTCTTATTCTTTGACCAAAGCTAATTTGGAGTTGGAAACTTTATCAGATGAGGATGGAACTCTTTCTCAAGAGAAGCGAACTCTATTAAACAAGGTGGCGATTTACTCGCAACAATATGATGTTTGTCAAAAATTATGTAAAGAGCAAGAACAATCTCTTTGTTCATTTGAGAAACCAACTTGAAGAAGTTACTGCCGAGAAGGATAAACTGATTTAGGGTAGAATAACCTTAAGTGTAAAAGCAAACCAATTCAAGGATCAATGTTCCAAACTAGAAAAGTCCAACTCTTCCCTTACAAAAGACAATGCTTTACTTATTTCCAACGAAAAAGTTGGCGATCACGTACGAAAGGTTTAATTGGAGATAACTTTGACAATGCCATGGATCATTTGGAGAATAGTTGTTCAGCTCTAATCCAACATCTTACCTCGCAGAAGGAAGGTAGTCATAGAAGTTGACTGCCTCATCTATTCTTTCTTTATCAAGCCTTCATATTTTTTGTGTTTGTATAATTCTTTTATTTTTGTTTTGCAGAGTCTGAGAAAAAACTTCACTCCTCCATTACTGCTTTGAAATCCGATTACTCAAAAATCCGCAAGGAGAATGGAACACTCACTGCTTCTCTTGCACGTTCTCGCGATAGGGCAGAAAGAAAATTCGACTATATGCGTGATTGTAAAGATATAGAGAGTAAAAATCAGCAGAAAGCACTTCTTCGTCAATTTCATCTTAGAGCAGAAGTTCTTGTGAATAATGTTTTACTATCTTAATCTCTTGATCCTGTGTCTGTTGAACCTCTGGAAGTAAGTGATGATGAAGTTCCTAATTCTCCTGATAGCGATTTTGATTATAATACTGGCGAAGAACTCGAGAATGAAGAAACTGCCTCTCCCAGTAAAACTGTCAATGATGATGTCGCGAATGAAACTGTCAATGAAGAAGGATCTGCTGGAGATATATTAGCTAGCGAAAACATAGATAAAGTCGCTGAAGAAAACCCAACATCCCCTTCTAATGAAAAAGCTACTATTTGAGAAATGATTTTCTCTTGTAATCTTTGTTCTCGTACTTTTGCTCCTTTATGTACTTCAGTCATCTTTTTGGATGTATGTACTCGTTTGCGTTACTCTTCTTTCTTTCAACAATTATAATTTTTGGTATTTAATAATTGCTTTTCCATTGTCTTTATTTATGTTAAAATTCACTGTTGCGACAAAATCGCAGGACGTCTTTACATTTTCATGTATTGACCCATTGATCTTGCCTTATCATTGTTTTTGTGTGGTCTTATTTTGCCTTCCTAGTTAAAGGTCTTATTTTGCCACCCCTCATTTTGCATCAATATGACAGGTCTAAACATTCTTGCGAACATAAAATCCCATGACATTGACGTCTTGCGACAAGATCGCAGGACGTCTTTACACTTTCATGTAATGACCCATTGATCTTGTCTTATCATTTCTTTAGTATTTTTGCCTCTCAGAGATATTTTATTTGCGACAATATGACAGGACTAAATGTTCTTGCGAATATAAAGCCCCATGACATTGCCGTCTTGTGACACTTATCAGCTCCCTAATGGAGGGTGCCGCCCTTATCATCTCCCTGGTTGCCCCTTCAAGGAGGCGTACATCGGCCATACAAGACTAGCTCCTCCCATCCGGTCTTAACAACAACTGTTGTGTTCGCACCTCTTATCCCTTATACCTATAGGGTTTATGGTTACGAGACCGCACCCTAAGTGGAGTTTTCTTCGGGCCGAGTGCAACATATGCCAAGACTTGCCAAGAATGGCCGAGACACTTCAAATGCCCCGAGGCACTCTTGGCTCAACCGTGTACCCCGGCGCCTTGAGCATACACTCGACTCCTTGGAAGAGACCCTCGGGCGTCCAACCGTGGTATAACCATATATATATAGTTGGAAATCCAAGGTCTCTCTCTAGGATAGGCTTTCATGGGCCCCAAATCTCCATGACTCGGGTTCCAGGAGCGGTGTAACCTTTTCACCGAGCCATGTCAAGAGATACCCCTTATATGACGCACTTTAGGTCTTACATTTGCCTCTTGCGAAATATCATTCGCGAACTAGGGTGTACGCCATAAAGGTTCGTCCCATTCACTCACTCATTCATTTTTGTCAATTCGTTCAATCATTCATTTTTGGTTAATATTTGTCAATTCATTTGCGAGATATTCGCACATTCTTTCTTGACTTCGCAATATCTCTCGTCATGGGAACATTTCATATCATTTCATTCATTTAACATTTAGAATTTATTCTTTCTTTTCCATCCTCTATGGGTAATATTTCTTGAGATATAATCTATTCCATGGTCTACCCAATCTCGGCCCACATCTTTGCCTTCTCGGATCCATTAATCTATATGCCCCTGTTCCAACTATCTCCTTGATGATATAAGGTCCATCCCACTTTTTCGCTAACTTGCCACCACTTTCTCCGATATATTGGTGTTTCTCGCAACACCATATCACCTGGTTGAAGCTCGCGTGTTTTGACACGTTTGTTATATTCTCTCGGCCAATCTTTGATAATTCTCCATATGCTTTGTAGTGCTCTTTCTCTTTTTCTTCTAGCTCATCTAATTTAACCAAAATGTTACCCGCACTAAGATTTTTCTCCCAAGCTTCTCTCTTTGTTGTTGGAATAATAACTTCTGTCGGAAGTACAACTTCAACACCATAGGTTAGACAAAACGGTGACATCCTCGTAGCTTCTCGCCTTGTTGTATTATAAGCCCATACCGCATTATGCACTTGCTCACACCATGCCTTATTATGCCCTTCTAGTTTTTTCTTCAATATATCACCAATTGTTTTATTTGTTGCTTCTGCCTGCCCATTAGCCTGTGGGTATAAAGGAGTTGATTTTCCGCATTTTATTTGAAATGCATTAAGCAGTAATTCTATATTTTGTCCCTCAAACTGTTTCCCATTGTCAGATACCAACTGTGCCGGAATTCCAAATCTGCATATTATGTTTTCGAATATGAAAGTAAAAATATCTTTGTCGCGAATGTGTTGTACCGCGTTTACTTCTGCCCACTTTGTGAAATAATCTGTTGCGACAATCAAATATCTCCTTTGCCCTGTACCTGGTAAAAATGGTCCTACAATGTCTAATCCCCACTTTCCAAAAGGCCATACACTTGTTGAAGAGGTTAACGGCGCACCGGGTGCATGTATTTTCTTTCCGTGTCTTTGACAATCTTCGCAACGTCTTGATATTTGTTTCGCATCTTCATGCATATATGGCCAATAATAACCTTGCATTTTCGCCTTATGTGCTAAAGATCTTCCGCCACTATGATTGCCAGCATCCCCACTGTGTAGCATTTTTAACACTACTTCTCCTTCCTTTCGCCAATTCCACTCGGCATAGGAAATCTGACACATTGATGAAATGCTGATGCTACAGCTTTTATTGCGTGTATCCATGGCCTTCCCAACAGTATGTTATACGGTGATTCCATATCTACTACACATAACGTCACATTTGTTTCAATTTCTCCCAACAAAATTCGTATTTTTATTTCCCTTTAGGTTTTGTTATTGATTTGCCGAAACCATATATATGACATGTTGCCGAAGTCATTTCTTCATCTTTGTACCCCAATTTTTTATATGCATGATAAAACATTATATTCACTGAACTCCCTGTATCCATTAAAGTTCTACTTATTGCCCATTCTTCCATTGTTTTTGTTAATCTTCCTTCTTCTTTGCTGGCACTTATCGTAATTACTAGAGGAGATGTGTGATTTAAGCTCTCTCCTGACATCTCTGTTGCCGTGAATATAATTCTCTGTTTTTCCCATTCTTTCAAGGGTAACACCTCCTTTGCTGCTATGATTTTCTTTCCTTCAAAATCTCTTTTATGTATTCTCCCTTTAATACTTTCATGAAATTCATTAACCATTGATTTTGAAATCATATTACATTCCATTTCTTCATTACTCTCTCTGATTCTAATTTTCTTCAATTTATCCATCATACTCTTGATTTTTACCGTTTTAATGACAATATCCAATCTTTTATCTTCAATCACTCCCTGTTTCTAGCGCCAATATGTAGTTGCAGGAAATCCTACACTACACCCCTTACTAGAATATACACAATTAAGTCATTTTAAGATGAATGATTATGATTTCTATTGATTGTATACTTGAATCTTTACAATATGAAATAAAAATGAGTTAAAGAATTACAATCACTCTAAAACTTTCTCTCTCCTAAAGACTTGCTTAACAATTCAAAAAGAACTCTCCCCTCAACAGACTTACTCAACCCTTTATATAGGGTAGTATACAGTGGATGACAGCAAAGCTGTCCTTTTATTTTCGGGAATGGCTTGCGAAATATCGCAAGCGTACAAGTATCAATTCTCGCGACACTCCTAAATTTCGCCACATTTTCGTATCTTCCTCGTGTTCTGGCTGTCGTCATTCATTGCGTCATTTATTTTACTTCCCTGCGATTCCCTCGCAATGTCGTTATTTATTAATCTCGCGGAGTATTGATGTTGCGATATTCTGATCTTATAGTTGAAAATCAATCTGAGCATGTACCTAGATCTAACAAATCTGATGATGTGAATGTTTATGTGCCGTCAAATGCGCCTATAGCTCCTTTTCCTCAAAGGTTAGAGCAACAAAAGAAAGGAACGCAGTATAACGAGGTATTGGAATTGTTCAGGCGAGTCAATATTAACATTCCATTTCTCGAGGCAATTAAGCAGATCCCTGCTTACACTAAGTTCTTGAAAGATCTGTGCACACAAAAGCGAAAGCTTAATGTGCATAAGCGTGCCTTTCTTGCTGAACAGGTAAGTTCTATCATTCAAAACAAGACTCCACCTAAGTTTAGAGACCCAGGTTCTCCTACAATCACATGAAAGATAGGTGACCATACGGTCAATAAGGCGTTAATAGACTTAGGGGCTAGTGTGAACCTACTGCCATATTCGGTATATGTGCAGTTAGGTATTGGAGAGTTGAAAGCAACACCTATAACTCTGCAATTGGCGAGCGGTGTCGATCAAAATTCCTCGTGGTGTGGTAGAAGATGTCTTGATTAAAGTTGATAAGTTCTATTTTCCTGTGGACTTCATTGTATTGGATACTCAGCCTGTGCAAAACCCAGACTGTCACATTCCTGTCATTTTAGGACGTCCTTTCTTGGCGACGTCCAATGCAATTATTAATTGTCGTAATGGAGTGTTGAAGTTGTCATTTGGTAATATGACTGTGGAGTTGAATGTTTTTAATGCTAGCCAGCAACATTTAGATCTTGATGATGATGATGATGTGCATGAAATCAACATGATTGAAAGTTTGGTTTAGGATTCGTTATCTAGTAACATGTCTGTTGATCCTTTGCATGCTTGCTTGAATAATTTTAACTTGGATCTGTTTGATGATGAATACATAGGTGAAGTGAATTCTTTGCTTGAATCTGCACCCCTCATGGACACGACTAAATGGAAAGATAGAGTGGAGCCACTTCCACTCTCTGAACTGAAACCATTGCCTGATACTCTTAAATATGCATTTTTGGGTTCTTCTAATACTTTGCCTGTAATCATTTCGTCCGCTTTAGATATAGAACAGGAAAGTAAGCTTTTAGAAGTACTTAGAGAGCATAAAGAAGCCTTAGGATGGACAATCTCAGATATTAAGGGTATTAGTCCCACAGTTTGTATGCATCACATAAACCTTGAAGATAATGCTAAAACATCTAGGGAAATACAGAGGCGACTAAATCCTAACATGAAAGAAGTTGTTAGAGGTGAGATCCTTAAGCTTCTTGATGCGGGTATCATATACCCGATTTCAGATAGCAAATGGGTTAGTCCCATTCGGGTTGTCTTAGAAAAAGTCAGGAGTTACTGTAGTTCAAACCGATAAAGATGAGTTAGTTCCTACTCGAGTAACCACAGGGTGGCGAGTTTGCATTCATTATAGGAAGTTGAATGCAGTTACAAGGAAAGATCATTTCGCTCTCCCTTTCATAGATCAAATGTTAGAAAAGTTATCTGGGCATAGTTATTACTGTTTCTTGGATGGCTATTCTGGTTACAACCAGATTCACATAACACCCGAGGACCAGGAAAAGACTACATTTACATGTCCTTGGTACATTTGCTTATCGTCACATGCCCTTTGGGTTGTGTAATGCACCCGCCACATTTCAACGTTGTATGATGAGCATTTTTTTTGACATGATCGATAATTTCCTTGAGATCTTTATGGATGATTTTTCTGTGTTTGGATCTTCTTTTGATGAATGTTTGAGCCATATCACTCTTGTGCTGATTAGATGTAAAGATAAAACTCGTGTCTTTGAATCGGGAAAAGTGTCATTTTATGGTAGACTCGGGCATAGTTCTAGTACATATCATCTCTGAAAAAGGCATTGAAGTCGATAAAGCTAAAGTTGACCTTATTCAGCACTTGCCACAACCTCGCTCTATGAGGGAGGTTAGATCATTTCTAGGCCATGCTGTATTCTATCGTAGATTCATTAAAGACTTCAGTAAAATTTCTAGACCACTCTGTAATTTACTTGGTAAAGATGTTGCTTTTGTATTTGATGATGCTTGTGTGCGTGCATGGGAAGAACTCAAAACTCTTCTAATTTCATCCCCTATAGTCCGACCACCTGACTGGAAATTGCCATTTGAAATCATGTGTGACGCGTCTGATTTTGCTGTTGGTGCTGTTTTAGGACAGTGCGTCGATAGACTTCCATATGTGATATACTATGCTAGCAAGACTCTTAATGATGCTCAACTTAACTACTCAACTACTGAGAAAGAATTGCTTGTTGTTGTTTTTGCGTTGGACAAGTTTAGGTCATACTTGATAGGGTCTAAGGTCATCATATACACTGATCATGCTGCTCTGAAATTTCTTCTTTCTAAGAAAGATGCTAAAGCTCGTCTCATCCGATTGATATTGTTATTGCAGGAATTTAATCTCGAAATTCGAGATAAGAAAGGTTCGGAAAATGTTGTTGCTGATCATTTGTCTAGCTTAAATGTTGAGTCTTTTGATGATTCCTTGCTTATTATAGAGTCTTTTCCCGATGAACAATTAAATCTTGTATCTGAGTTTCCTTGGTTTGCTGACATTGTGAACTATCTTGTTACGGGAAGAATTCCTTTGCACTGGTCTAGACAAGACCATTCTAAGTTCTTGGCTGAAGTTAAATACTTCTTTTGGGATGACCCGTACCTTTTTAAGTAATCGCCTGAGACAAATCATTAGGAAATGTGTCCCAATAAAGTGAACAAAAAGATGTGATATCTTTTTGTCATGACCAAGCATGCGGAGGCCATTTCAAAGTGTTAAGAAGATCTTTGCAAAAGTCTTGCAGAGTGGGTTTTATTGGCCATCATTGTTCAAAGACTGTCATGCTTATTGTATTTCCTGTGAACGTTGTCAGAAACTAGGAAGTATTTCTAAAAGAAACATGATGCCATTGCACCCTATTTTGATTGTTGAACTGTTTGATGTGTGGGGAATTGACTTCATGGGACCATTTCCTAATTCTGAAGGTAAATTGTATATCCTTGTCGCAGTCGATTATGTTTCTAAGTGGGTAGAAGCGATTTCAACCAAAACAAATGACCACAAGGTGGTACTTTCATTCTTAAAAGAAAACATATTTTCTCATTTTGGCACCCCTAGAGCTATAATCAGTGACGGTGGTTCACACTTTTGCAATAGGTCTTTTCAGTCATTAGTTCGCAAGTATGGCATAAATCATAAAGTCGCAACCCCATACCATCCACAAACCAGTGGCCAAGTAGAGGTTTCTAATAGGGAGATTAAGCATATTCTTGAAAAGACGGTTAACCCGTCTAGAAAAGATTGGTCTTTGAGATTGAATGATGCTTTATGGGCCTATCGAACAGCATATAAAACTCCTATTGGCATGTCTCCTTACAGACTTGTGTACGGCAAGCATTGTCATTTACCTGTTGAATTAGAACATCGTGCATATTTGGCTATAAAGAAACTGAACTTTTCTCTTGATAAAGCAGGTACTCAACGGAAACTCCAACTTAATGAATTGGAAGAATTAGGAAATGATGCTTACGATAGTGCAAAGATGTACAAAGATAGAATAAAGGTGTTCCATGACAAGCGCATTTTGCGCAAGTCATTCACGCCTGGCCAGAAAGTTCTGCTGTACAACTCACGTTTGCATCTTTATCCAGGTAAATTGCGTTCTAGATGGACAGGCCCGTTCTTGGTGAGAACAATATTCCCTCATGGATCTGTAGAACTCGAAGACGTCGCAACAAAGAACGTCTTCAAGGTCAATGGGCAGAGATTGAAGCCATTCCTTGAACCAATTCCACCTGAAATTGAAACAACCGACTTGGCAGATCCCATCTATGTGGACTGAACTGGTTCACCCCTTGTACATACCACAGGTTTAGAACTCCTTTGTCTCTCCTTGCTTTCTTTTGTTTTCAGTTTGCCAAATTAGTGTTTGCTGTATATAATCTCTGTTTTGTTTGTGATATCTACATCGTTGCTCGATTATCTGGTTTGGAAACACTTTTTGGATCCGGTACTCTCTAACCTTTCTTTATCTTCATGAACTTCATGGCATGTATAATTTGTGTATCCTTATAAACATTGAGGACACTGTTTAACATAGGTTTGGGGATATTGAGTAGATATCACATGAACTTAATTTGTAGCAATTTGATATGTTTGAATCTTGTGAATGGTTAAGATTTTAGAAAGAAAAATGGAAAAATGAAAAATGGAGCTCATTTACCTTGATATGTGATACCTGTGCATGATATAAAATCTTAGGATTCTTAGTCTAGATGATGAGGCACTCCTGATTCTAGCACAATTCACATGTTGATAAGAAACTTGCACATGCACGATCTACCAATGCATGTATGGCCTCGGGCAGGTGTTTTATCGGTTAAGTAGGCTGCCAATCATCTAGAATACTGAATGAGACTTGACTAGCTTGTTCTTTGGTTGGCTGGGATAGAAGGTGGAGGATACGTTAAGAAAAGCAACCATTGAATTTGACTGGGTGCATCGAAAAGGGCTGCCTCTTGCTAAAAGTGTCATGTAATGTATTTTTGAGCTTTTGAGTAAAGTTGTGTCATGTTGTGTTTGTATCTCTTGTTATTGCAAAGTCAGATGAAAATTCAGTTATAAGAAAAGAAAAGAAAAGAATCATCTGTCTCTTAAAAAAAAAAAAAAAAAAAAAAAAAAAAAACTCATTGTTTGTTATTGTGTTCTATTTCAGTAAAAATGTTAAAGTGTCTCTCTTGCTTCAAATGAGAGTAGTCAATGTAAATATTGCAGTCAATGTCTTTGTTCTGTTATGTGTTGTAAATAGTCGTGTAATAAAGCAATGGAGGGTGTAGCCATCGATGTACAACGCGGGTAAGCTGAAATATCACCAACTCTTAGGTGAACATTCACAATTATCGTAAAGCCGGACAACTAGCTTGGCTTTGAATTCAGTTCTTAGCCTAAAAACTATCTCTTAGCGATTGGCAGTCTTAACTTCTGGTCATTCTATAAACATGTGTAGATACACTCTAATCACATATCTTTAGTTGTTTCAGTGCTAGAACGGTATGATTCTACTTCTTTGTTTTTCATTTTGTTTTGGTTAGTGGTTTACGCCATTGTTTTGGAACTTTGGAGTTCCTCTGGGATCACCATTGTTATCTCCTTCTTTTTACATCGGTTCTTTATTAGTATACGTTCTGATTCTTCTTTTGTTTACACACTTTAGTGCTGATAAGAGACCAATGAGTTCTCCTAGTACCAGTCGTTCTCCTGTCATGTCTGATGAAGCATATCTGGGGGCGGTGAAAGTTACTCATCGTCTGAGGAGGTTTGATGTTTCTTTTGCTAGTTCGGCAGGTCAGTCTGACATCTTGACAAAGAAGATCCTTGATGATAACCCTTGCGGTCCCAACGAAATCGTTGTGACGGTGGGCCAGCTCGATGCTGGTCTTCGCCTTCCGTTGTATTGCCCGCTCGATCCCTTCCTGTACGAGGTATTTTGTCGGCTCAATCCTCAACGAGGTATTTTTCAGCCTAACGGTAACTTTTATAGAATCGCCCGAGAGTGTGCTCGGCGAAGTAAAGGCAAGGTTACTGAGCACGAGCATAACGAGTTCGTTTCTTCTCAGAGGGATTTGTATACATCTGAGACTTATGTGGAGAACTATTGGTGTCAGCAGTCCGATATGTTCGAGGGATTTGGGGTTGGAATTTCTAGATCTCGCAAACCTCTCAGGGGTCCCTAGCTCATGTCCGATTTGGATCCTCCCAACGCCAGCAATTCTACCCTCCGCAAGATACACGATCCAAAGTGGTTTTTAGTTCTTCTTCGCATTGTGGGGCCTTATATTTTTGGTTGGGATGAGCTTGGCAATGTTCTTCCCGGGATTCCAGAGATGCATAGTCATCTGCCACCTTATAAGCTATGGGAGCTCAGATGGACTGCGCCTCGTAGGCATCCCTCACAGTCTTCCCGAGCTATTGAGGATGCTAAGGTATAAAATATTGTATTAATGTTTTAACGTATATATACCTTGCCCCTGTTTTATGCCTTAGCATCTGATATCATTTTGGTTGGCAGAGGATGGTTCTGGCCCATCTGTTGCTCATGTGGGGGTTGTAGAACATGCTTTGGATGTTGACATTGCTGCCCTCTTTGGTGAGAATGAGATGGTGGACCTTGGTGAAGGGTTTTTTGATGATGTTGATCAAGCGATGTTGTATGAATCTGCCAATCCCGATGGCACTGCTACCATATCGGAGGTGGAGATGCCCCAGGCGAGTAATCTCGTTGATAAGGGTATTTCTTCCGATGGAGGTGCTCGGGTTGGTGGAAGTGGTGTTATTGGTGATATTGTTCCTGTGGTTTCAAGTGGTGGTGGTGGTGTTGTTACTTGCATACCAAGTACTTTTGCTGGTGGTTTTCCGTCTGCTCCAGCGGCTCCTTCTAGTTCGTCTTCCACTATTTTCGGTGGAGGATCCGAGGCGATGAAAATGCTATGTTCGGATCAGTATGCTCGACTGAGCGAGGACGAGCAAGCTCGTGTCTTGACTTCTTTGCCTAAGTCCGCTCAGCATCAGCTTGTGCAGGCGGTATGTATTAACACTTTGACTTTGTTATGGTAGTGTGTATTTGTTAATTCCCTAACTGGTGATGTTGTCTGATTTGCTAGAGCAACAATTTGAGAGTTGGAATGTTGTCCGAGACTCGTGTTGCTAGGAGGCGAGGCAAAGCTGTTGAACAAGAGAACCAGCAACTGCGTCTCGCTGTGGAGATGGCTAAGAAGGAGGCCTTGTCTTTTTGCCAGGATAAGAAGGAGTTGGAAGGTATTTATTTTCTCCTTTGTCTGAGTATTTTGACTCCGTAATAGGTTCTAGAGTTCTGAATTAGTCCCTCTATTGGTAGCCACCATCAAACAATTGGAGGGGAGGCTAGATGTTATTGGTCATAAGCATGCTAGGGAACTTTGCAATCTAAAACTCGATGTGAGTTCTCGTCAGTGCAAGATAGATGCTTTGGAGCATGAGAACTCGCAGCTTCAAATTGATGTGGATGTTCACAGAGATCGCATTGTGGATCTTCATGCGATGTTAGATAATGCTAAGCAAGTGGTTGTAACTCTCTCGGATGAGATCAAGTTGCTCCGAGCTCAGAAGGATGGACTTATTGAGTGGCAGTTCGATTATCTGCCCATCTTAGCGCAAGCAGAGGATGATAGAGAAGAGCTTGTCCGATTCAAGCGAGAGTTTATCGAGCTTGAGAGGGAACGTGATAGACATATGTTTTCATGTCCGGCTGGTGATGCTGCCATAACTCCTCTTGAGGTACAGATCAGTGCTTTAGACAATAAGAAACTCCAGTTGGAACAAACTTTAGCTTCTGTTATAGCTGATCAAAAGGTTGCCTATTGGCAACTTTTAAATTTTATGTATTTTGCTCCTTGTGAATTTCCTTTTAACCATTTCATCATCTGTCTTGCATAGGCTAGTAGGAGCAATGCAGAGCTGGAGAGGATGTTGGAGGAAATTAAGGAAGAAAAGCAAAGTCTCGATGATGAACTTAACCACTTGGTGTCTCGTCATGAGGAGGAATTAGAGGTTGAGCGTGCTGATAAGGAAACAAAGATGAGCAATCTTCATGCTGAGTACAAGGTCAAGATGACAACTACGTGTAAAGCTACTATCTTATACAAACGTCAGAGAGTCGCTGATGCCAACGTAGTGTTTCCTCCCGAGCCTATTATAGAGCCAATTGCTCACGACAGTGGTGAGGTCGAAGGCGAGGATCGGATGGAGACCGAACAGGATGCCCATCGTGAGGAATAATCGTGATGCTTTCTTTCCTTGTGTTTTAGGAACTTTCATTACTATGTCCTTTTTCTTTTGGTTATTATGCCCTCGTGTTGTGTCCGAGGTGCTGTGAAGTTATTGGTAGTAAGTCCTCGTGCTCAATCCGAGGCAATGTTTAAAAGTAGTACTGTAAACATCGTCACTTTAATAATTCCTCTATTATTCTGAGGAAACAACATTATTTGTTGGTAAGTCCTCATATGTGGGAGGTAGTTAATATTTTCTGCTAATGTACTTATTAATACGTATGACAAATTTTGCTTCTCGATATATATCATGCAATACTTTTTTTGTTTGCTCTGAGGGTGATTTTTGTGCATACTGACGGTCCAACCATGGGTGACAAAGCCAAGGAGTGATCAGTTCCTTAATTGGATATGCCATCTCTTACGGTGTTGGACTTTTAGTACAACGCATTTCCCTTCTCGCGTTAGTTGTATGCCTTTATGGGCTTTGATTTTTAATAGTGTCCAGTTTAGGTTACACTTGCCCCTTGGTTAAGTGATCAGATATTAGAGTCACTTTCTATTTAACCATGCTTTGGAGGGCGATACCTCGGTTAGGTGATTCTTTCCTTAGCCAGAGAGAAGTACCCCAATTCTGGATATCTCCTGTTATGGCAGGACATCATCTGATATCGTGATCGTGATGGAATTACCTTAGGTCTATTTCCGTCTTATGTAGCTTAGAGTATCCCCCGCTTCATCGTGCTTCATTTGGCTAGATGGCATTGCCTTAGGTCCGTGTCCATCTCGGGCAGCTTAGGTATTTTACCCGCATCATTCGTTGTAGAATGGAAGGTGTGGCTAGCATCATGCCATAGTCTTGATGGGCTTTTGTTGTAATGTTGTTATGATGCAAATATGGAATAATTATTCTACATGCAAGCGCAAGGAAAAATAAAGCAAAAAATTAAGGCGAAAGATTGTAAGCAATCAAGTAAGAGACACAAATAAACAAACATAAATAAAAGAAATAAGTAAAGCAAGTGGAAGTAAGTACGCAAAAGGAGTAATTTTATTATTCTCAAAAGAGGGTTTATAGACCCTCAGTACATTCGAGTAAGGTTTCCTGACCTTTTACAAGTAGGGATTTAAACCCTATTTTCATAGTTTGACCTTCTCAGCGTTAAGCTATTTAAGCATTGTATTGCTTGAGGTACTTAATATTCCATGGGCATTCTAATTCTCCTCCATTAGGTTTGAGCAACCTGTATGCTCCATCACACCTGCCTTGGCGATGACTGTAAGTGGTCCTTCCCAGATGGGAGCAAATTTTCCTTACTCGCGCTGGTATGGCGGGATCTCGCGCCAGACTTTGTCGCCTGGGCTAAATTGCCTCTGATGAACACACTTGTTGTATTCTCGGGCTAACGTCAAATGGTAGTTTTCTATTCTTTGAAGGGCTATTTCTAGGTTTTCCTCAAGATCGTCTAACTTGAAGAGTATTATGTTTGAGGTTAGGTTCTTCTCCCAAGCCTTGGTCGTAGCTGTTGGAATCATTGCTTCAATTGGTATGATCGCTTATGTGCCATAGGTGAGAGCGAAAGGGGTCATCCCTGCTGCTTCTCTTCGAGTGGTCCGATAGGCCCACATAACATTGTGTAATTGTTCACACAGCTAGCCCCATGTCCATCTAGATTCTTTTTGAGCATGTCAGCGATGGTTTTACTAGTGGCTTCTTCCTGACTATTAGTCTCGTACTTGATTACGTTATTTGTAGCCGGGAATTCTAGCCTAAGGCTGTAAACAATCCTATGGCCTGCCGGAGTCATAAAGATCATTCCGATGCCGGATACTTCTGAATTGCATGACCCGTCTACAAAGACTTCCCATCGCCTTGGGTTTTCTGAGCGAAGTAGCTCGGGTGGATCTTCTGGCTGGTCCTTCATTCCTGGGATCTCTTCGATTTTGTCGGTGTCGTTTAGGGGAAATCCGGCTAAGAAATCTATAACCACTTGCCGCTTGGGCTTGATATTTTACCCCAAACTGTTCGATTTGGTTATAGCCCGAATATCCGTCCATTTAGGATAACAATCCATATCCAGAGGTTGCTTCTACGAGCTGATCGATATTGGGGAGTGGAAAGATGTCCTTTGGGTAGGCTTTATTAAGATCACTAAAGTCGATACAGATTCACACTCCTCCATATTTCTTTGGTACTATCACCATGTTAGATATCCATATCGGATATTGTACTTATCGGATGACTCCTGATTCCTATATCTTCTTTAGTTCTTTTTGAATTGCTTCGTGATACTCCGGTGCCACCTTTCGCATCACTTTCCTCATGGGCTTGTGCTTTGGATTAATTTTCAAGTGGTGACAACAGACTTCTGGGTCTATCCCAGGAATGTCTTTCATGCTCCATGCAAATACATCAGAATATTCTATTAGCACTCGTACTAGTTTTTCTTCTTCCTCTTTGTCGAGGAGTGTTCCAATCTTAACCATACCCGGGTTTTCGGGTGTTCTGATATTCACTTCCTTTGTAGGTTCCGAGGTCGAGAAGTTTGACCTAAGCTCTCCAACATCGGAGAGGTTCTGTAATTGCTATAAGGGCTCCATGGGTGAGTCCGATGTTGACTCCTTATCCGAGGTTGGTACATTACCCGAGCGCCTCGCTTCGTTTGTTACTGCTATGCAAGTATCGATTTCAGCCTGGATCTTAGCATTCTTGGCCCTTTTCTTATTTGCTTTTGGGGAGTTTATTCTGTTCTCGCCATTCTGTACGTCCATGTTGTAACAGTACTTAGCTTTGCCTGAGTCTCCGATGATCTATGCGATCCCATCGGGTGTTGGAAACCTTAGTCTCTGGTGGTAGGTCGAGGCGACTCCTTTGATCCCATGGACCCAGGATCGCCCGACAATGGCCGTGTAGGGTGAAAGTACATCCACTACACAGAAAATAGTCAAAGTGAGAATTTTTCCTACACGTATTTCTAGTGTCACCTCGCCCCTTGGGCGGGTTAACGAGCCATTGAAGCCAAATATGTTGCAGGTAGATGGTATTAGGCAGTCGTCTCTAAGACCCATTTGTTTGAATATGTCTCGTAAAATAAGATTTCGACGGAAATTCCTCCATCAATCAGTATCTTAGGCATGGCCCATGTCAATTCCTTAGGCTTTTCTTCCTCGCCCTCATGTTCGGGGAGCGCGATAGCCATCGTGACCACTAGTGGGTCGTTGTGGTTTCGTCCTCCATCAGGTGCCACCAAGGCTGAAAAACTGATGGGCATTTTCATCCACTCCTCTATGGGGGGTTCCTTAGCTACACTGAAGACTTCGTCACCTTCAAAGTTTCGCTTGTGAATTCGCTCTGTGATACTCCCTTCAGGTGTGGGAGCAGTGATAACTGAGTGCGATATCGTATTGCATCCCAAGTATTGTGCCTCGCGTGGTATTTCTACGCGATGTACGAGTGCTCCCGTGGTTGGTTGGATTGCTGGTTGCACGATGTACTCCTGGAGTTTTCCGTCGTCAATCATATCTTGCACCATCTTCTTCAGATCTTTGCACGAGTCTGTCGGGTAGCTGTAGAATTGGTGGAACTCATAGAAATCTGCTCTGTTCTTAGAGCGCTCGGGCTGCTGTCCTCTATTCCATGGGTAGGTGATCTTATATTTTCCCTCGATCTTCTTGAAGTGCTCGAATATGGGGGCGTTTAGCTTCGTGTAGACTGGGTCTACAAATTTTCCTTTCTTCTGTTGGGCTTGGTCTCGCCCTTTCCATCCTCCACTTCGATGTTTATCGAACTGAGTGGACCCGTTGTTGGGTCGCCCTGATCCTAGGGCCGGAACCTGAGGGTTCTGTGGTTCTACCACATTTTCCCCTCTATTGGTTCCTCTAACCAATTTGTCATAAGTCCCGTCTTGGAGTTCTTAAGGGCTATGTAGTCCTCTTGAATCTCTCTCAGTTTCCCTAGACAAGGTGGCATGGTTTCGTACATGCGGACGAATATGGGGTCTGTTTTTCTTTGACTGTTTTTGAAGCCCAAGATCGCGTAAGTCTCTGGGACTCTTCCGATCTCGGCGCACAATTTTCTCCAACGAGTTACCAGAGAGTGGAGCGAATCATTTGGTCCTCGAGCTAATTGGAACAACATGTCGATTTATGGCTTGACTCGGCTGTTGTGAATGTATGCTTCTAGGAATAACTCGGATAAGTGGGCAAATGACTTAACCGACTCCTTCGGAAATTTATTGAACCACATTAGGGCCTCGTCCTTGAGGCTGGCTGGGAAAAACCTACACATCACTACATCGTAATGATTCCAATGAGTTAGTGTCATGCGGTAGGATCTGAGATGTTCGATTGCATCGCCAGTCCCATTGAAGGGAGTTGCAAACGTTGGAAGCCAGCATGTCCTTGGAAATAGTTGGGCCAATAGACTCTACGATAAGGGAGACTGTCCAGCCTCTTGCATTACTTCCGCAACTTTTTGCCTTCTTGTCATCGCTTCGAGTTGGCAAAGTCGGACTTGTAATTGATCATTAATGTGCCTTGTTTCGACCTTCTTTTTTATTCCTTGCGCTCTTTCGGGCGAGAAAGAAGCTTCTGGGCGGCGATATCTTGATCGCCCTGGGTCCTCGTCCGATTGTTTGACATACGACACTATCTTGGAACGAGTTGACTTCGACGTCTCCCCTCGCTTGGGGTTTGGGGCTGCAAGGTTCTCGACCACGCAGTTGGTTTTAACTTCGTCTTCTTTATTCTTTTCTCATCTATGCTTGGGACCGACATCAGACGACCCTTCAGACGGACTGTCCTCCTGGTTTAGAACTTCTCTACTTCCATTGGGAAAGCGATCCGATGTTTCCTCGTGTGAGGTGTCAGGGATATGGACTCGCTCGTCGTCTTGCAGGTTCTCGAAAGGGTTCTCCTCGTCGGAGATCTCCTCTATGGTAGTGAGTGGCACCTTTTTATTTGTTTTGCGTTTTATCCTACAGTTTTTCCGTTCTAGCCTCCTTTTATGTCTTTCTAACTTTTTCATTCTCTCATCCGGCGCCTTTTGTACTTTCAGGGTGGCTGCGATAGTCACAGTGGTGTCACCGAGGTTAGAAGTATTATCCTTCTTCACCCAGTTGTTTACCATTTGCCTTGGAAAAGGACTCAACCCTCCTGGTTGAGTTAAATGGATATCGCCATGTCCGTCGAAGGGATTTCCCTCTTCGTCAGAGCTAGAGTTATCTGTTAACCCTTCCCGATATTGGTTATCGGGATGTCCCTCTCCTGGGAGTACACCGTTTTGTATAGGTTCGCCTAGCTCCATCTCGTCTAGTCCTTCAGGTTGGGCTCCACCAATTTCACCTTGGCTCGTGCGAGCGGATCATCTCGTCATCATCGCCTTACCTGCGATATATGCAAAAATGCTTAATTCGTCTTTTCTTCTAGAAAAGCGGGACCCTAAGTTTGCAGGTCACGTGAAATTACTAAGTCATAGTTTAGACTGGACAGTTTAGTACATGAAGACTTTACAGTAAATTTTGGAGACATGTAAAGATGTCAAAACATTCCCTACTTGCATAAAGTTTTGGTGATAGGAAAAAGGTGTTTTGTTTGCCTCTTTTTTCGAGAAAAATACCTCCGTATACACGTAATACCTTTACTGGGAAAAAACCAAGTTATGACGATTGAGCATATTTTCCCATTTTAGGAAATATTTCTCATCATCTTTAAACTTTTGATTTTGAACAAACTTTGAGTTTGATGAATGATTATGTACTCATTAACCTTTCCCCTTGACTTAAAGTTAGATTTCTAAGAAGAAGATTATAGATTATCTTGAGTTAAAAGATGAAGAACATTATGAATAACTCGTCTTTTCAACTTTCATAGGATGAGATTTTCTCTTATGAAGTTTACTGACCTAAACTTCTTCCCAACTCTTTCATGGAGGAGATCGTTTGAGTGTTGTTTTGAAGTGTTTAAAGCTTCGTTTTCACTGCGATCTTTAACTCTCCTGAGCATCTTGAGGAAGATACAAGAAATCTTAAAAGAATGAAAATCTTAAAGAAAATCAACGAAAAGATGTAGATCTGATGAATCTGAGGGTCTTCAGGACTTCACTGATCGTGTGGATCGTGTTGCATCCGAGATCTACTCATGAATTTTGACAGAATTCTACAAAGTGGTGTGAAATCCACTTCTCTTAGAGAGATTATGAAAATAATATAGAGCTGTTACTAGGGAGGTAGATTAGATCTTCATACCTCCATGTTTCTAGCGCCAAAATGTAGTTGCATCTTTTCTGACGACTATATCCAAGTAGATATAAAGGCTATAAAACTACGAACATTCAAGATTCGAAGATAAGAAAGATGTAAAGAACATGAAAAGTAAAGATTGACACAAGCATATAACGTGGTTCGGCCATAAAGACCTACGTCAACGGGAAAGAAAATGTTTTCTTTATTGATTAAGGTCTTACCCTTGAAAGAGTTACAAATATCACTTAGATTTCTTACTCTCTCTTTATCTAGATCTCTCTCAGGAATTCTCTGTATAAAGACCATCTAAGATTACATGTCAATTTCCTTCTACATGGACTGGTATTTATAGAAAAACTAGACTCGTGAAGGCCTGGTCTCGCCGAGCTGGTGGAGCTTATCATAAATCTTCTCATTACTTCGGACGAGCTCTATACTATCCCTCGTGATGGACTGCTTGGTTCTACTTCCGAGTCATCTCGCTCCGTACGCCATCGTGTTGCTCTTCCTTGGGGAACCTCGTGTTGCATCATCATTGGGTTATAGTATAGATCGCCATGAGTCTTATGATACGATGTAAATTCTCCCACTCCTCTTCCGATCCTTCATTAAATGCAGTCCTTCTTTTTAGACTTGACCATCTGAGTTGATTTGACCACTCCTTACACGCGTCATTCATGTAATATTGTAGCAGGTTTCTCGATTCAGAAAAAATCACCTTTTAGAATATGATTCGATGCTTGTATCTCATCATCTTATCATGAAACAATCCCTTGAGATGTTGACACGTAGCCATCGGGTAATTTACCCTCACATATAGAGTACATCAAATTTTTAATCAATCCACAGTTTAAAAACTGGTATAAAAATAAGTAAAACCCTAACTGTTGGTACACCAAAACCAATTTGAATCTAGTCAGTAATCCATGTGGATTTGATTATCTTAGGAATTCTAATTCTATTAGGCTTGGTTTTTATGTTCCGTAGCTACTTAGGACTTTTGCTTTACATTCAAGTATTTTCCTTAGACTAGGATTTTATATATCGCCATATAAATACTCTTCTGCTATGTGTTTTTAGGCACTGAACTTTTATATCAATATAATTAAGCTTTGCTTAGAGGTGGTTGATCTTCAATCAACGGATCATATTTTTGTTTTAATATTAGGGTCTTGGGATTTAGTACCAGGATCCTATCATCTGATATCAACTAGGTTTAGATCCTCTTTCTTATTATATACACAATTTTCTCGGTTAGGGTTCCTTCCTAACCATCTTACGCGCGAGTGTTGCTGACGTTAACTATCGAAAAATCTTCATTCACGTATTTATCCCGGTTTTCCGTTTGTTTTGACGATGACGGGTGTGACCAATGCACAATTGAGTGAGCGTCTTGAAACTTTGAATTCTTCTTTGATGACAATGCTTGAGGGGATGCGGGATGAGCGAACAGATTCAAATACGAAATTTGATACCTTCCGGGAAGCGCAAACTACTCTGCAGACAACTCAAACCAGCCTCCTTACAGAACTGCAATCCACGAATCGCAAAATTGAGGCTCTTCTTCGACTGCAGCAGGGTGGTGGTAACAATGAGCGACCTGTCCTTAATAATGGGCACAATTAAGGTGACTGTGGGGCTATTCTGGTGATTCGAGGGGGCCTATTGCTATAAAGTTTCCTAAATTTGATGGTGAAGATCGTGAAGGGTGGATTTTTAAAGCTAAGCAGTTTTTTTCTCTTCACGGCGTAGCTGACATTCAAAAGGTACCAATGGCTGGTGCACATCTTCATAAAGATGACAATTCATGATATAAATGGATCAAATAGTCTTTTGGAGACTTAACCTGGCAATAGTTCTCTCGTGCACTACGTTATCGATTCGGTAATCGCAGGCACATCGACACGTGTAGCACACTCTCCAAATTGGGGAAAAAGGTACTTTTCGCGAATTTAAAACTGAATTTAAAACTGAATTTGAAAAAAATTATCAAATTAGTCTATTAATAATTTAATATACTAATTATTAAATTGGGTAGATGGCATACCCGAAGCACATCAAATTAATATATTTATTTCGGGTCTTCGTGCGGATATTGGTACCGGTATTCGTTTGTTTCGACCACAAAATCTTTTAGAGACTTTTGAGTATGCTTCATGCCAAGAAGATGCTATCAAGGCGTCCCAGCTTTCTAAACCCTTGGTATGAAACTCTCCATCAAAACCATTCGCAGCTATAAAGCCATCTCTACCGCAAAGTAACACCGTACCTTCTGGCGCTAAGCGTTTAATTTGGGCTGAACAAAAATATCGTCGTGATAAAGGCCTTTGCTTTAACTATGATGATCCATATAAGCAGGGTCACCTCTGTGCGAAGTCCAGATTGTTATTCCTTGAAGGTGCTTCTGATGTTGCTGTCACGGAACTGGATCAAAACAACAATATAACCATTGAGCAAGAAGGGGTGACAGAGGTCGATAAGGAAGAGGAAATTGTTCCTGCGATTTCATTTCATGCACTCGTGGGGGACTCCGTTTTCAAAACTATGCGTATCACCGGATATATTAAAGGGTTACCAGTTACGGTTTTAATTGATTCGGGATCTTCCCACAATTTTCTTCGCCCCAACATTACAAAACAAGGTGGTTACAAAGGTCAAACGGGTGATACAACGCCCATGCAAGTTACCACTACACCAAAATGTGGAATCTGTAGCATTACACTATAACACTTCTTTGATGTTACGGAAGTAGTAACAGTTTCTTGTAATCCGTAACAACCTTAATTGTTCCAGTTCTGAAACATTTTTTTGGTATGTCGTAACAATTTATTATGTGTTACGGGACATCCTAGTACACTAGTAATACTCCGGGTACAGGAATACACTCGTGTGGTTACACTTTTATTTTATTTTATTTTATTTCAACTTATCGTCCTTCACTCCTCCCCGTTGTTCTCTTCCGGTTTCGATGAAATCTTCTCCACTATGTTTTCCCTTAATGGAGAACGGGAGGAGAAGAATGCAATACAGAGATTGCTGGAGATGAGAAGAGAGTGAAAGAGGTGCGAATAGACGATATTAATCTAAAGATTGAATAAAAGATAAAAGAGAATCGTATTAAACGATAATAATATTGATTGATTATAAGATTATTCCCCTAAGAGCATCTCCAACAGAAGGTGTAAAAAATCCTATATGTATTTTTTATTTAGTCCTTTTATTTATGGGGTCTACACATAGAGTAAATGTAGGACCTCATATCCAAAAAACCATCTCCAACAGTAGAGAATTTTAACTCTAGAATTAAAAGAAAATTAGTGAAAAAGATGACGTGGAAGTGCAAACGGAGGTGTAAATAACACTTTCTTGAACACCTTCATATTTAGTAATTGGTCCCTCCTATCTTGTAGGACCCTACTATTGAAGATGGATTTATGCCAAACAGAAGTCTAAAATCCTATGTGTCAATAAAAAAAAAATCCACCCTCTGTTGGAGATGCTCTAAGACAAAGGTATGCCTGTTTATATAGGCTAGTAGATACTTAAAATAACAAGAGTTCTAAATAAAGAGAAATACTAAAAAGGAAATAACAATAGCTTGGGAATTAAGGTAGATGTCCTACATCAGTCCACCCTTCTTGAGAAAAACTCGACCTCGAGTTATCATCATAGAACATAAGTTCTTTTCTTCCATGGGAAGTCTAAATTCCACGCTCAACGTCTTACCACGATCAAACACGAAAGTCATAGTTCTAGAGATGATTAACCGAAGCAGCCAAGAAATGTTGTTTAAAGCATCATGAGTTGTGTGCTTAAATTTTCCACTATCGAACACAAAATTCATGTCATTAGCTAGTGGTGGTAATGTAAAGCATGCGAGCTAAGTACACCACGAGTACATCATGTGTATCTCCCAAGTTCTGCTGGTCCAAGAAATAGAATAGCTCCTTGACTTCTGTAGTTGCAGGAAATCCTACACTAAACCCCTCACTAGAATTCACACAACTAAGACATCTGAAGATGAACAACTATGATTTTTATTGATTAATTCTTTGAATGTTTACAAGATATAATGGAAAAGAGCTAAAGAAATTACAATCACCACAAACTTTCTCTCTCCTAATGACTTGCCCAACACTCGAAAAAGATCCCTTCAATAGTTCTGTTCCACTCCTTATATAGGGTATTACACATTGGACGACAGCTAAGCTGTCCTTTATTTTCGGGAATGACTTGCGAAATACCGCAAGTGTACAATTATATAATCTCGCAACTATCCTAAATCTCTCTAGGTCTTCACATCTTTCTCGTGTTTTGGCTATCGTCATTCATTCCGTCATTTATATTACCCATTTGCGATATTTCGCAATGCTGTCGTTTATTAATCTCGCGAAGTATTGATGTCGCGATATTCTGATCCTACATATTCGGTAACCACATTTCTGTTTTGAAATAAATTCCACCAACCAAGTCTTATAATTTGGATGTAACGTAGAGCATCAAAAGTAATATCTCTAAGTGTCTCAACTGATAATGTAGCAGTAGCCGGTGAAAAAGAAGTAGATAGACCATCACTCCTCGTCCCATTGTGACTAATATGTTCGGAAATAGCGAAACAGTTCACTAACTCAAACATTAGAGATACCAAAAGGTATATATCAGTTTTGCCAAACTGAGTAATATTGCAAGAAAAACATGAACTACGCAATACACTTTCTTTTACGGACACCTCGTGTTCTTTCTGCAAGTGTTGCTCAACAATAACATTTCTAAAACCCCACTTAGAGCAAGGGTTATGGGTAGTGTCACTCTTTCATTTGAACGAGTGAACTACCAATTTGCTCTAATTAGAGGCTGTTATGGTTAGTTTTTACCCCACTTCCACCCCCATCACGTTCAACTACTCGTTCATATGAACGAGTAGTTGGTAGTTTAACACTAGATGGGGGACTGTCCCCCGTTTGAGAAAATAAAGCTACACGGGGGACGGTCCCCGTGTATCAAAAAAATTTGGGTTGGACGGGGGACTGTCCCCCGTGAATGCTAAGATTCGGGTTTTTAAATATTAACTTTTCCCTCCCATAATTATTTTATTATTAAATTTTGATTATTTTTTTTTAATTAACGGGGGACTATCCCCGTTTGGTTTCACAAAAATATTCTTACGGGAGACCATCTCCCGTGTAGTGTTCCTTTTTTTTTTTTTTTGCCCACAGTGGCTTCGCTCGTTCATTTGAGCGAGGAGTCCTTCATATCAAAGAGTTAGTCTCCAAATGGAGACTACCCATAGCCCTTGCTCTTATTAGCATCCACAACAAGTGATGTCAGTTGCTGATCGACTGTCACTAACTTTCCTGAACTTGAACATTCTTTATTGAATTTTGTGCTCTTTAGATATTTTTCATCAGGTAATAAGAAATAATCGGCCATGTCTAAAATAACACCAAATTGTTTAACCAATGCTTTTTTAAACACCTTTTGATAATGGGTACATTAATAATAGAGGCCCAACAAAAATACCCCTATAATAGAGGCCCAACAAAAATACCCTTCCCCTAAATAAATATATCCTCCCCTAAAATATCCGGATTGTCAGATTACGATTTTGCCCCTCAATATATTTGAGGGTTTTAACGTTGGAGACTCATTTAGTGCAGTAGCCGTTTCAAACCATTTCACGTCTTTCCTCTTTCCCCTTCTTCTCCTTCGTGCAGTTACTGAAACTGCTGAGATTTTGAAATTCAAAACTGAAAAAAACCGTCGAATAAGATATTAAACAAAACCGTCAATCTATATATATCATCAACCGACTAATTTCAATCATCTTTACTTTAAGAAATTCAAAAAAAAAGTGAAAAGAATGATAGAAAATTAGGTATTTCTGAGTTTGAAGAACAAAAGAGAGCTTAAACAGGTAAAATACCTAAAATCCCTAGTAAATCTATTGTATTCTGTGATGAATTTGCTATTAATTTTGATTTGCTACAGATTTACGATTTTGAGATATCGGTTTTCAAATCAGTTTTAATTTTCTGGATTTTTTTTTTGTTGCATGTGTGATTTATCATCAATTCCTGCTGCTAATATGTATGATTTGATTTGGTATGTTGTTAGTTTGGTATCTAATTGATTAATTTTGATTTTAGGTTAGTTTGACCTGTTTTCAAAGGTTGGAGTTCATTTTGATTTTCCGTGGTTGCAGTTTCAGAAGAAAAAGGTAAGAAATGATTCCTTCTGTCGATTTTGATTTTCACCCAATCTATTGTTCTGTGTGTGTATTCTTCAGTATTTCCATGTCATATGTTGGTGTCAACAACAGTAGTTACCAGTACAATGAGATCAACCACATATGCTGGAATCAACAATAGAAGTTGATACCATTTGATGGTATCAACAACAGGAATTATACAAGTAAATTGTTGTCAACAACAGGAGTTGATACCACTTGATGGTATCAACAATGATCTTGACAAAATTAATGTTGTTTTAAAAATGCTGTGATTATTGAATGCTGACAAAATTAATGTTGTTTTAAAAATAGATGAAAGGAGTGAGAAGATCACCAAGGGTAAATCCGAAGAGTACAGAAGAAGATAATTCACAACAGAGTAATAAAGATGTAGCCACAAAAAGGAAGAGAGTGAACAAGCAGTTGTTGGTTGATAAAGAGCAAGACGTTGTTAAAAGAAGAAAGAGCAGCAGAAATGAAGAACCAGAAGTAGATTCGGAAGAAGACGAATCGGAACAAGAAAGTCAAAGAGCTAAAGCAACAAAAAGAAATAGGGAGACCAATAAGAAGAATGACCAGGAAGAGGAAGCAACTGGAAAGAAGAAGAAGAACAATGAATAACAAGCAGAAGCACGTAAAGGAAAGAAAAAGATGGAGGTTGAAGATGATTCAGAGGATGAAGAATCATATTCAGAATCAGAACAACAACAAGTAGCCGCAGAAGGCGAAACAGAGGAAGAACAAACAGGTAAAACTTTATACATTATTTTTTATTTGAGTTCTATGATGCAATATAGTTAAGTTCATTTCTATATTAAATATAAAAATAAATGAATGAGTTGCGTGTATGCAGGTCGAAGTAGGAAGAGTGAAACGAAGTTCAAATCATGTCTGATACCATTGATTGAAATGTGCAACTTTCTATACAAGCTGTTTAAAGTAGGAGGAGATAACAAGAATGGAAAAAGCACTAAAGGAATGTGTGTTCTGGGAATTTATAAGACCATTCTACACAGGAAAAGAGATCGATGCAACAAATGATAAGTGGTTAGTCAAAATCGTCTTGGCAATACAACTACTTATTGGAGCATTCGATAAAGAAAAGAAGATATTCAGGTTTGGAAAAAAGAAAACTTCTTATCAGTGCAAAATAGAGCCAACAGACTTTTCATTAATCTTCAAGATAAAAAGGGTTATCGAGAGTGAGGAGTTGAAGAGGTTGCTGAAGAAAAAAAATGATGATGTAGTCACTACATGGTTTAAGAACAAGTTCAGAGCAGGGGAAGAAGAACATAAGAGTGATAAAATAAAGAAGTCTGAAATTGAGCGCAAACTAAAAGCTGCCGCTGAGGATCAGTCTGACCCACAACATTTTGTGAGACTATTTTCTATGTGGCTGTGCGCAGTTGTCTTCTTCCCAGATTCTGGTGCAACAGGACTTGCAAAGAATTGGCTTCCTTATATTTTGAACATGGAGAAAGTGTCATGGCCAGATCACATAGTAACCTATCTGCTTAAATACATTGGAAAACAGAAAGGAAAGAATGGAAGTGTTCATGGCTGCACAATTCTACTGCCGGTAAAAAAAGAAAAAGTTCATTTAATATAATATTTATTTTTGAAAATAGTAAAATGCATACTGTACGTCAAACTAACCTCATTGATTCTCTGTATGCAGTATTGGTTCTGCGAACATACAGAAAAATTCGTCGCAAAGAGGACAAATTTTGAAACCGCAACACCAAGTTTCATGAGATGGAGCCAACACGCAATCTGCAAAGAACTGGTAAAACAATTTCAAGGGAAATGTGGAGATACCATGGACATGACTTGGTTCACTCGTAAGGTAACATATTTGTTTACTCAATTTATATTTCAAATAGATTTCACTTTTTATCATGTCAACAAAAGGAAGTTGATACCAGTTTAGGGAGTCAACAAACAAAGTTAGTGTATCAACAAAATGAAGTTGATACACAAATGTGTACTGATTATAATAATTATACTTGTGTCAACAATGGAAGTTGATACCAGTTTAGGGAGCATTTGTATGTATACAGATTATACTTGCACATTTATTGAATCTATGTCAACAATGGAAGTTGACCCAAAAATGAATGTAATCAAAAATATATATTTTGTGTACCAACAATAGAAGTTGATACAATTTCTTGGAGTCAACAACAAATATTTACACAGAAATTTAAATCTGCCACATTCTATTTTGTGTCAACAATGGTAGTTGACATCATATCTAACATGTAGTTCAGTCTTAGTGTCGCAAATCACTCGGGGGCTACGCCCCCTCGTGAAAGATATATTATGGTTATAAAGTTGGAAAAAAATATTATGCTAACTGTATTTTTATGTCGATTTGCAGGTTCATGAAGATTTTGTTGATCCGATGACAGAAGAAGAGATGTATTTGATAGACATGTTAGCACCATCACGCCAGTTGGAAGTAGAGAGGCATAGGAATGAGAATCTGATAGAGGAAAACATTAATCTTCTACTTGACAACCAGGAGATAACATATGAAAGGAGGGGGCAAGCGACTAAATCAATGAGCAACATAATATTCATGAAGAAACTTATTGACAACAACAAGGACATGATTCATTTGAAGCCTGAGGATAAAGCGAGACTTGATGAAATTGCTATAGAAGTGAAGCAATGGGAAGAAAAGGAGAAAAATCTCAAAAAAGCAAGAGAAACGTCAGAGAGTACTCAACAGGAAATCAATGCTATGATTGAGACTGCTTTAACTACACTGGAGAATACAAATGAAGAACCATCTAGAAATCGGGATCAAGCCGAGTTGGAAGCGAGTTGAAACCTTCTCGAAAAGCAGGATGAAGATGACTTGAATGAAGAAGAAGAAGAAGAATCAAGTCAAATGGCACTGTCACTTTCAGATGGAGGTGAAACTGATTTGCAGAAAAGCTTTAAAAAGGGTTATCAGAGTGGATTGAATGTCAATGTACAAATAGACCCAAATTTATTGGCAAAGTGGAGGATGGGACGTGCTTTAGGAAAAGAAGAAAAAAGAAGACAAGAGGAAGCAAATCTTTGATTGCTAATATGGTTCAGACACTGGTAACTCGGGATGAGAGAGTGAATCCACAGATTGCTAATGTGGTTGCAGACTCAAATGAGGAAGTGAATCTGATTGCTAATGTGATTGCGAGATATTGGTAAAACAACTCAACCGACGAGAAGATGATAATGAAGAAAAGAGAACAAACATGGAAGAAGTGGAGATGGTGGGAGATGTACTTGTTTATTCAACTCCTCCAATTAAGGCTATACTTCCAGAGAAATCGTAATGTCCCTACGGGTAGTATTGATAATTCAACTTGGCACAATTTGAAAATGTATGCAATCGTGATTATGCAAAAGTATGTTGATAATTTTGATTATACAAGTTTCAGTTTGGGTTCTTTCATTATGACAAATGAACATATAAAATTCTGTTGTAATGCTAGAGATAAAATGCTAGTTTTATTTTTGGTTATAATGCTAATGTCGCAATGTTATATAGATCAACAACAGCAGTTGATAAACATAAAAAATTGTATCAACAACAGGAGTTGATGCCATGAGATAGCATCAACAACAATTGTTGATTCCTTCTTAATAACAATATAAGAATCAACAACAATTGTTGATTCCAAAAAAAAATGAGTCAACACTGATATGTTGATACTGTTTAAATATGACTCTTACATGTTAATCTAATCGGATTATTTCCTTGCAGGTACTACCCCAAACTTTGGTGGTCCAAGCTTCGATGCGATCACTTTGCTGAAATTTATACTCCTACTGATGCAAAAGAGATGGAAGATGATCCATCACAACAAACAGAATATACTCCTACACCGAAAACAGGTGACGATAATGTCTTTGAAGGCCTTAAAGTTCTATTCAAATTGGATGAAATTGATGGCCCAACTGAAGACGAAGATACCACCCAAGAGGATGATTCTGAAGCGACGCAGAGACAAAGGAATCAGTATGAAGCTGTTGGAAAAGGAAGGAGGTATAACAAAAGTTCATCAAGGAATGCGCCAGATAAATACACACCTCCAGTTAATGTGAAGAAGAGGACCAGAGCAGAAAAAGGAAAGAATAAAGGGGGAGGTGTTGAAGAAAAAGAGGATGCAGTTATTAACGTTGATGAAAAGGAAAGAAGAAAGGGGGAGTTATTAACCTCCTTGATGATTACGTTGATGAGACGCCACCTGAGCCAATACCGCTGAATAAGCCAGAAGACCTCAAACTCTGGGAATCCTGCACCGAGGACGAAAAAAGGGTCATTGGTCCATTCTTTGAGCAAGCAACAGAATGGTATGTAACTCTGAAACAAATTGCATGTTTATTCATAGACATAAACAATGAAAGTTGATGCCATGATAATAACCAAGTTGCAGTTAGAATTTGACTGATATGTAATGTCAAGATAATAATACTTCAACATTAATATGTTATGTAATGTCAGGGAGCTAACATAAACTTTGCAAATGCAGTACCAAAGCGTATACCTTTTATTTCGACAATAAACATGAAGAGTGGGTTACTGGAAGGCATCTCCAATTTCTAATGAACAACATCAACATTAATAGTGAGATAGTTGATTACTACAGCACCGTGCTGAATTCCAAGATGGAAAATCCATCGAATCCAGCATACTATGGGAAGAAGCACTTAATTCTGAATTCGAATGCTTATGTAAGTAACAACTCTTAATCTGTCTTTTGAATAACTAGTTACATAAAATTATGATGAAAAAATGAATGAATTATTGTTGTTATCAGTAAAAAACAAACTAACTGCCAAGAAAATGATGGAGCAAATAATGAGGGGTGTCGTATCTAGCGGGGATATACAGAAAGTGGAATCAACTAAGATTCCAGCAAACTTGAGGAAAAGATACCCAGTGGATGACAGTGAAGCAATACTGATGATACCGATGTGTCTACAAGATAGGACTGGAAAACCCTTCCACTGGGTACTTCTTGCGTTGATACGTGGATGATGGTTGATCTTCAACACCATTCATCACTACAGACGATACAACGAGCAGTACAATGTCATGGTACAAACTCTGACTCCAGTCCTGAACGAAATGGGTATAAAAGATGTTGAGACAGATGGAGGTAATTACAAAGTTAGACCATTACCCGGCACCAGCGCGCAACGGGGTTTGGACCGCGCAATGCACGTCTCGCTTGTTCATGAAGTGCTTGGTGAAGCGTGGAGATTGCTGGGATTTAGATGGTAACAAGGTCCAATACCATGAGAACATAAACCGGAAGAGAGCAAAGATTACTGCGCTGAATGTTATCTCGAATTGAATGCATGGCAACCAACTTTGCAACTTAAAGACTCAGTTGAAGAGGTACTCAACATTCAAGATTTTGTTGAAGCATTAGATGGTAAGCAAGTACAAGAAATTACAGACTCGGTCGAAGAGGTTATCAACCTATAAGATTCGGTTGAACCATTAGATTAGAGCAAACACACTTAGGTGTAGTTTAACATTTCTTTGGTAACTAATTTAGTTGCTTCGTGTAGGTCTGCTAATTTATTTAAACGGTTAGTTTGAAAACACATCTTTTATTTGGAGGATGTGTTTAGTACTAGTTTGTTATCAATTAATATTACTATTAGTTACTAAAATGATTATCAAGTGAATGAATGGTTTGGTTATGAAATTAAATGAATGTTGATTGTACAGGTTGCAGGTATGATCAGCTAATGGAGTTAACTTGTAAATACAGATAAAACCATGAATTTTTTTTTATTTTTATTGAGCATCAACAATGGAAGTTGATACATTTTTGGTATCAACAATGGAAGTTGATACCAAAAAACAATGGGTCAAAAAATTAATTGATGAATAACTGATTGGTTTCACATAAAGTAAAGTGAATGGGTCTTGGTAGTAAGAATTACAGGTATGCTTAGCTCATGGTATCAACTTGAATATATACAGATAAAACCATGAAAATTTTTTCTTTTCAGTAGGCATCAACAATGGAAGTTGATGCACTAAGAGGTATCAACATTGAATGTTGATACCATGACTTGGATCAACATTAACATGTTGATACTATTTACATAGTAAAAGCTTGCAGGAATACACAGATAAAGTAGTTAACTTGTAACCATGCAAATTTTTTCATTTCAGCAAGCCTCAACAAATGGAACTTGATCCAGTAATGGGGCATCAACATTGAAAGTTGATACCCTGACTTGCATCAACATTGATATGTTGATACAGTTTCTATAGTATTTTTTCCTGTAAAAAAAAACAGTAAACCTGCAAACTGACATAAACTGACAAGAATGACATTGCTAAACAAAATAATAGAGAATGTATTGACATACTAGCATAGAGAAAGCATAAAGATAGAGAAAGCATAAAGATAACTAACATCCATGTTGATCATTCAACAACTAGCATAAAAAGGTAAAAAAAAAGAGTTCAGAGAAATAGTAAATCATCCAGTAAAACTTCAGAACAACATTCTCCTCAAGAAGTTGATCATTCTGGAGTTAGACTCCCTGTGAAATACTGGTGCACGAGAAGCCAAAGGGGGTCTGCGACATCTACGACGGTTGTGGAAGGCAAGTCTTCCACACTGACCACACTTCCTCTTCTTGCGAACTTTCTCTCGAGAACCCCTGTACCTTGAAGCAGTTGGCCTTCCAGCTGATGCTCGACCACCATTGGGAGGTAGGACATAACCTTCTTCATTAATTTTAGGCGGCCTCTCATGGTCGGGAATAGGATAGATAGGACGAGCATACAAACCTTTGTAGTACTCGGTGGTATAATACAGATCGATGTGCTTGTAAGGTTCGTCTTCCCCAATCTGCAACATAGCTTTCATGGAATGGGTGCAAGGGAAACTATGCTTCGCCACCAATTGCAGGTACATGTCCTAGCATCCAAATCCACCATATGCTTACCAGGTGGGAGAAATTATTTCAAATACTTTATCACTTGCTCTTCTAAACTTGTAGAAACGATAATCGGTAATCCTCTTGTTGAGTCTAGCTTGCATCCGTGGTGTAAGTCTGGAATTCCACTTACTAGACAACACCAACCTTTCGTAGTTCTTCTCCATTACATAAGCACGAATACAATCCACAAACTCTAGTGCTGGGAGCCGCTTCTCATGCTTGATAACACTATTAAAACTCTCTTGCAATATTCGAGGTGTTCTCACCCCACCTTTCTCCTTGAAAAGCATGAGCTGCCCAGTTCTCAAATGGAATCTTCACCATCCAATCAATCACTGAATCAAGCTTGAGATTGCTCAAACTCTTGGCGGCGGCAAAAAATTTCTCCTTTATTAAGGCAGTGTAGCACTTTTCAAACAACTTCACAGCAGTTTGCCTACTCTTACCCTTTGGAACAGGAACATTACCTTTCATGTGGTACAAACAAAAAGAATGGAAAGCTTTTGGAAAGAGGGACATGCTTCAAAAGGCCAGCTCCACGGTCTGATATGATGGTCAGTGGACGGTCTTCACTAATAATACCCTTCAGGTTGGTTAGGAACCATTCCCAACTGTCACAATTTTCGCAAGGTACAATACCAAAAGCAACTGGAAAGATCTCTAGAAAAATAAAATAAAAAAAGATTCAAAGAGTAACACACAAAAACTGATATCCATGAACAAGTTAATGGGTCAACAACAAAAATTATGGGATCAACAACAGCAGTTATGTGATCAACAACTACTATTATGGTATCAACAACTACAAAAGAGGTCAACAACTGCAAATTATGGTATCAACAACTGCAAAATATGGGATTCATAACAGAAATTATGGTATCAACAACTGCAAAATATGGTATAAACAACTACAAAAGAGGTCAATAACTGCAATTATGGGATCAACAACAACAATTATGTATCAACAACTGCATTTAGTGGGAATTATGGAATTATGTCATCAACAACTGCAAAAAGAAGTTATGTCATCAACAACTGCAAATTATGGAACAACAACAAGAGTTGATCTGAGAAAAAGGGGTCAACAATCGTAATAATGGGATAAACAAACAACATTTGAAATCCAGGGATATAATGCATCAACAATAATTATTATGTGATCAAACAACAAATGATTATGGGATGAACAAAGTTATGTGATTCATAGAATTGAAATCCAGGGATATCATGTGATTCAGAAACTAAAATTGAAACACTTAATACTTAAAAGAAGAGAAAAAAGATTAAAAAACATACCTTGGTTACCAGTTTTACCGCAAGCAACCATAAGACCTCCCTTAAACTTCCCAGTGAGGAAAGTGCAATCAATAAATAACACTGGACGACAGTACTTATTGAATCTAGTAATTCAAGCTTCAAAAGCAACAAAAAACCTCTAGAACTGCTTCGTATCACCATCATACTCAAACTTTACGACGCTTCCAGGATTATAATATTCAATTGAGTTTTTATACCAAACAAAGTCTGAATATGACTTGATATCATCACCCCAAAGAGAATCTTTAGTGAATTGTAACCCATGGTATGCCTGACTATACGAGAGATCAATACCATACTCCTGATGGAGCAAATCTTTAACATCAGCTGCAGTCTTTTTCTTCTTTGATGCTCGAAATTCATCAATTAAGATATCCTTTAGAAAAGAATTCGTCATCCTGACCTTTGCTGGATCAGAAGAAGCTAAATCACATGCATGTTTCCCGTTAAACGTTTTGCACTGAAACACACCATTAGAATTGGCAACGAGAGACGCATGAAACCTCCACTTACAAGATTGAGTTTCATGGTTAAAACACCGGACAGTGTAACGTGTCTTGTCACTCTTACATACGTCAAGTTTGTAACCACTATGATATTCATACTTCTTAACACTATCACGACAATGGATTTTATTATCAAAAACCTGCCCTACTCCAGTTAAGATGTTTGCCAAAGCATCCGACTTCTTGGGGACCCTTCTGACCATAGCTGAATCATCAGTCAAATCTTCTACAACAGCAAGATCATTATTTGAAACACAACTTGATGATGATGATGAAGGACCAACAGAAGAAGAACTAGGAACAACATCAACAACAATATTAAACAGGATGTTAAACTTCACCGCATCACCTTTGGAGATACAATAGTGAATGAAAAACCTCAACTCAAGATCGTGATTAATCACATGTGAAATTCCATCAACGGTGTAACCAAAAATTACGAGGTCTTCGGGGATATAAGGCCAGAATTTTTTGACCACACTAATCAACTCACGATGATAGTTAACTCCGAAACAAAGATGCGATAAGGTCAAATTGGATAAAGTGAACTCTGCAACAGCCATCTTTGACCTGCAACAATAAAATAATCAAAATGGATCAACAAATCTAATAAAACAATGTTGACACCCTAATCTGTCAACAAACCAATGTTGATACAATAAAACAACAGCTATCAACACACATAATCAGCAAATTGTCCAAGTTATTGCATCAATAACGAAAGTTGATCCAACAAAACCTGAATCAACAACCAATGTTGATACAACAAAACAAACATAACAACCATAATCACAAATTTATGCAGGTTTTTTGCATCAACAATGAAAGTTGATACAACAAACCTCAGTATCAACAACCAATGTTGATACAAATAATCAATATGGTACAAATTTTTAGTATCAACAATGAAAATTCTATGTCAAAGAACAAGGATCGTAATACAAAAAAAAGATAAAACATCATCATATATGTTACTACGCGCCGCATCAGTATCCGCGGTGCAAATGTGAACCAGCAACATGAAAAACTACATTAACATACATGCTCCTTGATAAAAAATTCACAGAAAATCATAAGAAAAAGCCTAAACCAAACCTAAGATACAAATTCAGATTACGTCACACATCACTCGGGGGCTGCGCCCCCTCGTGAAAGATATATTCAATGTCGAACGTTAGATATGTAAACTGAGAATATAAACAATGAGTTTAAGCTTCAAACAATGAGTATTATCCAAATAATTCTCCTACTAACTCATCAACAACCAATGTTGACACAATAAAAAACCAATCAACAAAACATAATCAGAAAATTATCCAGTAATCTGCATCAACAATGAAAGTTGAAGAAACAAACTGCATCAACAACCAATGTGGATACAAATAACTGGAAATTGTACAAAATTTCAGTGTCAACTATAAAAAATCTATGTCAATAACAAGAAGAACAACTACAAAACATCATAATATGTTACTTGAATATATTACTAATAATTCATCCATACTATGCAAAGTAAAACAACAGAAATTCAAAAAATCAAAAACCGGAGATTGAAGATTGAATAATACCTGTTTGAGAGATGAATAACGATTTCGAATTCAAATAAATGAACAAATCAATCAAGTAGAATCAAATAACACAGAATAAAGCTTCCAAACTCGTTTCTATGCAACATAAAAAAAAAAAAAAAACAGAATTTAGAAATTGAAGATTTACAAACTACAAATTGAAAATGCAAATATCATATAATTTTCTACTCATCTTCAATAACTAATCAGCATTACATATTGTTGCAGATCGAGAATTTTCGGTTGAATCTGTTGTTGATGAAGAAACTAATTTCAGATCTCAAATTTAACGAATCGAACGATTAAATCACTGAAATATAGATTTAGAAGAATAAGAAGATGATGAATGAGCTGAAGGAAATTATTGGAAACCTAGATTTTTCGAAAATTTTCTCCGACGAAAAATAGCTCTCGGACGAAAAACAACTCTCTCTTTTTAAGAAGATGATGAATGAGCAGTGAACTGAAGTTTGGTTTATGATCATTAATTATATAAAAGGGCAATTCAGTAATCTCACCGAATTTTAAATGGGCCCCTGATGGGCTTTGGATAGGGAGGGGTATTTTTATAGCTTCATAAGGGTAGTTTTGAAGCCCGTGAAAAAGGAGGGCATTTATATAATTCCCACTTTGATAATTGTCAGAAACTGGAGTACCGGATGGAAATAGGCGCAAGCTTATGGTAGGAAGGTTTTTAGAGTACCTTGTAAACTCAACACATTTGAGTTTTAAGAATGTATCAAGAGAAAATACCCAAATTCCTATAACGATCCTGGCACCATTTTTATTATGTAGTTTTGAAAAGACAATCTTGATACGAACATGAGCATCATCCATGGAGATGTTTCCAGACTTTTGCACATTGATCAATGCCTTCTCTAACCACATACACCTGATTTTGACTTGCAGGAATGCTCCAACTAGTTGATCCAGCACAGGTTCATATATATCTCACGAACAAACAACCTTCGACATGAAATGTAATGTTGATCAGCTGTACCAGCATTACTAAACAAAAATGAATGGACAACTAAAGAGATATATGCATTACGACCATTGCCACTTAACTCTAGCAAGCATTTACCAAAACACTTATTAACCGTCTGTTGAACCATTAATGTAGTGACCACAAGACCAAAGAATATTTCTCCAATACTACGTATGGCGACGTATGGATCAAAAGTAGTACGTGGCTTTTGAATAATTGAGATACCAGTAACAAGATCGCAGTATTGAAAAGTATTAAAAATCACCAACTTTCGAGATAGTAAGTGTTAGAAAAAAACGGGATTTATTTTAAAACCAAATATGCAAGGACTATGATTTGATCCCTAGACCTATTGCCCACTAGTTGTTTTTTCAATTGAATAGATAAAACAATAGTTCCACATAAACTAAAATCTAAAGAGTTTTAGACTTAAATACCATAGAATTGACCAAAAGGGCATGCCGTTTTGGTCAACACACTTTTCTGTGAGGGAGAAGACCTAGACTAGGGCAAGGTTGATACGCGCGGTGCTTCGCACCGAAGCACACCGCCGCCCGGGCGGGCGGGTCGGGGTGTGGGTGTGGGTTCACTATATCTCTCCTTCTACTCTGTTTTTCTGTAAACATTTTTACTATCCAGTTTTTCTCTGTTTTGAGTTTTGTTAATCACTGCTGCCAAGTTCTAAGGGTGTTCTCTTGTATGCTACAATGAGGAACACTAACGATAGTTGTATCCTGGAGGCAACTTGTCGATAAAGCTATAGAATCTCTCTAACAAGAGGAGTAGCTGACGATATTGTCTTTAGGACAGCGTATTTAATACATGCCTCTATTATTCAATGACAATTTGCTGCTGCATCCGAAATCAACCATTGGTTCGAGCTAAGTATTATTCTCAGTTTTATTCACAATTGTTGTTACTATTTCCAACAATCTAAAGACATTATCGCAACCATTGTTTTCTGTAACAACATGGGGAAAAGAACTGTAGACAAACCTGCTAAGTTTAGTGGAAAAGACTTTAAATGATGGCAATCAAAAATGTTGTTTTTTCTCAAAGACCAAAGGTTAGATGAAGTTGCTTTGGAAAAACCCTCAAGAAGGCTTCATGACCATGGTTATGAAGATAGACTGGATAGGTGGACTAAGAAGAATTATATGTGTAAAAATTATATACTTAACTGCTTGGAAGATTCCTTATATGATTTTTATACTGCAAAAGAAAATTTTACTGCTTTTGATTTATGGGAAGCCTTGGAGGAAAAATACCTTGCTGAGGCTGCTGGAAGCAAGAAGTTATTGGTGGCTAGGTTCCTTGAATACAATATGATTGATGAAAAACTTGTAGTTGATCAATCCATGGGACTTCAGTTAATCATCAACAAAATTCTTGTTGAAGGCATGGTTATCGATGAAGCTTTCCAAGTATCTGCAGTTATTGAAAAAAAAACCTCCTTCATGGACCAAGTACAAGAGGAGGCTGCGACACAAGACTCGTGAGATTACCATGATAGAGCTGGGGAAAAAGATTCAAGTCGAGGAAATACTGTGCTACAAGGACAAGAACCTGTTGTTGAGCAAAGACATGTCCAACAAAGTTCATATCCTAAATGATAATGCTGCAACAAAGAAAGAATATGATGGAAAATCCGAATCCAGCAAAAATGGTAACAAATGTCGTAACTCCAAAGGTAACCATCTTAAACCAAAGGGTGGTATCTCTAAAAACACCATCAAAGGTGACTGCTATAACTGTGGTAAACCCGATCATATGGCCAAAGACTGTAGGGCGCCTAAAAAGACCAAAAATGATCCAAAACAGAAAAATAAGGCGAACATAGTAGAGATGATTCTCAACCTTGGATATTTTTCGGCATGGTGTCGAAGTCAACCTTGTCTCTAATGTGACCAATGTGAGTTGAGAGGGGGTGTAAAAAGCAAAGGTGGTTAGATTTCGAAAGTTGAGCCACCGTTACGAAACAATGCATGTCAAATTATCACCGCAAGTTCGGTGCTAAACCCCTAAAATGCTTTCTCCTCCTATAACAAAGTAGGAGACGATGAGAAATTGTTTATGGGAAACTCTTCCACCGCTAAAGTGGTGGGAAAAGGCAAGGTTGAATTGAAGCTCACTTCAAGAAAAACTCTCGCATTGAATGACGTGTATCACGTCCCGGACATATGAAAGAATCTTATCTCAGAAACCATCGTACTTATGAAAGGTTTTAAATTTGTAGCTGGGATTGTGGCCGGAGAATCCGCAAATCGCAAGGAATAGTCGCAAGAGAGTAGTGCTTGTTAATTTGGGAGATGAAATTTTCTCCGTCAAAGGGAATATTCGACGGAATATTCCGTCATTTCCTAGTTAGTCCTACATTTCCAAGTTCGGTCAGTCTAACAAAGTTGTAATCTCTAAAAGTGGTGACTTCGAACTCGTAGGAAAAGGTTATGTCACTCAAAGTGGCCTCTCCTCTGCGCCTATCCATTTGGGTTGAAAACTTTGCTAGCATCAAAACATGATTAAGCTTAGTGTACTTTCTTTGAATATGAATGTTAATGCATCTTATTCAGAAACCATCGTACTTATGAAAGGTTTTAAATTTTAGTACTTTCTTCTTCTTTTCCTCCAGAGTCTAACAAAGTTGTAATCTCTAAAAGTGGTGACTTCGTAGGAAAAGGTTATTATGTTTGTGATTCCTCACATGTTTGGCATGATAGACTAGGACATGTTAATTTCAAATCCATCGAACGACTTGCTACTTTAGGTTGTATTCCTAAAATAAACTTTGACAGAGGTCATAAATGTGAAATTTGTGTTGAATCTAAATATGCAAGAAAACTTTTTAACAAAAAGGTTGAACGTAGTACAACTCCCTTAGAACTAATCCACTAGGATTTAGGAGATTTGAAATCAACACCAACTAGAGGTGGTAAAAAATGGTACATCACTTTTATCGATGATTACTCACGATACTGTAAGGTTTATCTTCTTAGAAGTAAAGATGAAGCTTTAGACGCTTTCAAATTATATAAACTTGAAGTAGAAAACCAAAAAGGCGTTACAATTAAAACTCTTAGATCAGACTGTGGCGGTGAGTATGTAATACCTATAGGAGAATTCTGTAAACTTAATGGCATCATCCATGAAACTACCGCACCCTCTTCACTTGAGTCTAATAGAATAGCTGAAAGGAAAAACCGAACACTCATAGATATGGTGAACACTATGTTAGCTAGTTCAGGGTTACCTTCGAACCTGTGGGGGGGAAGCAATTCTCTCTGCTTGATATATCTTGAACCGAGTTCCAATTAAGAAATCTGACAAAACTTCATATGATTTATGGAAAGGTAGACAACCTTCTTATGCATACTTTAAAGTGTGGGGGTGTTTGGCCAAGGTGGCTATTCCTCGTTCCAAGAAAACCAAAATAGGACCTAAAACCGTGGATTGTGTTTTCCCAGGCTATCCTGAGCACACTAGTGCTTATAGGTTCATGGTCATTGGTTTGAACACCATAATGGAATCTAGAGATGCAGTGTTCTTTGAACACATTTTTCCTTTAGGGTCTGGACCTTGCAAAAGGGTCCACGATGACCTCACAGATGTTCCTTCAACTAGTCAACCCCCGTCTCTAGATGTTGAGACCGAACCTAGAGAAGTAAGAGGGTTAAAACCGAGAAAAGTTTCGGTCCATATTTTGTGACTCTTACGGTAGAGTCTGAACCCCAAACCTATAAGGAAGATATGACTTCTCCGGAAGCTCCCTTCTGGGAAGAAGCTTCGATTAATGAGTGGGATTCCATTCAACAAAACAAAACTTGGGAGCTTGTAGACTTACCTCCTGGTAGTAAAGTCATAGGTTTCAAATGGGTCTTCAAAAGGAAGCTTCGAACAGATGGAACTATAGAAAAATACAAAGCTAGGTTGGTAGCTAAAGGCTATAGACAACATGAAGGATTAGATTTCTTTGATACTTATTTACCGGTCACAAGAATCACTTATATTAGGATGCTGATTGCTATTGCTTCTATTTATGATTTGCATATACATCAGATGGATGTTAAAACAACATTTTTATATGGTGAATTGAATGAAGAAATTTATATGGACCAACCTGAAGGTTTTGTTGTGAAAGGTTGTGAAGACAAAGTATGCAAATTGAAAAAATCTTTGTATGGTTTAAAACAAGCACCTAAACAGTGGCATGAAAAATTTGATCATGTAATGATATCTAATGGCTTCAAGGTTAATGAATCTGATAAATGTGTTTACATTAAACCTGTGGATGATTCTCATGTTATTGTGTGCCTGTATGTTGATGATATGCTCATATTAGGCAGTAACATTGATATTATTAATACCACTAAAAGCATGCTTAACGAAAACTTTGACATGAAAGACTTAGGCCCCGCTGATGTAATCTTAGGGATGAAAATCAGAAAGACGTATGATGGATATAGTCTTAGTCAATCTCATTATGCTGAAACTGTACTTAAGAGATTTAATCATGAAAATGCTAAACCTGTATCTACTCCTTATGATCCCACTTGTAACTTGAAAAATAATAAGGGTGAGGGAATTTCTCAACTTGAGTATTCTCGCATTATTGGAAGTCTTATGTATTTGATGAACTGTAAAAGACCTGATATTGCCTACACTGTGAGTAAATTGAGCAGGTACACTTGCAACCCTGGGCGGGATCACTGGAATGCTCTCTACAGAGTTCTACGCTACCTGAGAGGCACTTCAAACTATTGCTTAAGTTTTGGGAAGTATCCTGCTGTACTGGAAGGGTATTGTGATGCCAACTGGATATCAGACTCAGATGAGTGCAAATCCACTAGTGGGTACATCTTCACACTTGGAGGTGCGTATGTGTCATGGAAGTCTTCCAAACAGACATGTATAGCTCGATCCACTATGGAGTCTGAGTTTATAGCCTTGGAGAAAGATGGAGAGGAAGATGAATGGATATGAGGTTTCCTGGGAGGAATTCCACTCTGGCCCAAGCCTGTGTCTTCGATCGCAATCCACTATGACAGTCAAGCTGCTATTGGATGTGCAAGGAATAGTGTATACAACGGAAAGCCTATACATCTACAAAGAAGACACAAGACAGTGAAACAACTACTCTCTACTGGTATCATCTCTATAGACTTTGTGAGTTCTAAAGAGAATATTGCAGATCCTTTGACGAAAGGGTTATCTAGAGAGGTAGTTAGATCCACATAGAGGGGGATGGTACTTAAGCTCATATAATAAGTCACCATGAAGGATACTCAACCTTGTGAATGGATCTCCAAGATCAAGGTTCAGTGAGACAACTAATTTATGGTGATATCGAGAAAGCATTATCTTAGTCCCTCCCCGTGATGTAACTGTGCGATAGTGCTACCTGCATGAGTTAGGATGATATGTTGAGATCTTAATGAGTTCCATGGCTTTGTTTAAAGCGGGGTGTGGCAGGACACTCTTAATGGACTCACCTATGTGGATGTTGGAAGTGGGGCCACTTCCTATGGGAATTTGAGCTGATTCTCTAGAGACATTCATCAAGTCCGGGATTTAGCCCACGGCCAAAAGGGGCACAACGGAAAGAGCTTGGCAGCTTTCTTTTGAGACATCAAGTGTGGTTGTTATTTCTGAATTGCATTCACTGTTGAAGGTTCAAGACATTATGTTCACCATTACAACAAGCAGTTCCGGTAACCTCCCACTAAGTTAAGGTTCAATCTCTGGGACACCTTAGCCTAATTTTGATGTATTCTATTTTCTCGTCCTTTGTCGATATGTTTTATCATTCATGTGGGGGATTGTTAGAAAAAATGAGATTTGTTTTAAAACCAAATATGCACGGACTATGATTTGATCCCTAGACATATTGCCCACTAGTTGTCTTTTCAATTGAATAGATAAAATAATAGTCCCATATAGACTAAAATCTAAAGAGTTTTAGACTTAAATACCATAGAATTGGCTAAAGGGCATGGACCTTTGGGTCAACACAATTTTGTGTGAGGAAGAAGACCTAGACTAGGGCAAGGTTGCCTTTCCCGTACGCGCGGTGCTTTGTACCGAAGCACGCACGCACGCCGCCGTCTGTCGGGTCGGGTGTGGGTGTGGGTTGACTAGATCCTATCTTTTAGCTGAAAATTTTCGTACGCATTTTCCACACATGTAAAAGAATCTTACTCTCTGTCTGTACGTGTTTGTCTCATGTGTCTGGCACGCGTGCTTCTTTGTTGACTGAAAAAAAACAAAAGCAACACTCTGTTTTATGAATGAACAAAAGCAACACTCTGTTCTATGACTGACAAAATCAAAAGCATCTTCACTCTGTTTTATGTCTGATTTTGTCTTGCTGCTTACACTGTTTTTAACCAAATATTACCAGTATTTTTGTCATACGCATGGGTTCTTTACATGGTTTTTTCCTCTTGTTTGTAATGTCATAAACACTATATAAGAGAGTAGTTTTCAGCTCATTAGAGATATAATAGAGATATATCTCTCCTTCTACTCTTCCTCTGTTTTTCTGTAAACATTTTTACTATCCAGTTTTCTCTGTTTTGAGTTTTGTTAATCACTGCTGCCAAGTTCTAAGGGTGTTCTCTTGTATGCTACAATGAGGAACACTAACAATAGTTGTATCCTGGTGTTTGAGGGTGAAAATGGTTTCTGCTGATTTCGGTAATTTCGGATGTGTGGGTGAGAAACGAATTTAAACCCTAAACAATGTACTACACGTAAGTACTTTAGATCCGAGAGATCAATCTGTACAAATCCGGCCTAAACCAAGAAATGGTCGTTCCAGACTTGCTTCGGTCACAAAAAGGAGGAGAATGGGTTGGTTTTGGGGAGGGAATCAAGGAAAGTGATGAGACCAGAATAGTTGATTCTGGAAGAGTAGTTGTGTTACGACTTGTATCAGAAAGTGGGAAGCTAACAGATGGGAAAGCTAGCAAACGTATTCTGAGTGGTGTATGCTCCCAACTGAACTTGTCGTTTGGTGGAAATATGTAAGACCTATTTATACAAGTCGAAGTGAAACGTACTCCGGTCTCATTAAGGAATGGAAAAATGGGTGAATAAATGGGAGGAGGTGGTAACGTTAACGCATGGAATTGATGTTCCATAAAACCGTTAACGCATGGAATTGATGTTCCATAAAACCGTTAACGCATGGAATTGATGTTCCATAAAAAGAAAGTTTCACCATTAACTCCCTGTATTTACTAACCGCCTCATCCTTATGACACTTCCTTATGACGGGCGTAGTGTACGCCACGCGCTGTAAACCGCCAAACCAATACCCAAAGAGGATCCCCCAGTTTGTGACATGTGTTGATGTCTCGAATGTTTTTGTGGAAAACATGTAGCATGCTGTTGTTGCCTGAAAAGTCGCACTGGGGAGACTTGCTAGCTTGGTGACCTTCGACGGTCGAGATTTTGCATCTCAAGAGGAAAGATAGCCGTTGATCGTTGCACGCTTTCGTTTTGGTAGCCGCGTAGGGAAGGCCAGCACGGTGGAGCGGCTAGGTTGGCATGCTGTTGGCATGGCATGGTTTGGCGCGGCCAAACTTAGGTTTTCGGGCCAAAGGTTACCATGCGTCGTCTGGTAACCTTGGATGGCTAGGATTTGCTCCTGGGATTAAAGGGGGACATTGGATCGTCGCACGCCTTCGTTTTTGGTAGTCGTGTAGGGAAGGCCAGCATGGTGGCGCGGCTAGGTTGGCATGCCGTTGGCATGGCATGGTTTGGCGTGGCCAAACTTAGGTTTTCGGGCCAAAGGTTAACATGCGTCGTCTGGTAACCTTGGATGGCTAGGATTTGCTCCTGGGATTGAAGGGGGACCGTGGATCGTCGCACGCCTTCATTTTTGGTAGCCACGTAGGGAAGGTCAGCATGGTGGCGCGGCTAGGTTGGCATGGCATGGTTTGGCGTGGCCAAACTTAGGTTTTCGGGCCAAAGGTTACCATGCGTCGTCAGGTAACCTTAGATGGCTAGGATTTGCTCCTGGGATTGAAGGGGGACCGTTGATCGTCGCACGCCTTCGTTTTTGGTAGCCGCGTAGGGAAGGCCAGCATGGTGGCGCGGCTAGGTGTGTTTGGCATGTGGGGCCAAGGGCTTAGCATGTCGTTGGCACATGGCGCGGCTAGCACGGCTAGGGCCAAGGCAAGGTGCGGTTTGTCTTGGCATGTGGGGCCAAGGGTTTTCCGTGAATGGTTTGGCTTGGCATGGAGGGGCCAAGGGCTTGGCATGCCATGGGCGCATGGTGCGGCTAGCATGGCTAGGGCCAAGGCAAGGTGCGGTTTGGCTTGGCATGGCGGGGCCAAGGGCTTGGCATGCCATGGGCGCATGGTGCGGCTAGCATGGCTAGGGCTAAGGCAAGGTGCGGTTTGGCTTGGCATGGTGGGGCCAAGGGTTTGGCATGCCGTTGGCACATGGCGCGGATAGCATGGCTAGGGCCAAGGCAAGGTGCGGTTTGGCTTGGCATGTGGGGCCAAGGGTTTGGTAGGTGCAGCTAGCATGACTAGGGCCAAGGCAAGGCGCGGCTTGGCTTGGCATGGTGGGGCCAAGGTTTTGGCATGTCGTTGGCGCATGGCGCGGCTAGCATGGCTAGGGCCAAGGCAAGGCGCGGTTTGTCTTGGTATGTGGGGCAAAGGGTTTGGTAGGTGCGGCTAGCATGGTTGGCATGCCTTGGCGCGGTAGGTGTGGCTGACACGGTTTGCCATTGGCACAAGGATGCGACTAGCATGGTTGGCACGCCTTGGCACGGTGGGTGTGGCTGGCATGGTTTGCCATTGGCACAAGGGTGCGGCTAGCATGGTTGGCATGCCTTGGCGCGGTGGGTGTGGCTGGCATGTTTTGCCATTGGCACAAGGGTGCGGCTAGCATGGTGGCATGCCTTGGCGCGGTAGGTGTGGCTGGCATGATTTGCCATTGGCACAAGGGTGCGGCTAGCATGGTTGGCATGCCTTGGCGCGGTAGGTGTGGCTGGCATGATTTGCCATTGGCACAAGGGTGCGGCTAGCATGGTTGGCATGCCTTGGCGCGGTAGGTGTGGCTGGCATGATTTGCCATTGGCACAAGGGTGCGGCTAGCATGGTTGGCATGCCTTGGCGCGGTAGGTGTGGTCGGCATGATTTGCCATTGGCATGCTAGCATGGTTGGCATGCCTTGGCGCGGTAGGTGTGGCTGGCACGATTTGTCATCAGCACAGGGGTGCGGCTAGCATGGTTGTCATGCCTTGGCGTGATAGGATGTGGCTGGCAGGATGAGCCATTGGTATGTGGGGTGCGGCTAGCATGGTTGGCATGCCTTGGCGCGGTAGGTGTGGCTGGCATGATTTTCCATTGGCACGGGATTGCAGATTGCATGGTTGGCATGCCTTGGCGCGGTAGGATGTGGATGGCATGATGAGCCATTGACACGTGCGGTGTGAGAATTAGGGTTTTGGTTTGTCGAAACCCTAATTAGTATTAAAAAAAAGGTACCCTGGTAATTATCTCGCAGACAAATTAAAGGGTTCAATAAATGTGCTTGGTTTGGACATTATTACTCAAGTTATGTGACGTCACTGTATGTAGGGGTGTTCATGGTCGGTTTTGGTTCGGTTTCAAGCCAAACCAAAACCGAAACCAATACTATCGGTTTCTTAAAATTGAAACCAAACCAATCCATTAACCATTGGTTAGGTTTCCAAATGGTTCCAGTGGTTTGTTTTTTCAAAAAGTGGTTTTTTCATACCAAAACCAAACCATTAATCTCGGTTTTCATCTTTTCTAAACCAAAACCAACCATTAGTTAATGGTTCGGTTCACGAAGTTTCCCAATTGAACTTAATCGGTTTGGTTTGGTTCGGTTTCTCGGTTAACCATTAACCATGAACACCCCTAACTGTATGACTAGGGTTTTACGATTTTACCCCTAAGTTAAAAACCACCATCAACATTAAGTCCCCTTAGCCTCTAGCTCGGTATGACTAGGGTTTTACGATTTTACCCCTAAGTTAAAAACCACCATCAACATTAAGTCCCCGCTAGCTCGGAACAGGTGCCTTGTTGCGAGGTAAGCATATGATGTTGACGATGAGGCAGAATCGAAACGTAGGACATGCAAGATGGTCAGGAGAGTCCGACTAACCTTTTTCGAGAGGTGAAGAGAGTTTTTTGCTTCCCGTATTGGCAGCCCTGCATAAATTGTGCTGGGGATGCAGACCGTGGAGTGGTGAGACGAAAATTGCTGGTTTGGTCTAGCCGTACATCACCTTGACTGGGTTAGGAAGCATTATGACGCTGACTTGGCGAATTTGTTGGTACTGGCAAGTCACGGCACGGACAGCTTGGAGAGGCAAAACGCGTGTGAACGGTTTGGAGAGGCAAAGCATAGCGGACGACTCAGCACGTGGGGCCAAGGGGTGGCGCGGTCTTGGGAAGGCAAGCATGGTGGATGGCTTGGCGTGTGGGGGCCAAGGCATGGCGTGGACGTTTTTGGCGTGGTAATTGGTCTTTGCGGGACCGGTTTCCTCTTTTCCTTACTTGGCTCAAATGGGAAATCCTTTCCTTGTTCAAACTCCCATGCACCACGCATATAAAAGGATGGCTGGCTTCTCCTTTTATTTCACGCCTACTTATTTATCCCAGCCGTGTGGTAGTAGTAAAGGAAGGCGGACAGGCGAATCCCAGGTATGCCTTCCAATACTTCTTCTTTAACTTGCTTTCTCTTTTTCTTTTCTTTTTGTGTTGGTGTAAACCCTAGTTGTAGGCGTACTTTTTCATGAACTTGTAGAAATATTATTGGCGTGAACACTAGCCGTAGGTAAGCTTTGCTTGAACTTGCAATAAAATCTAGGCGCGAATGCTGTAGTGATGTTGGCCGCCTCAATTATTGTGCGAAGTAGATGTGCACGAGGATTGTCATTCCCTTCCCATGAAAGAACTAGCTTTTAGGGTTTCCTCCTCTTTCTAGTGTGGCCGTGTGTATGATTTCCTTTGGGGGCGCGCCTATTCGGCTGGGTGCGAGTTTTCGGCTGCATGAAGTGGTGATGCAGAGTCTGTCAGTCCCATTTCTTCGCATATGCACAAAATGACTTTGAAACCAATTGGTTTGCGTCCAGGATGGATCTCTTGTGTCTGATAAAATATTTCCATGCGCTTTATGTAATAATCTCTGCTCGTATTGTCCTATTGTGGTTATCTCGGCGGTGAAAACAGCGTAAGAGAATTTTCATTAGGATGTCAACAATTTCTGTCGTACCGAAGGATGTGGGTGATTCCAAGCCAAGCATAGATGATGAGTTCTTCACAACATCCGCTACAATTAGAAAAAATCATCCCAAGTATGTGTTGATCCTCCTGACTGGTTCGGAAAGTGAAGGAGAGGCCCGGTCGGTTCGTCCGGGTAGTGTAATAAGGTTTTGTATTCATAGAAAAGAGTACCATGCTTCTACCATTGACTTTAAGACCAGTGTAAGCCCGTTGCGTCCCTTTGAGAAATGGATGCGATTCATGTTGAGCCAGGAATGTGTAAAGGCCAGCTTGACCAAGGCAAAGATTATTGATGTTGTCGCGGCTTCCGCAGTTCTTCAAATTAGGAAAGATATTCCAGGCTTGGTTACTTTTATTTCCAGATGGTGTCCAGACACTCATACGGCTATATGCAGGTGGGGTGAAATGACCATCTCCTTAGAGAGCGTGGTTGTATTGTTGAACCTTCCCGTAATTGGAAACCTTGATGTTAGGTTGTCTGTGGATGAAGAAGAAATGCATGCCGCCCTGGTTGCGAAATCAAAAGGATTCATTCGGAAAGGAAACGAGACGAAGTGCTTTTATGGCTGGTGGGTGTCTCAGTGGTTTCCTGATGAGTTGGAGTCGAATCAGAAGAATAATACGCTTTATGCCGCGACGTTCTTGGCTCTTTGGTTATCCAGAGATATTTTTGATGACGGCTCCGGTAAGAATGAGATAAGGCAGGAACTTATCAAGTTTGCTATAAAACTGGCAAAAGGCGTCGTTCCCCTTATTGGCGGTTTGTTTCTTGGTTCTCTGTACGCACACTTGGATCAGATGGTTTCGGATATGTGTGCTTCAAACGGCTATATGAAAGTGGATTCGTACATTCATGTCGCCTTTCTTCAGGCGTGGCTATGGGAGCACTTCGAGAAGTACGCCCCAAAACCGTTGGCTGTACTTCCCGAGTCTTGGGGTGGATCCAGGATACTGCGCTGGTCGAATTGGCTCGAACCTGGTTGGATTTCTTGACAACTCGTACATGGTTAATTTTCGTCCATGGGCTCCGGTGCATGCGTCTATAACTCAGATCAGTACCTTTTCTCCTTTTCCGAACATGTCTTTTTCTTCTGATAAAGAGGATATGAGTGTTGGAGAGATAGTGTTCATGCGAAGCTGCACGCCCGATCATGTACCGTCTTTCATTCGAGGATCTTGCAAAGCGATCTCTTACAACATTGATAGGGCGGCTCGGCATATGGGTTTTGACCAAGGGGTCCCACTCGTTCGTCGGCCGGTTGTTCCAGAAATCCCGTTGTCCACTGTTCTCGATGCTAGTTCTCTTGCGTCGGGTCAAAGTCTCCCTTTTCTGCTTGCGGAACGAAATCCATCAACAACCTCCAAATATAACATATTTTGGAAGGATGAGTTTCTTGCTCTCCATGGATTCGTGAATGATGTGGTAGAAAATCGTCGCGGTAAGCCTTCTCTTGCGATTTTAGCGGAACATCCATTGCTGAGGGATCCCAAGCGAAAATCCGTTAGCCCGAATGCAGATATTCCCCAAGTGAAGGAGCGAAGATATAAAAGCCGTGCTGGTGGTTTTCAGTCGGATCCGATGGCTCTCCCGACTTTTATCTCTTCCAATATGCGAGTACGTATAATTTTCTTCCTGATTTAGTCGGATTGCGTATATCTTTGTCTCAGTTCTGAGTGTCTGTTCTTGTGCCTTGCCTAGGATCTTAGCAGCGTGAACGCCTTCACTAAATTTGTACGTAGTCATAAAACTGCACCTCTTGAGACGGAAAGCAGCGATGCTGAGCCTACCCATGGAGAAGGGGAATCCGAGAAGGATGAAAGCTCGAGTCCAGAGATGGCGAGAGTAGTTCTTCCGATAGCAGTGATGAATCTTCCTCTAGTCGGTCTGAAATCGAATCAGTGAGTCTTCTCCATGATCTTCTTCTTCCTTCCTTCTTCCTCTCCCTTTTTTTTTTTTTTTTTAAAGAGTGTCTAAGCCATGATATCACAGAGCGAAGCCGGTTCTGAAGACGAACTTGAGATGGAAACTGGTGAAGACACGGCTTTGTCTCCAACCGTGTCAGCCAAGCATGGTGGCTTTGAAACAGAGGCCGGTCAAGATGGAAGCGTTGTTGTGACTCAGACAGCGGAGATCGCTCACGCGAATGTTGGTGCAATTGTTGTTAGGAATCCTTCGCCGCCATCGATGCACGATCGCAGCGCCACCTTTGTTCCTCCATACCGGTTCCTTATCAGGATCACGTGTTGATTGGGGATTTAGCGTGCCCGACTAAACATGAGGCGTTATATACCAAGATATGGGAAATCTACGGTCATATTGCCACGACCAAGAAAATTACTAGCCGATCCGCGCTGGTCAAGCGTGTGGAGGAAGCCTTGTCTTCGATTGACGACATGTGCAACGTGACTGGTCATGCGGTTTCTGAGGATGTAATCTCGAGCTGGAGGTTCCACCGTGACATGTGCATAAGCTCGAGTTCAATGCTCCTTGGTTCGTCGACGGTTTCTCCGAGGTTGAAAAGTTGCTGGCCCAAACAGTCGAAGGTCCTTCCGCAGACATGGTGAAGAAGCAGGAAGCGGAATTCAAAAGATTGTGCAGGCAGCTGAAGTTGAAAAGGGTGGCTCTCCAGAGCACGAGGGAGGCCTTTGCTAAGAGGAGCAAGCCGCCGTTGGAAAACTTTCCTTGAATACATTTCTGTCTTCTGAACTTCTTTATTATTTTTTTTGAAAGGCAAATGGAAGTGCCTGGTTTATGGTTTTGATTTTCTGGATTTTTTTTTTCTTGGGTTGATAGATAAATGTTACCTTGACGGTTTTGGATTATTCTTTTGGAATGAATCATTTAGGAATGAATTGTTTTTTTTTTTGGAAATGATGTTGTCTTGATTGAAAGTGTTGCCGGCATCCCAGGAAAACCATGGAACCGTGTGTTTGGTAGATGACATGGGGTGGAACAGAACATGGCTATTGTGTTTTTTTTTTTGTTCCCGTGAAAACTTGAAAAGGTAAACTACGCATCTTGTCTAGGTAGGACTTACTTGGTTTTTTAGGTCTCCTGATGAAAAAGGAAACCTTCCGGGTGTAAGACCAGATTTTACGGGAAGCACCGTCGTGATTGTGGAAAGTCCCCAGTCGTTACTGAGTTGCCTGATAACCGAGTCGTCGATTCTCGGGCGGATCGTTTGCTTCTATCCTCTAGGAAGTCCCCAGTCGTCCCTTGTCGTGTCATGGCTGATAGTCGGGTCGTCTGGTAACTGAGTCGTCGATCCCTGAACGGGTCGCCTGCTTCTATCATCTTGATGTTTGGGTCGAAGCATGAGATCGATGGTCGAAAATTGACATTGTAACCGAAAGATCAACCTCCCACTGTGGTCGCCAATTGTTTGAGGGTGAAAATGGTTTCTGCTGATTTCGGTAATTTCGGATGTGTGGGTGAGAAACGAATTTAAACCATAAACAATGTACTGCACGTGAGTACTTTAGATTCGAGAGATCAATCTATACAAATCCGGCCTAAACCAAGAAATGGCCGTTCCAGACTTGCTTCGGTCACAAAGAGGAGGAGAATGGGTTGGTTTTGGGGAGGGAAGCAAGGAAAGTGATGAGACCAGAATAGTTGATTCTGGAAGAGTAGTTGTGTTACGACTTGTATCAGAAAGTGGGAAGCTAACAGATGGGAAAGCTAGAAAATATTTTCTGAGTGGTGTATGCTCTTGACTGAACTTGTCATTCGGTGGAAATAAGTAAGACCTATTTATACAAGTCGAAGTGAAACGTACTCCGGTCTCATTAAGGAATGGAAAAATGGGTGAATAAATGGGAGGAAGTGGTAACGTTAACGCATGGAATTGATATTCCATAAAACCGTTAACGCATGGAATTGATGTTCCATAAAAAGAATGTTTCACCATTAACTCCTTGTATTTACTAACCTCCTCATCCTTATGACACTTCCTTAATAGTGTTGTAAACCGCCAAACCAATACCCAAAGAGGATCCCCAGTTTGTGATATGTGTTGATGTCTCGAATATTTTTGTGGAAAACTTGTAGCATGCTGTTGTTGCCTGGCAAGTCGCACTGTGGAGACTTGCTAGCTTGGTGACCTTCGACGGTCGAGATTTTGCATCTCAAGAGGAAAGATAGTCGTTGATCGTTGCACGCTTTCGTTTTGGTAGCCGCGTAGGGAAGGCCAGCATGGAGGCACGGCTAGGTTGGCATGTTGTTGGCATGGCATGGTTTGGCGTGACCAAACTTAGGTTTTCAGGCCAAAGGTTACCATGCGTCGTTTGGTAACCTTGGATGGCTAGGATTTGCTCTTGGGATTGAAGGGGGACCGTGGATTGTCGCACGCCATCTTTTTTGGTAGCCGCGTAGGGAAAGCCAGCATGGTGGCGCGGCTAGGTTGGCATGTCGTTGGCATGGCATGGTTTGGCGTGGCCAAACTTAGGTTTTCGGGCCAAAGGTTACCATGCGTATTCTGTAACCTTGGATTGCTAGGATTTGCTCCTGGGATTGAAGGGGGACCGTGGATCGTCGCACGCCTTCGTTTTTGGTAGCCACGTAGGGAAGGCCAGCATGGTGGCGCGGCTAGGTTGGCATGTCGTTGGCATGGCATGGTTTGGCGTGGCCAAACTTAGGTTTTCGGGCCAAAGGTTACCATGCGTCGTCTGGTAACCTTGGATGGCTAGGATTTGCTCATGGGATTGAAGGGGGACCGTTGATCGTCGCACGACTTCGTTTTCGGTAGCCGCGTAGGGAAGGCCAGCATGGTGGCGCGGCTAGGTGTGTTTGGCATATGGGGCCAAGGGCTTAGCATGCCGTTGGCACATGGCGCGGCTAGCACGGTTAGGGCCAAGGCAAGGTGCGGTTTGGCTTGGCATGTGGGGCCAAGGGTTTGCCGTGAATGGTTTGCCTTGGCATGGCGGGGCCAAGGGCTTGGCATGCCATGGGCGCATGGTGCGGCTAGCATGGCTAGGGCCAAGGCAAGGTGCGGTTTGGCTTGACATGTGGGGCAAGGGTTTGGCGTGAATGGTTTGGCTTGGCATGGTGGGGCCAAGGGCTTGGCATGCCATGGGCGCATGGTGCGGCTTGCATCGCTAGGGCCAAGGCAAGGTGCGGTTTGGCTTGGCATGGTGGGGCCAAGGGTTTGGCATGCCGTTGGCACATGGCGCGGATTGCATGGCTAGGGCCAAGGCAAGGTGCGGTTTGGCTTGGCATGTGGGGCCAAGGGTTTGGTAGGTGCGGCTAGCATAGCTAGGGCCAAGGCAAGGCGCGGTTTGGCTTGGCATGGTGGGGCCAAGGTTTTGGCATGCCGTTGGCGCATGGCGCGGCTAGCATGGCTAGGGCCAAGGCAAGGCGCGATTTGGCTTGGCATGTGGGGCCAAGGGTTTGGTAGGTGCGGCTGGCATGGTTGGCATGCCTTGGTGCGGTAGGTGTGGCTAACACGGTTTGCCATTGTCACAGGGGTGCGACTAGCATGGTTGGCACACCTTGGCGCGGTGGGTGTGGCTGGCATGGTTTGCCATTGGCACAAGGGTGCGGCTAGCATGGTTGGCATGCCTTGGCGCGGTGGGTGTGGCTGGCATGGTTTGCCATTGGCACAAGGGTGCGGCTAGCATGGTTGGCATGCCTTGGAGCGGTGGGTGTGGCTGGCATGGTTTGCCATTGGCACAAGGGTGCGGCTAGCATGGTTGGCATGCCTTGGCGCGGTAGGTGTGGCTGGCATGATTTTCCATTGGAACAAGGGTGCGGCTAGCATGATTGGCATGCCTTGGCGCGGTAGGTGTGGCTGGCATGATTTGCCATTGGCACGGGGGTGCGGCTAGCATGGTTGGCATGCCTTGGCGCGGTAGGTGTGGCTGGCACGATTTTCCATCAGCACAGGGGTGCGGCTAGCATGGTTTCCATGCCTTGGCGCGATAGGATGTGGCTGGCAGGATGAGCCATTGGTACGTGGGGTGCGGCTAGCACGGTTGGCATGCCTTGGCGCGGTAGGTGTGGCTGGCATGATTTGCCATTGGCACGGGGGTGCGGCTAGCATGGTTGGCATGCCTTGGAGAGGTAGGATGTGGCTGGCATGATGAGCCATTGGCACGTGCGGTGTGAGAATTAGGGTTTTGGTTTGTCGAAACCATAATTAGTATTAAAAAAAAGGTACCCTGGTAATTATCTCGCAGACAAATTAAAGGGTTCAATAAATGTGCTTGGTTTGGACATTATTACTCAAGTTCTGTGACGTCACTGTCTGACTAGGGTTTTACGATTTTACCCCTAAGTTAAAAACCACCATCAACACCTGGAGGCAACTCGTCGATAAAGCTATATCATCTCTCTAACAAGAGGAGTAGCAGGCGATATTGTCTTTAGGACAGTGTATTTAATACGTGCCTCTATTATTCAACGACAATTTACTCTGCATCCGAAATCAACCATTGGTTCGAGCTAAGTATTAATTATTCTCAGTTTTATTTACAATTGTTGTTACTATTTCCAACAGTAATATGGTAACTTCCTTGAGCTTTGTTTGGCATTCACATTGGCGTCCTGAATTTATCATTAGTGCATCTCCATACTCTTTAAAATTTGGACTCCCGCAACTAGCAGTCAGTTTGCTAAACGTAGTAATATCACTAGGAAAACATGAACCATTCTATGTAAATGCTCTTCCAGTCACCCTTTGTCCTTTATTTGGAGTCCCTTCAAGTAATTTTTGCCGGAGAATACAGTTAGGAATATCCATGTTACCATCATTCTTTGCAGCAACTCCAATTACGAAGATAACATTTCTCACCATTCTGTTTTGAGCAACAGAAATTTAGCCAAGATGGACTTCAACTTTTCCATTAGTATCAACATTAAGGTTTGGAAACTCTTGATTCATGGCGCCACATACAACTGACTTCCAAATATCAGGTTCATATGCCTTCTGCTCAAAAGTTGTGTTACTATCTGTACAATTTAGCGCTGAAAAATCCATAGATGGATATTTTATATAAAGAGAAATTCCAGAACTGTGAGCAGCTGTTTGTTGTGGCAGTACTTGTGGAATAAGTAGTGTAATCAGTGAGTTAGCTGGCTCTAGTTTTCGACAACCAACTTTATTGGCTTCCACCAGCACATAGGTGTAATTGCAAGACCTTTCCTTGTAAAATTCTTCATTGTAATAAGCAACACCATCGTGTATGTGCACAATAACTCCAGGAAGATTTGCTAAAAGAAGAGCATAATTCTCACAGTTATAGTCCACCAAATCTAACTTAGTGTTAGCATCGTCTTTATCAATTTGTTTTAAAAATCCAGTCTCAAACAGAGATGAATGAATGCCATTTGAAACCGAAAGGACTAGATGTGCAGCTGTCCAACTTATACTTCTTGCTGGTCGCAGTCGAGTATCATTCATGCAAATACCAATATGTTGATTGAAAGGCATGTTGCTTCTTACAAAATATTTTGCTAAACCTTGTGCCAACGATACTCTCTCAGCGTTTGAGAAAATTCTGCCACGAAATCGTCCATTATAATTCTCTATACTTATATTTTCTTGAGATAGGTAATCAAGCTCATAGATATAAGTATGAAACAATGGTTTATAATTTACTGCTCTAGTTGGATATACCACGAAAGAATTCTCAAGAGTTAACTCAACAAGTTGAGTCTTGCTAGGGTTTACATAAGAGACGATTGTACGTGTTTCCCCATTATTAAGAACTTGATTATTCTCAACAGTAGATTATCACTATCAGAAATCATTAAATCATTAGATTTATGAGGATTTGAAAACTCACCAATAACATCCCGTGAATCATGCGAAACCTCGAGGTGATTTTATTTCGTAGGAAAAGGGTCTTCTTTGCTTTTTTGAGAAGTAACTTCCATAAATTCTCCATCAACTGATGCATTAAACTTTTGCGAAACATACGGAACCTCTTTGGCATGTTGTTTTACTTGTTCCTTTTGAGAAGTAGTTTTGGTTTCTTCTTCACTAGCTTTTGTTGCGGTAATCATATTAGTACTTTTGGTAGTTGAAGAAGAATTTTCTTGAGTTGACGATGAATCATTAAACTCTAGCAAATCATTCGAAACTTCGTCGACATGATTTCTTCTTCTTTAGACGCGTGATTCTCTTCATCTTTTTGAGAAATCGTTTTCACCTCTTCCTCTGAAACAGTAACTTCCATCTCTTCTTTGTTAACTGACGTAACCGAAACAACTACAATACCATTAGAAGATGATGAATTCTCATGAACTTCTTTATTATTATGTGAAATATTACGAGAAATTTTGGCGTAATATTTATGTTTAGCTTCAGCGATAGCCATCCTAAGTTTTTCACGTTTAGCTTCAGCAAACAGAAATTCTTCAAGCTACTCCAATATTTGCCTTTTCTCTTCTCTGGAAATAAGAAGTTCCTTTTTTCTTATTCTATCTCTGTAGTACGGATAAGGTCTATAACGAATCTCCATTATTTCCTTGCTATATTCTGCAATACTAGTTATTAATTCTAGTCTAAGCTGCGGAAGATCTTCTATAGGTACTATGTGTTTTCCCATAGTTTACAAAAAAAATTGGTGAAGAAAAAGAAAACTAGGGTTTTTTGTTTTTTGATATATAGGGTTTGAGTTGCGGAAGCGGTTAAAGGATCGAATCCTAGATAAAAATCTAAGAAAAGAGGTCGGAATACCAACTAATGGAGAACGGTAGGAGAAGAATGCAATACGGAGATTGCTGGAGATGAGAAGGGAGTGAAAGAGGTGCAAATAGACGATATTAATCTAGAGATTGAAGAAAAGATAAAAGAGAATCGTATTAAACGATAATAATATTGATTGATTATAAGATTATAAGATTATTCCCCTAAGACAAACGTATGCCTGTTTATATAGGCTAGTAGATACTTAAATTAACAAGAGTTCTAAATAAAGAGAAATACTAAAAAGGAAAAATTAATAGCTTGGGAATTAAGGTAGATTTCTTGTATCATCCTCTTCTTTTCGATTTTAGTTTACAACTTCTCCCTCCCAAAAATTTCTCCACAAAGGTCGTGGGATGTTTATCACGATCTCAACTGCAGTTTCTTTTCCAGATAAACTTAAATATTTTGTTTATCCGAAAGAAATATATTTACTCCAACAATTCTTTAACCTAGGTTTTTGAAAAAAGGAATCAACGCAAATTGGAGACATCAACAATTTGCGTAAGTTAATTATGTTTGTTGTCTATTACTGAATTGTATTTTTTGGGGTTGAAGCTTTTGATACCTAATTTTGAGATTTCTCTATTAACCTTAAAATTGTTTTGTCAGTTTGAAAATTGTTAAATCAGATTTTAGTCATTTGAGTAGCATTTTCATCTATCTTGAGTTTGGTTGAGTACTAAGTTTTAACATAATTCATACTACGGATTGCCTATAGTTCGTTACATCTATTAACTTTTTCTCGTTTTAAAAATATTAGTTAGGTCCTTGTATAATCTTTCATAATTTGTGGTGGTAATTTTGCTTTTAAGACATAGTCTATAAAATATTTTTCCCTTAAAACAATTTCACTCTCGGTTGAGCATGCGGTAGATTTTCTGCTTACCCATCGGTTTGGTGAATTCTGTTCCTTCACCATTTTTTCTAAATTTCTCATTTTTGTGCAGTTAAATATAATTCATTGCCCATATATGTTGAAATTTAGATTTTTATTCTGAGAGACTTGTTGTTCCGAAAGCTTTTAAAGATCATATGACATGTGCCGGAAAATAGTTTCCCACATGGTGGGATCCCTGTTTTGCAATATATTTTTAAAGTTACTAAACAACCCATAATTTCTTTAATTACTCGTGTGTTTTGTTTCCAGCAACCACTTTGTTTCTTGATTAATGTCTCTCTACATTGTTCTGATCACTTGTTAGTTCCCAGTATTACACCTTTAATTAAGACGAGTTTTGTGACTTTCACTACTAACACTGCTGCTACTTTTGGGTCGAAATTGGATGTTGATTTCAGCATTTAAGTTTCTGAAATACTTTTCTTTGATTCTAAAAGTTTTATTTTTAGGTTTGCTTTGTGCATGTGATGATTCTGTAGTACTTTCTATCTCGAGCCGTATTGCGCATCCACGTGGTAACACTATGATCTATTGTTTGGTGATCCAGTTATGTTTGGGTCCAGGATGATGGAAAGATACTACCTTTTCATACTACAAGCCTAGACAGATACCTTTACATAACATTTTAGCTCTGCCCTCTCTCCTCTTGTTTAGCTCAGGCATATTTTAGCCCGGTAAAGTAAATGTTCAGCCAAATATAACTGTTATCTTCCCGTTACTTTACCGTTGCTTCTTTTCTCTGTGACTTTTAACCGGAATTAAATCGTAAGCTGAACTAAATTTCAAAGTACAATGGAATGAAACAACAAGTTAAAGATTGATACTGAGACATAATTGTTACTGAGACACCAAAACAAGACACAAAGCTACTAAAACACCACTGTTACTGAGACACAATTGTTACTGAGACACCATTGTTACAAACTACTCAGGATACTAAGACTCTAAGTTACAAAGAAACAAAGATACGATTACATCATTTCGCAACCAGAAATTCAACTAGAAGCACCCGAATATAGAGTACCAGAAGTAGGACAAGGTAGTGGTGTGCAAGAAGAAGGAGAAGCCGAAAAGAAAAATTAACTCATAAAGTGTCCGATTGTGGTAATCGGTTGCTTATTTAACCAAATAAACTACCGCTTATAGATAATCGGTAGGCTGTTATATTAATAATATTCCATTGTAGCCATTACATAAAGACCTTAACGTTACAATCACTTTAAAACCACTCTTAAAATCACATAAAGTATTAAAATAGATCATAACTTCCAGTGACCATAGAAATTATCCCTCTTGATTTTGTAGCATCCTTCATGTTCAAATCGTTTCCCGTAGAGGTCCACATACCGGCGATCCGCAAGATTTCTCTGAAATTACGAATGAGTAACAAGTTAGTACTAACTTATGTTAATGTGAGTCCCTAACAAATATTTACAGAGATACTTACTCGTTTTTCATACATCCACCAAGGAAAAGCATCCCTAACAAATATTTCCTCATCTTCAAGTTTGTCAATCTCTTTATCGAGCGCCTTTAACCTCATCTTAATGTCATTGGATGATATTTGAATTCGATTACCATCTAACGCCTCAAATACCATTAAAATACGGTTCCATAGCTGCTCTTGGGATTCCCATTTTTGGAGCTTGTGAACACGATCATGAGCAGTTACCACAACGTACGCTCTATAAATAGCACAATCTTCTTCTTCGGCAAAAGCAATATCCATGTTTTTGTTTTCAAAGTTAGAACTGAAGAGAGGAAAGAGTTTGGTGCAATTGGGTTGATAGATATGAGTTTCTTTATATAGGTTTAGGGTCTAACGGCTCTTTTTGTTTTTCCCAAAAACTCCAACGGCTATTTCTTAAATTTGGTTTAAACTGCAACGGCTAATTTGACGAAGGTTGAATCTGGGGAAACCAATAATCGGTAGGTATTTAAGTTAGAATATCTACCGATTATGGTAGCTTTCAAAATTTGAATCTGGGGCAACCTATAATCGGAGGTTTTGTAACCTATTGGTCTTCCGATTATGACTACATCCAAGTTTTGGTGAATCTGGGGCCACTTACAATCGGTAGTGTTATAAGTTTGATAATCTACCGATTATGGAAGATTTCAAAATTTGGAAAAAAAAGGATTTTAGAAAAATCTAATTTTGGGGCAACCTATAATCGGGAGTTTAGGTAATATATTTATCTTCCGATTAAGGCTACATCCAAAACACGAACCAAGTGGTTATGGTTGGCTATGTACCCTCATAACCTATGCAATTTGGCAAAGGTTGAATCTCGGGCCACTTATAAACGGTAGTTCACAAGTTAGATAATCTACCGATTATGGGAGATTTCAAAATTTTGGAAAAAAAAAAAAAGAATTATGCAAAAACTCATTTTGGGGCAACCCATAATCGAGAGGTTTTGTAACCAATTTGACCTCCGATTATTGCTACATCCAAAACACAAACCACATGGTTATGGTAGGGCTATGTACCCTCAAAACCTATAAAATTTGGCCAAGTTTGAATCTGGGGCTACTTATAATCGGTAAGTTTATAAGTTATTTTAGCTACCGATTATAGAATGGCATATTAGCCGAAATATGTACACAATAATCGGAGACTAATTAGTATATATTGACTACCGATTATTGGTTAACTACCGATTGTTGTGTTTGCTACCGATTATATAAGGGCATATCGGCCATTTCGAAAATTCGAAGATAAGGGGTAGCTTAGATTTACGCTTGGGTGACCTTTTTTGTATTTTAGTGTCGTCCCTAATTCTTTTGGGGTCGCCCCTAAAAATGCTAGGTTGAAGAGCCCCTAGAATTTATTTATTTGACTACCTCATTCAAATTGAGGTTTGACGGATTACACAAAAGAGGTGTTACATAAATACACCATGTTACTTCATCATTTTACATTGCATATTGACACAACAAGCGTGCAATGTGATTTATATTTTTTGAGATTACATAAAACCAAATAATATTGAAGAGACTAACATGGGTCTTGATCCTACAAGTGAGAAAGAAGATGCTCCAAAGAATAACTTGATCATTCCCCAAATCGGCTTGTTGCCCTTTTAGCATACTCCTCAATTATCACATCTGTAAGATTAATATTTTTCTTCAATTTAATTTCCAAATCACATACCTTTGTCTCATCCATCAGAGAAGAAATTATATCAAAATCAGTATGGTATTCGAAATTTTGTAAAGGAAAATACTGAATAATCTTCCACACGAATCACAAAATCAGATTTTGTCCAACTGGTACGCAGAAAATGGTTGGCTAATAGTGGGTCTTAAGCGAATAAGTAATGCTGCATGCAATATGGCGTACCCCCAGGCAGTAATAGGAAGGTTGGAACGCATAATCAATGCCCTAGCTATCATCTGTAACCTTTTGATGGTAGCTTCTACAAGACCATTTTGAGTGTGTACTGATGCGTGTCGTAGGTGCAATCAAATTAATTAATATTTCCACTCAATTAAAAATAATATAATGGAAGTCAAGTTCGTTCCCACGAGGAGCAAGAGATTCTAGTTGTAAAAATTGTCACAAAAGGGAGGTGTAAAAAGCAAAAGAAAATAAACAAAGCAATTAAAAGATAAAGTTGAAAGCAATAAGAGAGACAAGATCAAGGAATCCTTCTTCGTTGCAAAACAATGATTCAAGTTATGTTCTCTTCTACTTGTTATTAGTCACAGATTATCACCAACCATAGGATAGCAGGTCCGCTTAGCTAGCCCCAAAATCCCTTATTTCACTGAGTAACAAGTCCGCTTAGTTATCAGATTCTATTCAAAAGAACCACCTTGAGGTTCGCTTACAAGATGTAATTCCCTGAATGCATTAAGATTTATGAATTTAGGTTTAGTACTAGTAGTTAAACTCGGTTCGCTTGGTTCATTTTCTAGCGTTGTTTCTACACACAATTGCTCCACGGAATCCCTCCGCAAGGTCTCGTGTTTTCTACTTGTGTAAAGTGTCGAGAACGATTACGTATTCCCTAACTTATACTAGATTTAGATCAATTAACAAATCAATTTAGCGTGCACTCCAAACAATCTATCAATCAATCATGAATGAATAAACATTCCTATTAGTAAAAACAATCGATAATCATGTGAAAAACCTCAAGATATAATTGAAACAAAACTCAAATCATGAATTAAGAACTAGGAATTCATCCTCAATCAATAAGAAAATTAGATACTCATGCTTTTGAAATTCACACAAATAATAATTATTAAAAGGAGAATTTTCAAGTTCACACAAATAATTAAAAAGAAGAATCTTAGAAAAGCAAGTAAAAACACAAGTGTTGTGTGTGTAGAGAGGTGTCTAAAAGATGTAGAAAACTTCTCTATTTATAGGCTTCAATATTCTCCAAATCTTTCAAGGAATAGAATCCTTTTCCTTTTGCAATTCAATTTCCAAAACCAAGCCTTTCTCAACTCTTCCACCTTCTCTTTCCAAATTTGAGCCCAATTCTCCATCCAATTCCTAGTCCAAGTCTTCACACCCATGAGAGAAATCCATAGAAAATTCTGGAATTTTTTGCTCGCCGGAAAACTGGTATTATGGCCGGAATCCGGTCGGAAAACGTCACCGCCGGCCACCTGAAAATTCTGTCCGTCGAGAGAATATTCGACGGAATATTCCGTCAGTCCACCGTTAGAGATAACGGTCAAACGGGTCAACCGTTAGTCAACCGGGTCAAGAAAGTCAAGTCAGACACCGAGTTAGCTTCTGATTCGGCTTACTGGTCTAACTGGGCTGTGTTGAGTCGTCTGGATCGTTATCGGACTCACTGAGTCGACTCGCTTTGAGAGAAAACCGGATGCATCTCGTTTGTTTATAGGACATTTCCCAAGCCGATTTCGAGGCCATTTTAGCTTCATTCCCTGTTTCAAAATCCCACACATACATCTAACAGTTCATTCATTCCCGGCTCGCTTAATACTCAAGCCATTACTGCAACATACATCTAGCCGAGCACCGATTCTGTCTCGGTTCAAGTTGATTTGCTACCACCATTGCCATCCTCTGCAGGCTCAAGCTCCTTCTTAGCCAATTAGTAACTCATCCCTTCAATTCACAGCTCCATAATCTCCTCATACCACCCGATCGCAAATCCATGAAATGTTGCTGTACACCACCACCAACATGCCCTCGCAATCACACTCACTCTCAGCTCAACTGCCACTACTCAAGCATCTCCATATCAGATTTCACCTGGCACTTCATCCTTGCATTGCAGTATCAACAAAGCTGCACCAGCTGCAAGCTTAGGCCATTGAATTGCCACAGTTCCCTGCAACTCCAGCAACCTGAGCTACATGTCTCAAAGCACCACATCACTTCAGCGATTAATAAAGATATCAACATCCCTTTATTTCATTCAACCAAACCACCAAAGACTCTCGGCCAAGCACCTTATACCGAACTCCGGTAATCCATCTCAGAGCCAATGCCTTCACCGATTCAACCTACCAAACCCATTCTCTGGCCACAGAACCCATCACGATTCGATCTCTCGGTTTAACAGGAGCGACTTATTCTTTCATCATCGACTCGGTTCTTATCCTCTTTCCCGAATCGATTGCAGGATCATCTCTGCACATTCTTCGATTCCATCTTCACTGTATTCTTCTCAGTTCTCGAATCACAGCAAAACCCAATTCGAACTCGATTAGCAACAACAAAAACCACTAGAGCCATTCTCGATCTGATTCATCTCTGTGTTGTTCAACAGCACCAACTCCCTCTATCAAATCCAGTCAAACGCCATTAAAACCCTATTTACCCAAAATCACAAAGAACAACAAAGTCTTGTTCTTCTACCGAAATTCGAACCCTAGTTAACCACCAACAATAGCGACTTCTCGATCTTAAACTCGAACTCCAATTCCTCCCGAGTCTCTTCCATTCATCTCGAATTTCGATCTCTCGGCTCTCATGATCGCCAACAAGCAGCCGCGGCGTTTTTACTTTCATCTCTCAAGCAAACCCATCTCTCGATTTCAGCGAAGTTCTCACTTCGATCTCTCGGATTCACTCAAGCAGCAGCTCATTCGATCCCCTTCTCAATTTCAGGTGGAAACGATTAAGAGAAGATAACCTATCTAGGGATAGGTTGGGATTGAGACGCCCAATGTAATAACCACCCCGATGGGTGCCTATATCAGTGGTCGCTTTGATAAGGGGTAGCCAAGTTTCCAGCCCCCTTAACCTTGACTGGCCTGTCTATAGTGATTCTCCCAAAAGTTACCCCTTAACATTAACCGGGTTCCGTATAGTGTTTGCCCATGAAATGACAATTTTGCCCTTTTAGCTCAATTTGGGTCATTTATTCTTCTTTTCCTCCGTGCGACTCCAAAGTAGCTACAAAACTCAAAACAAGCGTAAAATACATAATTTACAAGAAAAATAGCAAAGAAAGCATAAAAAATAGATATTAAATAGGATGTATTCTACACCCTATCAAATTCCCCCACACTTAGACTTTGCTAGTCCTCGAGCAAATCAAACTAAAAACTCACAATCTTCAAAGCGTTCAAGCGTCACAAGCATCCAAAGAGCTATGAGGACATAGAGTTTTCGCATTCTAGTAATAAAAGTTAGAAATACTAAAGAACATATTCTCATTCTTAAATGTTGAGTGAGAAATAACCACACCATAATGAGAGAATGCGTGTTTGAGAAACGATCAATAAGCATTTCGCCTCGACTTCTACCTCACCAAATAGGATTTTATGATAATTGCACTCAAAAAGACGGCTTTTTTATGGTTCTCACATGTGTGCGGGTAGGAATGAAGAGAGAATTCCTGCAACACGTTGAATGGTGGAAGAACAACTTCCGAAATATTTTAAAAACCCACATCTTTTAATATTTTGAAAAACCATTTTTCTGACGATCTCTAAGAAAGGAAATCAACCATTTATTATTGAGGATGAGATTACTTACTCACCTTCACATCCGATCGCCAATTATGATAACACCACTCTCACGACATCCAATAGAAACGTCCAAAATTTGATGCGTGTCGTAGGTGCAATCAAATTAATTAATATTTCCACTCAATTAAAAATAATATAATGGAAGTCAAGTTCGTTCCCACGAGGAGCAAGAGATTCTAGTTGTAAAAATTGTCACAAAAGGGAGGTGTAAAAAGCAAAAGAAAATAAACAAAGCAATTAAAAGATAAAGTTGAAAGCAATAAGAGAGACAAGATCAAGGAATCCTTCTTCGTTGCAAAACAATGATTCAAGTTATGTTCTCTTCTACTTGTTATTAGTCACAGATTATCACCAACCTTAGGATAGCAGGTCCGCTTAGCTAGCCCCAAAATCCCTTATTTCACTGAGTAACAAGTCCGCTTAGTTATCAGATTCTATTCAAAAGAACCACCTTGAGGTTCGCTTACAAGATGTAATTCCTTGAATGCATTAAGATTTATGAATTTAGGTTTAGTACTAGTAGTTAAACTCGGTTCGCTTGGTTCACTTTCTAGCGTTGTTTCTACACACAATTGCTCCACGGAATCCCTCCGCAAGGTCTCGTGTTTTCTACTTGTGTAAAGTGTCGAGAACGATTACGTATTCCCTAACTTATACTAGATTTAGATCAATTAACAAATCAATTTAGCGTGCACTCCAAACAATCTATCAATCATGAATGAATGAATAAACATTCCTATTAGTAAAAACAATCGATAATCATGTGAAAAACCTCAAGATAGAATTGAAACAAAACTCAAATCATGAATTAAGAACTAGGAATTCATCCTCAATCAATAAGAAAATTAGCTACTCATGCTTTTGAAATTCACACAAATAATAATTATTAAAAGGAGAATTTTCAAGTTCACACAAATAATTAAAAAGAAGAATCTTAGAAAAGCAAGCAAAAACACAAGTGTTGTGTGTGTAGAGAGGTGTCTAAAAGATGTAGAAAACTTCTCTATTTATAGGCTTCAATATTCTCCAAATCTTCCAAGGAATAGAATCCTTTTCCTTTTGCAATTCAATTTCCAAAACCAAGCCTTTCTCAACTCTTCCACCTTCTCTTTCCAAATTTGAGCCCAATTCTCCATCCAATTCCTAGTCCAAGTCTTCACACCCATGAGAGAAATCCATAGAAAATTCTGGAATTTTTTGCTCGCCGGAAAACTGGTATTATGGCCGGAATCCGTCACCGCCGGCCACCTGAAAATTCTGTCCGTCGAGAGAATATTCGACGGAATATTCAAATCAGTCCACCGTTAGAGATAACGGTCAAACGGGTCAACCGTTAGTCAACCGGGTCAAGAAAGTCAAGTCATACACCGAGTTAGCTTCTGATTCGGCTTACTGGTCTAACTGGGCTGTGTTGAGTCGTCTGGATCGTTATCGGACTCACTGAGTCGACTCGCCTGAGAGAAAAACCGGACAGAATTCTGTTTGTTTATAGGACATTTCCCAAGCCGATTTCAGGCCATTTTAGCTTCATTCCCTGTTTCAAAATCCCACACATACATCTAACAGTTCATTCATTCCCAGCTCAGCTAATACTCAAGCCATTACCTGCAACATACATCTAGCCGAGCACCAGTTTTGTCTCAGTTCAAGTTGAGCTGCTACCACCATTGCCATCCTCTGCAGCTCAAGCTCCTTCTTAGCCAATTAGTAACTCATCCCTTCAATTCACAAACTCCATAATCTCCTCATACCACCGATTGCAAATCCATGAAATGTTGCTGCTGTATCACGACCACCAACAGGCCTGCAATCACACTCACTCTCAGCTCAACTGCCACTACTCAAGCATCTCCATATCAGATTTCACCTGGCACTTCATCCTTGCATTGCAGTATCAACAAAGCTGCACCAGCTGCAAGCTTAGGCCATTGAATTGCCACAGTTCCCTGCAACTCCAGCAACCTGAGCTACATGTCTCAAAGCACCACATCACTTCTGCAGTTAATAAAGATATCAACATCCCTTCATTTCATTCAACCAAACCACCAAAGACTCTCATTTCAAGACCTTATACCGAACCTCGGTAATCCATCTCGAGCCATCGCCTTCACCGATTCAACCTACCAAACCCATTCTCTGGCCACATAACCCATCATGATTCGATCTCTCGGTTTAACAGAGCGACTTATTCTTTCATCATCGACTCAGTTCTTATCCTCTTTCCCTGAATCGATTGCAGCATCATCTCTGCACATTCTTCGATTCCATCTTCACTGTATTCTTCTCAGTTCTCGAATCACAGCAAAACCCAATTCGAACTCGATTAGCAGCAACAAAAACCACTAGAGCCATTCTCGATCTGATTCATCTCTGTGTTGTTCAACAGCACCAACTCCCTCTATCAAATCCGTCAAACGCCATTAAAACCCTATTTACCCAAAATCACAGCAACAGCAAGTCTTGTTCTTCTACCAGAAATTCGAACCCTAGTTAACCACCAACAATAGCAGCTTCTCGATCTTAAACTCGAACTCCAATTCCTCCTGAGTCTCTTCCATTCATCTCTGAATTTCGATCTCTGGCTCTCATGATCGCCACAGCAGCAGCCGCTGCTTTTACTTTCATCTCTCAGCGAAACCCATCTCTCGATTCAAAGCGAAGTTCTCACTTCGATCTCTCGGATTCACTCAAGAAGAGCTCATTCGATCCCCTTCTCAATTTCGGGTGGAAACGATTAAGAGAAGATAACCACTCTAGGGATAGGTTGGGATTGAGACGCCTAATATAATAACCACCCCTGATGGGTGCCTATATCAGGTGGTCGCTTTGATAAGGGCTAGCCAAGTTTCCAGCCCCCTTAACCTTGACTGGCCTGTCTATAGTGATTCTCCCAAAAGTTACCCCTTAACATTAACCGGGTTCCGTATAGTGTTTGCCCATGAAATGACAATTTTGCCCTTTTGGCTCAATTTGGGTCATTTATTCTTCTTTTCCTCCGTGCGACTCCAAAGTAGCTACAAAACTCAAAACAAGCGTAAAATACATAATTTACAAGAAAAATAGCAAAGAAAGCATAAACAATAGATATTAAATAGGATGTATTCTACACCCTATCAAATTCCCCCACACTTAGACTTTGCTAGTCCTCGAGCAAATCAAACTAAAAACTCACAATCTTCAAAGCGTTCAAGCGTCACAAGCATCCAAAGAGCTATGAGGACATAGAGTTTCTGCATTCTAGTAATAAGAAGTTAGAAATACTAAAGAACATATTCTCATTCTTAAATGTTGAGTGAGAAATAACCACACCATAATGAGAGAATGCGTGTTTGAGAAACGATCAATAAGCATTTCGCCTCGACTTCTGCCTCACCAAATAGGATTTTATGATAATTGCACTCAAAAAGACGGCTTTTTTATGGTTCTCACATGTGTGTAGGTAGGAATGAAGAGAGAATTCCTGCAACACGTTGAATGGTGGAAGAACAACTTCCGAAATATTTTAAAAACCCACATCTTTTAATATTTTGAAAAACCATTTTTCTGACGATCTCTAAGAAAGGAAATCAACCATTTATTATTGAGGATGAGATTACTTACTCACCTTCACATCCGATCGCCAATTATGATAACACCACTCTCACGGCATCCAATAGAAACGTCTTCCGCTCCTTGTCTTGATCTCCTTGGTCTTCGTCTTCGGTTTCAACTATTGATGATAAACTCTCGAATTTCATAAATTCTTAACAATTTGTAACTCTTTTTACCTTAAATCCTTGTCGCTTGAAACTCCTTATATATTTTCCTTCCCCACGGCTTATAAAAACAAAACAAATATTTCTCTTTTTTTTTTTTCTTTTTTTTTTTTTTTTTATGAATTTTCAATTTTTTTTTTTTTTTTTTTTCACACAAGAGAAATAAAATACAAAACAAAAATTAAACCATGGCCGTGGGAGAAGTATTTTACCGCTTGATTCTTCACAACTTGTATCGTCTTGAAATCATAAACTTCAAAAATTCTCACCTTTTAATTTTCTTCGCTTTCATGAATAAGTCTTCATACTTGGATATAAAATTACCTCATTGTATTGTAAGTCCTCAACATATATGTAAAATCCGCTCATTTGTATGTTGCTTTACTTGAATATGAAATTTGCTCTTTTTCTCGTTCCGTTGCTTATAAACCTTAAACTTTTCCAACTTTCCTTGTAGATTTTGATGTCGCTCCTTGTCGATGATGATGGTTTTTCTATGGATCCGTTGTTGTCGCGAGAGAGAATGGTGCTAACTGCAAATCGAACTACAAGAAGGAGGCTTTCATCTATAGACGTCACCCTCATGATTGACAAAATTAGCACTCAAGAGATCAAAAAGTAGTGCTTCTATTGGTGGGAGGTTGGGTAGCTCACCATTCTACCCGGAATTAACGTACGGTGACACACACTCAAAAGAAAGCTCTTTAGTAGATGGAAAATTTCTGGTTGGTGCCTCACATGATATGAATACGGGTAGTCTCCACTAATGATTGATCAAAGCAACTCTAATAATGCACTTCTCCTGCACCAAATTCGCATCACCGGCATGATTAAATCCATTATTTAACACTCAAACAAGCAAGAAATCCGAATGTAGTTCTCTAACATTTCCAAGTTCAATTATGTCGGTCAAAATCTCTATGTAAACATACCTAGAAATATGCTAGGGACTCTAAAATCTCTAAAAAGTTGAAGTTTTAGGTAAAACTTTTTTTAAAACTTTTTTTTAAATTTTTAAATTTTTTTGTAATTTTTAAATACATGCTTAACCACTCCCCCACACTTAAACCTTACATTGTCCTCAATGTAATTGAATCCTCCTAGTAAAGTCAAGGTGGGAAATTTTAACATGATATGAAACAAGAAAAAGAAATAACAAAAAACAAAAAGGATAAGAAATACAAAACCTATGGGTTGCCTCCCATTAAGCGCTTGTTTTAAAGTCGACGGCCCGACTTAGCTCTTGCAAGATTCATTAGCCCGGATCAATCTCTTTCACGGGAAAACATGATTTCACATCACTAGGGTATCGCGTTGTCTCAAAGATATTGAAGTGGATGAGTGTACCATCAAACTCCATAGTCAAGGTGCCATTTTGGACATCAATCTTTGTTCGGTGGTGCTTAAGAATGGTCTACCCAATAGCAAAGGTGTAGACTTGGAAGAATTCTCATCATTCATGTCTAAGACATAGAAATCGGCCGGAAATACAAGCTCATTAACCTGCACCAAAACATTCTCAACAATCCCTTTCGGGTAAACATTAGATCGGTTAGCAAGTTCAAGAACTACCCCGGTCTCCTTAAGAGGACCAAGATTCAAAGAATCATAAATCGAGGAAGGCATAACATTAACCGATGCACCCAAATCTAGAAAAGCTCGAGTAAACCTTGTTTTACCAATTGTGCAAGGTATATTGAAACTACCGGGGTCCTTTAATTTTGGTGGGAGTTTCTTGAGAATAAACGCCGAAGCATTCTCCCCCACACTCATGACTTCATTCCCTTTTAACCTTTTCTTCTTCATGCACAACTCCTTTAAGAACTTTGCACAACGCGGAATTTGACGAATAGCTTCAATGAGTGGAATATTGACGTGTACTTTCTTAAGGATGTCCCACATATCCTTGTATTCCAAGTCTTTCTTTGATTTAGCAAATCGGCTAGGAAACGGGGGTGGAGTTGTGAAAGTAGGAACCGTCTCCTCGGGTTGGTTGGTTGGGGATGTATTCTCCTTTGGTGCGGTCTCAATTTTCTCTTTCTCATCATACACCTTATCTTGTTGATTTGGTTGCTCCACTTGTTTCCCACTCCTCAAAGTAATCGCATTAACGCTCTCTCTTGGATTAACAAATGGTTGTGAAGGAAGCTTTGTGGACGCTTGAGCTTTCAATAGGTTCACATCGGTCGCTAATTGCCCCACTTGAATTTGTAAATCCTTGATTGCCGAATCGGTCTTTTGTTGGTGTTGTTGAACCAAAGTGGTGATACCTTGCATCAATGCGTTGAGCTTGTCATCAATTGAAGAATCACGTTCCTTGACTTGTTGTGGTTGAAATTGTTGTTGAGGTTGGAAACGTGATTGTTGGAAACCACCTTGTTGCTCATACGGATTGGAAACCGCCGCTTGCTTGTTTGCATAACTAAAGTTGGGATGATCCTTCCAACCGGGATTATAGGTATTGGAGTATGGATCGTACCTTGGCCTTTGATTTGGATATAAAGCATTCACTTGTTCGGTCTCACCATCCGGAATAATTACCGCGGCCATCCTTTGCATCATTATCTCCATGTTACTCATCCTTTGATCAAAATGTGATGATGAATCACTAACTTCATGCACTCGCCTAACCATGGGTTCATCTCTTGTGTAGAATTGTTGCGAGTTCGCAGCCATACTTTCAATCAACTCGGTAGCTTGGGCGACCGTCTTGTTCATTAGTGCACCACCACCCGCGGCATCAAGAAGAGATCGATCACTTGGGTTGAGAGCTTCGTAGAAGTATTGGAGTATCATAACCTCACTAAATTGATGGTGTGGACAGCTTGCCACCAACCTCTTATATCGCTCCCAACATTCATACAATGATTCTCCCACTTGTTGTTTCAATCCACAAATCTCCTTGCGAATTTGAGTAGCTTTGGATGCGGGAAAATATCTTTCGAGGAAAAGTTTCTTCATCTCATTCCATGTTGTGATACTTCCGGAAGGAAAATAATATAACCATTCCTTAGCATTGCCCGCCAAAGAAAACGGGAAAGCTTTCAACATTGCTCCATCCACATTAGTCTCCGGTGGAAGCATAGCCATAACTATGGTATAGAAGTCCATAAGATGTTTGTTTGGGTCCTCATTTACCATGCCATGGAACTTTGGTAACTCTCTAATCAACCCCGACTTGATCTCGAAGGTTGAGTTAGTTTGGATACACCATTGTTGTGTATCAAGCCTGTGAGAAGCTAGGTCCTTGAGTGTACGATCAGCCATTGTTTCTTCCTCTTTGTCCGAATCACTTGATGAAGAAGGAGGAAGTGGAGTGTTAATCGCTCGAATGAAATCCTTTAGTTGAGTGCCGGATCGAAGACGTATTGGACTCGTTCTACCCTTTTTAAGCATTCACCAAAGGTATAACACCTGAAACAAGATTCTCAAAAACTAAGTTAGATACGGTATAGAATCTAACAAAGCAAGAATATAGCAAAAGAATAAAAACAACTAAAATTGTCCGCTGCTCCCCGGCAGCGGCGCCAAAATTTGATGCCTGTCGTAGGTGCAATCAAATTAATTAATATTTCCACTCAATTAAAAATAATATAATGGAAGTCAAGTTCGTTCCCACGAGGAGCAAGAGATTCTAGTTGTAAAAATTGTCACAAAAGGGAGGTGTAAAAAGCAAAAGAAAATAAACAAAGCAATTAAAAGATAAAGTTGAAAGCAATAAGAGAGACAAGATCAAGGAATCCTTCTTCGTTGCAAAACAATGATTCAAGTTATGTTCTCTTCTACTTGTTATTAGTCATGATTATCACCAACCGTAGGATAGCAGGTCCGCTTAGCTAGCCCCAAAATCCCTTATTTCACTGAGTAACAAGTCCGCTTAGTTATCAGATTCTATTCAAAAGAACCACCTTGAGGTTCGCTTACAAGATGTAATTCCCTGAATGCATTAAGATTTATGAATTTAGGTTTAGTACTAGTAGTTAAACTCGGTTCGCTTGGTTCACTTTCTAGCGTTGTTTCTATACACAATTGCTCCACGGAATCACTCCGCAAGGTCTCGTGTTTTCTACTTGTGTAAAGTGTCGAGAACGATTACGTATTCCCTAACTTATACTAGATTTAGATCAATTAACAAATCAATTTAGCGTGCACTCCAAACAATCTATCAATCAATCATGAATGAATAAACATTCCTATTAGTAAAAACAATCGATAATCATGTGAAAAACCTCAAGATAGAATTGAAACAAAACTCAAATCATGAATTAAGAATTAGGAATTCATCCTCAATCAATAAGAAAATTAGCTACTCATGCTTTTGAAATTCACACAAATAATAATTATTAAAAGGAGAATTTTCAAGTTCACACAAATAATTAAAAAGAAGAATCTTAGAAAAGCAAGCAAAAACACAAGTGTTGTGTGTGTAGAGAGGTGTCTAAAAGATGTAGAAAACTTCTCTATTTATAGGCTTCAATATTCTCCAAATCTTCCAAGGAATAGAATCCTTTTCCTTTTGCAATTCAATTTCCAAAACCAAGCCTTTCTCAACTCTTCCACCTTCTCTTTCCAAATTTGAGCCCAATTCTCCATCCAATTCCTAGTCCAAGTCTTCACACCCATGAGAGAAATCCATAGAAAATTCTGGAATTTTTTGCTCGCCGGAAAACTGGTATTATGGCCGGAATCCGGTCGGAAAACGTCACCGCCGGCCGCCTGAAAATTCTGTCCGTCGAGAGAATATTCGACGGAATATTCCGTCAGTCCACCGTTAGAGATAACGGTCAAACGGGTCAACCGTTAGTCAACCGGGTCAAGAAAGTCAAGTCAGACACCGAGTTAGCTTTCGATTCGCCATCTTTGGTCTAACGGGCGTGTTGAGTCGTGCGGATCGTTATCGGACTCACTGAGTCGACTCGCCTGAGAGAAAAACCGGACAGAATTCTGTTTGTTTATAGGACATTTCCCAAGCCGATTTCAGGCCATTTTAGCTTCATTCCCTGTTTCAAAATCCCACACATACATCTAACAGTTCATTCATTCCCAGCTCAGCTAATACTCAAGCCATTACCGCAACATACATCTAGCCGAGCACCGGCCTTCTGTCTCGATTCAAGTTGAGCTGCTACCACCATTGCCATCCTCTGCACTCAAGCTCCTTCTTAGCCAATTAGTAACTCGGCCCTTCAATTCACGGCTCCATAATCTCCTCATACCACTGATTGCAAATCCATGAAATGTTGCAGTGTACCACGACCACCAACAGAGCCGCAATCACACTCACTCTCGGCTCATCTGCCACTACTCAAGCATCTCCATATCAGATTTCACCTGGCACTTCATCCTTGCATTGCAGTATCAACAAAGCTGCACCAGCTGCACGCTTAGGCAATTGAATTGCCACAGTTCCCAGCAACTCCAGCAACCTGAGCTACATGTCTCAAAGCACCACATCACTTCTGCAGTTAACATCATATCAACATCCCTTCATTTCATTCAACCAAACCACCAGCACTCTCAGCTCAGTACCTTATACTGAACCTGGTAATCCATCTCAGAGCCATCAGCTTCACCGATTCAACCTACAAAACCCATTCTCTGGCCACAGAACCCATCACAGATTCGATCTCTCGGTTTAAAGGAGCGACTTATTCTTTCATCATCGACTCAGTTCTTATCCTCTTTCCCTGAATCGATTGCAGCATCATCTCTGCACATTCTTCGATTCCATCTTCACTGTATTCTTCTCAGTTCTCGAATCACAGCAAAACCCAATTCGAACTCGATTAGCAGCAACAAAAACCACTAGAGCCATTCTCGATCTGATTCATCTCTGTGTTGTTCAACAGCACCAACTCCCTCTATCAAATCCGTCAAACGCCATTAAAACCCTATTTACCCAAAATCACAAAGAATGACAAGTCTTGTTCTTCTACCAGAAATTCAAACCCTAGTTAACCACCAACAATAGCAGCTTCTCGATCTTAAACTCGAACTCCAATTCCTCCCGAGTCTCTTCCATTCATCTCTGAATTTCGATCTCTGGCTCTCATGATCGCCACAAAGCAGCCCTTTGCTTTTTACTTTCATCTCTCAAAGCAAACCCATCTCTCGATTTCAAAGCGAAGTTCTCACTTCGATCTCTCGGATTCACTCAGCAGACAGCTCATTCGATCCCCTTCTCAATTTCAGGTGGAAACGATTAAGAGAAGATAACCCTCTCTAGGGATGGGTTGGGATTGAGACGCCCAATGTAATAACCACCCCGATGGGTGCCTATATCAAGTGGTCGCTTTGATAAGGGCTAGCCAAGTTTCCAGCCCCCTTAACCTTGACTCGCTGTCTGTCTATAGTGATTCTCCCAAAAGAGTTACCCCTTAACATTAACCGGGTTCCGTATAGTGTTTGCCCATGAAATGACAATTTTGCCCTTTTGGCTCAATTTGGGTCATTTATTCTTCTTTTCCTCCGTGCGACTCCAAAGAGCTACAAAACTCAAAACAAGCGTAAAATACATAATTTACAAGAAAAATAGCAAAGAAAGCATAAACAATAGATATTAAATAGGATGTATTCTACACCCTATCAAATTCCCCCACACTTAGACTTTGCTAGTCCTCGACCAAATCAAACTAAAAACTCACAATCTTCAAAGCGTTCAAGCGTCACAAGCATCCAAAGAGCTATGAGGACATAGAGTTTCGCATTCTAGTAATAAGAAGTTAGAAATACTAAAGAACATATTCTCATTCTTAAATGTTGAGTGAGAAATAACCACACCATAATGAGAGAATGTGTGTTTGAGAAACGATCAATAAGCATTTCGCCTCGACTTCTGCCTCACCAAATAGGATTTTATGATAATTGCACTCAAAAAGACGGCTTTTTTATGGTTATCACATGTGTGCAGGTAGGAATGAAGAGAGAATTCCTGCAACACGTTGAATGGCGGAATAACAACTTCCGAAATATTTTAAAAACCCACATCTTTTAATATTTTGAAAAACCATTTTTCTGACGATCTCTAAGAAAGGAAATCAACCATTTATTATTGAGGATGAGATTACTTACTCACCTTCACATCCGATCGCCAATTATGATAACACCACTCTCACGGCATCCAATAGAAACGTCCAAAATTTGATGCGTGTCGTAGGTGCAATCAAATTAATTAATATTTCCACTCAATTAAAAATAATATAATGGAAGTCAAGTTCGTTCCCACGAGGAGCAAGAGATTCTAGTTGTAAAAATTGTCACAAAAGGGAGGTGTAAAAAGCAAAAGAAAATAAACAAAGCAATTAAAAGATAAAGTTGAAAGCAATAAGAGAGACAAGATCAAGGAATCCTTCTTCGTTGCAAAACAATGATTCAAGTTATGTTCTCTTCTACTTGTTATTAGTCACAGATTATCACCAACCGTAGGATAGCAGGTCCGCTTAGCTAGCCCCAAAATCCCTTATTTCACTGAGTAACAAGTCCGCTTAGTTATCAGATTATATTCAAAAGAACCACCTTGAGGTTCGCTTACAAGATGTAATTCCCTGAATGCATTAAGATTTATGAATTTAGGTTTAGTACTAGTAGTTAAACTCGGTTTGCTTGGTTCACTTTCTAGCGTTGTTTCTACACACAATTGCTCCACGGAATCCCTCCGCAAGGTCTCGTGTTTTCTACTTGTGTAAAGTGTCGAGAACGATTACGTATTCCCTAACTTATACTATATTTAGATCAATTAACAAATCAATTTAGCGTGCACTCCAAACAATCTATCAATCATGAATGAATGAATAAACATTCCTATTAGTAAAAACAATCGATAATCATGTGAAAAACCTCAAGATAGAATTGAAACAAAACTCAAATCATGAATTAAGAACTAGGAATTCATCCTCAATCAATAAGAAAATTAGCTACTCATGCTTTTGAAATTCACACAAATAATAATTATTAAAAGGAGAATTTTCAAGTTCACACAAATAATTAAAAAAAGAATCTTAGAAAAGCAAGCAAAAACACAAGTGTTGTGTGTGTAGAGAGGTGTCTAAAAGATGTAGAAAACTTCTCTATTTATAGGCTTCAATATTCTCCAAATCTTCCAAGGAATAGAATCCTTTTCCTTTTGCAATTCAATTTCCAAAACCAAGCCTTTCTCAACTCTTCCACCTTCTCTTTCCAAATTTGAGCCCAATTCTCCATCCAATTCCTAGTCCAAGTCTTCACACCCATGAGAGAAATCCATAGAAAATTCTGGAATTTTTTTGCTCGCCGGAAAACTGGTATTATGGCCGGAATACGGCCGGAATCCTTCACCGCCGGCCACCTGAAAATTCTGTCCGTCGAGAGAATATTCGACGGAATATTCCGTCAGTCCACCGTTAGAGATAACGGTCAAACGGGTCAACCGTTAGTCAACCGGGTCAAGAAAGTCAAGTCAGACACCGAGTTAGCTTCTGATTCGGCTTACTGGTCTAACTGGGCTGTGTTGAGTCGTCTGGATCGTTATCGGACTCACTGAGTCGACTCGCCTGAGAGAAAAACCGGACAGAATTCTGTTTGTTTATAGGACATTTCCCAAGCCGATTTCAGGCCATTTTAGCTTCATTCCCTGTTTCAAAATCCCACACATACATCTAACAGTTCATTCATTCCCAGCTCAGCTAATACTCAAGCCATTACCTGCAACATACATCTAGCCGAGCACCAGTTCTGTCTCGGTTCAAGTTGATTTGCTACCACCATTGCCATCCTCTGCAGCTCAAGCTCCTTCTTAGCCAATTAGTAACTCAGCCCTTCAATTCACACTCCATAATCTCCTCATACCACCCGACTGCAAATCCATGAAATGTTGCAACTGACACGACCACCAACAGCCTGCAATCACACTCACTCTCACTCAACCGCCACTACTCAAGCATCTCCATATCAGATTTCACCTGGCACTTCATCCTTGCATTGCAGTATCAACAAAGCTGCACCAGCTGCAAGCTTAGGCCATTGAATTGCCACAGTTCCCTGCAACTCCAGCAACCTGAGCTACATGTCTCAAAGCACCACATCACTTCTGCAGTTAACAACATATCAACATCCCTTCATTTCATTCAACCAAACCACCAGCACTCTCAGCTCAGTACCTTATACTGAACCTGGTAATCCATCTCAGAGCCATCAGCTTCACCGATTCAACCTACCAAACCCATTCTCTGGCCACAGAACCCATCACAGATTCGATCTCTCGGTTTAACAGGAGCGACTTATTCTTTCATCATCGACTCAGTTCTTATCCTCTTTCCCTGAATCGATTGCAGCATCATCTCTGCACATCCTTCGATTCCATCTTCACTGTATTCTTCTCAGTTCTCGAATCACAGCAAAACCCAATTCGAACTCGATTAGCAGCAACAAAAACCACTAGAGCCATTCTCGATCTGATTCATCTCTGTGTTGTTCAACAGCACCAACTCCCTCTATCAAATCCGTCAAACGCCATTAAAACCCTATTTACCCAAAATCACAAAGAATAAACAAGTCTTGTTCTTCTACCGAAATTCGAACCCTAGTTAACCACCAACAATAGCAGCTTCTCGATCTTAAACTCGAACTCCAATTCCTCCTGAGTCTCTTCCATTCATCTCTGAATTTCGATCTCTGGCTCTCATGATCGCCACAGCAGCAGCCGCTGCTTTTACTTTCATCTCTCAGCAAACCCATCTCTCGATTTCAGGCGAAGTTCTCACTTCGATCTCTCGGATTCACTCAGCAGCAGCTCATTCGATCCCCTTCTCAATTTCAGGTGGAAACGATTAAGAGAAGATAACCTCTCTAGGGATAGGTTGGGATTGAGACGCCCAATGTAATAACCACCCCTGATGGGTGCCTATATCAGGTGGTCGCTTTGATAAGGGCTAGCCAAGTTTCCAGCCCCCTTAACCTTGACTGGCCTGTCTATAGTGATTCTCCCAAAAGAGTTACCCCTTAACATTAACCGGGTTCCGTATAGTGTTTGCCCATGAAATGACAATTTTTCCCTTTTGGCTCAATTTGGGTCATTTATTCTTCTTTTCCTCCGTGCGACTCCAAAGTAGCTACAAAACTCAAAACAAGCGTAAAATACATAATTTACAAGAAAAATAGCAAAGAAAGCATAAACAATAGATATTAAATAGGATGTATTCTACACCCTATCAAATTCCCCCACACTTAGACTTTGCTAGTCCTCGAGCAAATCAAACTAAAAACTCACAATCTTCAAAGCGTTCAAGCGTCACAAGCATCCAAAGAGCTATGAGGACATAGAGTTTCTGCATTCTAGTAATAAGAAGTTAGAAATACTAAAGAACATATTCTCATTCTTAAATGTTGAGTGAGAAATAACCACACCATAATGAGAGAATGCGTGTTTGAGAAACGATCAATAAGCATTTCGCCTCGACTTCTGCCTCACCAAATAGGATTTTATGATAATTGCACTCAAAAAGACGGCTTTTTTATGGTTCTCACATGTGTGAAGGTAGGAATGAAGAGAGAATTCCCGCAACACGTTGAATGGTGGAAGAACAACTTCCGAAATATTTTAAAAACCCACATCTTTTAATATTTTGAAAAAACATTTTTCTGACGATCTCTAAGAAAGGAAATCAACCATTTATTATTGAGGATGAGATTACTTACTCACCTTCACATCCGATCGCCAATTATGATAACACCACTCTCACGGCATCCAATAGAAACGTCTTCCGCTCCTTGTCTTGATCTCCTTGGTCTTCGTCTTCGGTTTCAACTATTGATGATAAACTCTCGAATTTCATAAATTCTTAACAATTTGTAACTCTTTTTACCTTAAATCCTTGTCGCTTGAAACTCCTTATATATTTTCCTTCCCCACGGCTTATAAAAACAAAACAAATATTTCTCTTTTTTTTTTTCTTCTTTTTTTATTTTTTTTATGAATTTTCAAATTTTTTTTTATTTTTTTTTTTCACACAAGAGAAATAAAATACAAAACAAAAATTAAACCATGGCCGTGGGAGAAGTATTTTACCGCTTGATTCTTCACAACTTGTATCAGTCTTGAAATCATAAACTTCAAAAATTCTCACCTTTTAATTTTCTTCGCTTTCATGAATAAGTCTTCATACTTGGATATAAAATTACCTCATTGTATTGTAAGTCCTCAACATATATGTAAAATCCGCTCATTTGTATGTTGCTTTACTTGAATATGAAATTTGCTCTTTTTCTCGTTCCGTTGCTTGTAAACCTTAAACTTTTCCAACTTTCCTTGTAGATTTTGATGTCGCTCCTTGTCGATGATGATGGTTTTTCTATGGATCCGTTGTTGTCGCGAGAGAGAATGGTGCTAACTGCAAATCGAACTACAAGAAGGAGGCTTTCATCTATAGACGTCACCCTCATGATTGACAAAATTAGCACTCAAGAGATCAAAAAGTAGTGCTTCTATTGGTGGGAGGTTGGGTAGCTCACCATTCTACCCGGAATTAACGTACGGTGACACACACTCAAAAGAAAGCTCTTTAGTAGATGGAAAATTTCTGGTTGGTGCCTCACATGATATGAATACGGGTAGTCTCCACTAATGATTGATCAGCAACTCTAATAATGCACTTCTCCCTGCACCAAATTCGCATCACCGGCATGATTAAATCCATTATTTAACACTCAAACAAGCAAGAAATCCGAATGTAGTTCTCTAACATTTCCAAGTTCAATTATGTCGGTCAAAATATCTATGTAAACATACCTAGAAATATGCTAGGGACTCTAAAATCTCTAAAAAGTTGAAGTTTTAGGTAAAACTTTTTTTAAAACTTTTTTTTAAATTTTTAAATTTTTTTTGTAATTTTTTAAATACATGCTTAACCACTCCCCCACACTTAAACCTTACATTGTCCTCAATGTAATTGAATCCTCCTAGTAAAGTCAAGGTAGGAAATTTTAACATGATATGAAACAAGAAAAAGAAATAACAAAAAACAAAAGGATAAGAAATACAAAACCTATGGGTTGCCTCCCATTAAGCGCTTGTTTTAAAGTCGACGGCTCGACTTAGCTCTTGCAAGATTCATTAGCCCGGATCAATCTCTTTCACGGGAAAACATGATTTCACATCACTAGGGTATCGCGTTGTCTCAAAGATATTGAAGTGGATGAGTGTACCATCAAACTCCATAGTCAAGGTGCCATTTTGGACATCAATCTTTGTTCCGGCGGTGCTTAAGAATGGTCTACCCAATAGCAAAGGTGTAGACTTGGAAGAATTCTCATCATTCATGTCTAAGACATAGAAATCGGCCGGAAATACAAGCTCATTAACCTGCACCAAAACATTCTCAACAATCCCTTTCGGGTAAACATTAGATCGGTTAGCAAGTTCAAGAACTACCCCGGTCTCCTTAAGAGGACCAAGATTCAAAGAATCATAAATCGAGGAAGGCATAACATTAACCGATGCACCCAAATCTAGCAAAGCTCGAGTAAACCTTGTTTTACCAATTGTGCAAGGTATATTGAAACTACCGGGGTCCTTTAATTTTGGTGGGAGTTTCTTGAGAATAAACGCAGAAGCATTCTCCCCCACACTCATGACTTCATTCCCTTTTAACCTTTTCTTCTTCATGCACAACTCCTTTAAGAACTTTGCACAACGCGGAATTTGACGAATAGCTTCAATGAGTGGAATATTGACGTGTACTTTCTTAAGGATGTCCCACATATCCTTGTATTCCAAGTCTTTCTTTGATTTAGCAAATCGGCTAGGAAACGGGGGTGGAGTTGTGAAAGTAGGAACCGTCTCCTCGGGTTGGTTGGTTGGGGATGTATTCTCCTTTGGTGCGGTCTCAATTTCCTCTTTCTCATCATACACCTTATCTTGTTGATTTGGTTGCTCCACTTGTTTCCCACTCCTCAAAGTAATCGCATTAACGCTCTCTCTTGGATTAACAAATGGTTGTGAAGGAAGCTTTGTGGACGCTTGAGCTTTCAATAGGTTCACATCGGTCGCTAATTGCCTCACTTGAATTTGTAAATCCTTGATTGCCGAATCGGTCTTTTGTTGGTGTTGTTGAACCAAAGTGGTGATACCTTGCATCAATGCGTTGAGCTTGTCATCAATTGAAGAATCACGTTCCTTGACTTGTTGTGGTTGAAATTGTTGTTGAGGTTGGAAACGTGATTGTTGGAAACCACCTTGTTGCTCATACGGATTGGAAACCGCCGCTTGCTTGTTTGCATAACTAAAGTTGGGATGATCCTTCCAACCGGGATTATAGGTATTGGAGTATGGATCGTACCTTGGCCTTTGATTTGGATATAAAGCATTCACTTGTTCGGTCTCACCATCCGGAATAATTACCGCGGCCATCCTTTGCATCATTATCTCCATGTTACTCATCCTTTGATCAAAATGTGATGATGAATCACTAACTTCATGCACTCGCCTAACCATGGGTTCATCTCTTGTGTAGAATTGTTGCGAGTTCGCAGCCATACCTTCAATCAACTCGGTAGCTTGGGCGACCGTCTTGTTCATTAGTGCACCACCACCCGCGGCATCAAGAAGAGATCGATCACTTGGGTTGAGAGCTTCGTAGAAGTATTGGAGTATCATAACCTCACTAAATTGATGGTGTGGACAGCTTGCCACCAACCTCTTATATCGCTCCCAACATTCATACAATGATTCTCCCACTTGTTGTTTCAATCCACAAATCTCCTTGCGAATTTGAGTAGCTTTGGATGCGGGAAAATATCTTTCGAGGAAAAGTTTCTTCATCCCATTCCATGTTGTGATACTTCCGGAAGGCAAATAATATAACCATTCCTTAGCATTGCCCGCCAAAGAAAATGGGAAAGCTTTCAACATTGCTCCATCCACATTAGTCTCCGGTGGAAGCATAGCCATAACTATGGTATAGAAGTCCATAAGATGTTTGTTTGGGTCCTCATTTACCATGCCATGGAACTTTGGTAACTCTCTAATCAACCCCGGCTTGATCTCGAAGGTTGAGTTAGTTTGGATACACCATTGTTGTGTATCAAGCCTGTGAGAAGCTAGGTCCTTGAGTGTACGATCAGCCATTGTTTCTTCCTCTTTGTCCGAATCACTTGATGAAGAAGGAGGAAGTGGAGTGTTAATCGCTCGAATGAAATCCTTTAGTTGAGTGCCGGATCGAAGACGTATTGGACTCGGTCTACCCTTTTTAAGCATTCACCAAAGGTATAACACCTGAAACAAGATTCTCAAAAACTAAGTTAGATACGGTATAGAATCTAACAAAGCAAGAATATAGCAAAAGAATAAAAACAACTAAAATCGTCCCATTGCTCCCTAAATGGCGGCGCCAAAATTTGATGCGTGTCGTAGGTGCAATCAAATTAATTAATATTTCCACTCAATTATAAATAATATAATGGAAGTCAAGTTCGTTCCCACGAGGAGCAAGAGATTCTAGTTGTAAAAATTGTCACAAAAGGGAGGTGTAAAAAGCAAAAGAAAATAAACAAAACAATTAAAAGATAAAGTTGAAAGCAATAAGAGAGACAAGATCAAGGAATCCTTCTTCGTTTGCAAAACAATGATTCAAGTTATGTTCTCTTCTACTTGTTATTAGTCACAGATTATCACCAACCGTAGGATAGCAGGTCCGCTTAGCTAGCCCCAAAATCCCTTATTTCACTGAGTAACAAGTCCGCTTAGTTATCAGATTCTATTCAAAAGAACCACCTTGAGGTTCGCTTACAAGATGTAATTCCCTGAATGCATTAAGATTTATGAATTTAGGTTTAGTACTAGTAGTTAAACTCGGTTCGCTTGGTTCACTTTCTAGCGTTGTTTCTACACACAATTGCTCCACGGAATCCCTCCGCAAGGTCTCGTGTTTTCTACTTGTGTAAAGTGTAGAGAACGATTACGTATTCCCTAACTTATACTAGATTTAGATCAATTAACAAATCAATTTAGCGTGCACTCCAAACAATCTATCAATCAATCATGAATGAATAAACATTCCTATTAGTAAAAACAATCGATAATCATGTGAAAAACCTCAAGATAGAATTGAAACAAAACTCAAATCATGAATTAAGAACTAGGAATTCATCCTCAATCAATAAGAAAATTAGCTACTCATGCTTTTGAAATTCACACAAATAATAATTATTAAAAGGAGAATTTTCAAGTTCACACAAATAATTAAAAAGAAGAATCTTAGAAAAGCAAGCAAAAACACAAGTGTTGTGTGTGTAGAGAGGTGTCTAAAAGATGTAGAAAACTTCTCTATTTATAGGCTTCAATATTCTCCAAATCTTCCAAGGAATAGAATCCTTTTCCTTTTGCAATTCAATTTCCAAAACCAAGCCTTTCTCAACTCTTCCACCTTCTCTTTCCAAATTTGAGCCCAATTCTCCATCCAATTCCTAGTCCAAGTCTTCACACCCATGAGAGAAATCCATAGAAAATTCTGGAATTTTTTGCTCGCCGGAAAACTGGTATTATGGCCGGAATCCGGCCGGAAAACGTCACCGCCGGCCACCTGAAAATTCTGTCCGTCGAGAGAATATTCGACGGAATATTCCGTCAGTCCACCGTTAGAGATAACGGTCAAACGGGTCAACCGTTAGTCAACCGGGTCAAGAAAGTCAAGTCAGACACCGAGTTAGCTTTCGATTCGCCATCGGGTCTAATCGGGTTTGTGTTGAGTCGTCGGATCGTTATCGGACTCACCGAGTCGACTCGCTTTGAGAGAAAACAGGACAAAACTCGTTTGTTTATAGGACATTTCCCAAGCCGATTTCAGGCCATTTTAGCTTCATTCCCTGTTTCAAAATCCCACACATACATCTAACAGTTCATTCATTCCCAGCTCAGCTAATACTCAAGCCATTACCTGCAACATACATCTAGCCGAGCACCAGTTCTGTCTCAGTTCAAGTTGAGCTGCTACCACCATTGCCATCCTCTGCAGCTCAAGCTCCTTCTTAGCCAATTAGTAACTCATCCCTTCAATTCACAGCTCCATAATCTCCTCATACCACCTGACTGCAAATCCATGAAATGTTGCGGCTGTACACCGACCACCAACAGCCTGCAATCACACTCACTCTCGGCTCAACTGCCACTACTCAAGCATCTCCATATCATATTTCACCTGGCACTTCATCCTTGCATTGCAGTATCAACAAAGTTGCACCAGCTGCAAGCTTAGGCCATTGAATTGCCACAGTTCCCTGTAACTCCAGCAACCTGAGCTACATGTCTCAAAGCACCACATCACTTCTGCAGTTAACAGCATATCAACATCCCTTCATTTCATTCAACCAAACCACCAGCACTCTCAGCTCAGTACCTTATACTGAACCTGGTAATCCATCTCAGAGCCATCAGCTTCACCGATTCAACCTACCAAACCCATTCTCTGGCCACAGAACCCATCACAGATTCGATCTCTCGGTTTAACAGGAGCGACTTATTCTTTCATCATCGACTCAGTTCTTATCCTCTTTCCCTGAATCGATTGCAGCATCATCTCTGCACATTCTTCGATTCCATCTTCACTGTATTCTTCTCAGTTCTCGAATCAAAGCAAAACCCAATTCGAACTCGATTAGCAGCAACAAAAACCACTAGAGCCATTCTCGATCTGATTCATCTCTGTGTTGTTCAACAGCACCAACTCCCTCTATCAAATCCGTCAAACGCCATTAAAACCCTATTTACCCAAAATCACAGCAACAGCAAGTCTTGTTCTTCTACCAGAAATTCGAACCCTAGTTAACCACCAACAATAGCAGACTTCTCGATCTTAAACTCGAACTCCAATTCCTCCCGAGTCTCTTCCATTCATCTCTCGAATTTCGATCTCGGCTCTCATGATCGCCACAAGTTCATCTCTCGGCAAACCCATCTCTCGATTTCGGGCGAAGTTCTCACTTCGATCTCTCGGATTCACTCAAAGCACAGCTCATTCGATCCCCTTCTCAATTTCAGGTGGAAACGATTAAGAGAAGATAACCTCTCTAGGGATAGGTTGGGATTGAGACGCCTAATGTAATAACCACCCCGATGGGTGCCTATATCAGTGGTCGCTTTGATAAGGGCTAGCCAAGTTTCCACCCCCTTAACCTTGACTGGCCTGTCTATAGTGATTCTCCCAAAAGAGTTACCCCTTAACATTAACCGGGTTCCGTATAGTGTTTGCCCATGAAATGACAATTTTGCCCTTTTGGCTCAATTTGGGTCATTTATTCTTCTTTTCCTCCGTGCGACTCCAAAGTAGCTACAAAACTCAAAACAAGCGTAAAATACATAATTTACAAGAAAAATAGCAAAGAAAGCATAAACAATAGATATTAAATAGGATGTATTCTACACCCTATCATGTACGTGGGGTACATGGTGCTCTATGTCAATTCCAATAGACATACATAAATCATCAAATCATTTAGATGTAAATTCTCCAGCATTATCAAGTCTGATAGACTTGATTGGATAATCGGGGTGGTGAGCCCTCAAACGTATAATTTATGCTAAGAGATTTGCAAATGCAGCATTTCTTGTGGACAGTAATGCAACGTGTGACCAACGGGTCGAAGCATCTACCATAACCATAAAATACCTGAATGGTCCGCACTCTTGATGTATAGGTCCACAAATATCACCTTGTATTCTTTGTAAAAATGGAATATTTTGTTTTGTATCTTTAGCATAGGATGGTCTCACTCCTGTCTTTGCTAAATAACAAGCTTTGCAAAATGAATGGTGTGCTTTTAACAAAGTCCACGAAGTAGAATGAGAGAGAGGTTGCACATTAGTTGCTTTAGATGGCAGTAGCTAGTGGACGTTGTTACTTTGCATTGTAACTATCTTTTGTCCCATTAGAAAGGATGTCCGTGTGAGTTCTTTAAAACATGGATCATCATATCACGACCTGGGTGTCCCAAGCGGTCGTGCCAAAGCTTGTATAAGTCACTGTTCAACAGTTCATCGTTGGTAACAACATGTGATTCGATAATCCGAATAGCAGTAGTGTACAAACCACTAGAGTGACTCATTAATTTCTCTAAAATGCGTTTTCTTCCACATGTATTAGAGATAATATTTATACATTCAATTCCATTTTCACAGTGAGTTTTCAAATGATAACCATTTGCACGGATATCTTTGAAACTCAACAAGGTACGATTATCTCTTGGTGCATATAGAGCTTTTGTGACTTTAATCATTATGCCATTTGGAAACAAAAATTGAGCATTACCTCGCCCAATGATCACTTGTGATGATCCAATCATCTTAGTCACAAAGGATTTGTAAGGAATTAAGTCAACAAATAATTGCCTATTTCTTAAAATAGTGTGTGTGGTGCCACTATCAGCTAGGTACTCAATCTCAGAGAATTCGGTACTTCAAAAAATCCGGTCACATAATTCAATCATGCAATAGATTATCACAGTAAAAATTAAATCCAAAGCATAATAAGTACCCATAAAAATTAAAAACCACTGATCCATCAACAAAAATCGATAATTTACTACCTAACATAGTTTAAGTCATCGAAACAAATATTTAAACCAAAGTCTTCTAAACCACAAATACCATTGTTACTGAGACTCCAAGTTTCAAAGACTCTTTTCTAGCTTCTTTCTTGATTGTTCGGTATAACTAATCCTTCTTCTTCTTCGTCGTTGCTGCCGAGCTCGATCCCTTGTTCTCTGATTGACTTCTAAGGTCCTCCTGTAGTGCCCATTGATTGTAAAACACGAACAGCTCCTTCCTCTTTGGTTGTTGTCTCATATCAGGGAACGAAAAAGGAGGGGTGAAATCAGCAGCCTGATAAACAAAGCCAAGCTCTGGAGGTGTCTCAACGGGATACATCTCATCGGAAGTTCCCCATCTGTCGCCATAGCTGCCCCTCCTGGAGTATCCTGGCTCTAATGGACATCCATACTCTCCGTCATTAAGCTCAAACTCTGCTTCCTCCCCTTCCTCTCTTTATGCCTCCATTTCTTGTTCTTCTGGTATCTCATAATCCTCGTTATAGTAATAATTCCCATCCTCGTCGTAATGTGCAGGATCATCTGAAGAGGCGTATCGATAGTATTCTTCTTCCATATTATCTATATCATCGGGACTTCCTGGTGAGGGATTCTTCGCTTCTTCGGTTGCTTGGATTGGACAGTCATTCTCCATAGCTTCTCGTCTCTGTGATGGTCTTGGAGGCTCATATATAATCTCCTTATCCTCTATCTCTGGTACTTCCTCTTCGCATCTGGGAGAACTGAAGTTATCCTCTTGATTGCTTCTGGGAGAATTGAAGTTAGCCTCTTGATTGCTACTGCATCCAAAATAAATTTTTCTTCTAACACTTTCTATTGCAGCTCCCTTTCCTTTGATTTGCTTACTATGATTACTCATTCGGATAGTTGATTTGCTCTGTGATATGGGAAGATTCTTCTTAAGTTACTGTTTGGTTTCTTTCTGGGTTTTGGTCTTAATCTGTAATAGATATACCTGCCTTCTTATATTAGTCCTATCTTGGTCTGTGATTTGTTTTAGCCCTTTGTTTCTCAATTTTCATTTATCTTAGATGTCTTAGTGGTTACAAGTCTTGTCTTCTGTTTTTCTGATTGCTCTTTATGTCTCATCATCGCGCTGTTCCCTTTCTAATCTTTCATTGGAGTAGAAGAAAATTAAAAAGTTTTATCATGGCAAATATCAACACTATCCATAGAGTAGTTTCCTATAATGTTTCTCTGATTATCTCTTTGGTACTTCTTATTATCCACTGGTTTTTAGCAGTTGATGTTTCTAAGACTAATAAAATGCTCATAAAATTCAAAATTCAAAAGTTTTCTAATACAATTATCTGGCCTAATCATCTCAGTGGTCACCTCAGCCATCCTATACCCTATGCTTTGTATTCAAGAAAAATTAGAACTTATCCTTACCTTATCTATTTTATTGTTAAGATAGTTAATTTCTATACCAAAATCTCTTCTAGTTTTCTTCATTCAATGGAGAAGCAAAACCCTTTCAACCTAACTGAGCCAGCTAAAGAGAAAAACAAAGAGATTTCAATTAATTCATTAACTAAACAGATGGAAAACTCTCTCATAACTACACCTAACTTCACTCCAAAAGTCTACCTTAATTCCAATAATGCTAGAACCCCTCCAACCACCAAAATGGAAGAATACTATCATTGGGAGACTCTGTAGTAAAGTCTCTTTTGATATCTCCAAAACCATTGATGAGGTGAAATTCACATGGGATCTTAAAGGAGGAGTTCACATTAAACTATACGACAAAAGAAGAAACTTTTTTGAATTCCTTCTAAGAGAAGTGGATGATTTTCACCTGCTGAAGCAAGGAGGAGCTTGGAACATACTAGGAAAATTGATTGTCCTAGTGGAATGTCCTTTTCAAGGTCCACAATATATCGATGAAGATAGTTTCTACAAAACTAAAATCTGGATGCATATTAAAAACACTCATACAAGTTTCATAAATGTTGATGATCTAAAAAAAAATTGTGCTCCAGCTGGAAAGTATATGACGCATAAGAAACCCTATGACAGAAATCACGATGATAAGAATATTGAATGTTTGGTTGAAATAAGAGTTCAACATAACCTTCCATTTGGTTCGGAGGTATACCCAGATATGTTCGCAAAACCAGAATGGCTAGAGTTCTCTTACAAACTCTTTAATCTAAAGATCTGTAAAACTTGTAGATGGATAGATCATTCTACAAAAACTTGTGAAGAAGTGAAGGAACAGTCTCAGGTTGAGGAAATTACAACCAAACAAGCTGCTATCAAGGAGAAACTATTTGACAAGACAATCCAAAAATATCTATTTAGTAAACCGCACTCATGGTCTACTCCGATTATCAAATTCAGGGTGGGTGAATCAAGCTCTAATAGTAGCAGGGAAAATCCCTTTGATCTGATAGATTCGGCTTCTACTCGGTCTTCTGGTGGGCTAACACAGAAAAAAACTGGTGAACCATTTGTTTCAATTCCACAAGGGAAACAAAAATCCCACAAAAATCCCAACCCAAAACATAACTTGAAATCTAAAAAATCATGTGATAGACATTCGCTTCAGTTGACATTGAAGAAGAACAGAAATGATGAGAAAAAAACCCTAGTCGACCCTTTGGGTAAATTAGGAGATATCTATGAACCATACTACAATCAAAATCTTACAGCTTATGGAAATGATCCTATCCACCCCCTTTTTCGATCTTTCCAAAATAAAACCCTAAATGCCTTTTTCCCAAATCAAAATCACCATCTGTTGATTAGTGAAAAAATTGGAAGACAAAATCGGAGCAAGGGTCATTGGAAGAGAGAAGCTAGAGATACAATAAAGAATCAGATTCAAAACCCTGAATTCTCCCAAGATGCGACTGAAAGGAATGCAAACTTGCCCCAGAGAAAGAGGAAAGATGAATTGCAACAACAAATCTCAAAGAAGATCAAAAATATGGAGATACAGAAGGAAGGGGACAAAGCTAATCAGGAGGCAGAACAGATGTTCAACAACAACAAAGAAATCGTTATGGAAGCAATGATAGAGGTAAGTAAACTCTATTACTTAAAACTCTTTGCTAATTGGTCTCTTGACACCATATCACCAAAATTGCATATTAGAAAATGGGGAATCTGCTTAAAAAAATACTTTATTTCTGTTAAATGCATTTTGATAGGATTATTTAGCTATCCTGAAGTATCATATTTCTGGCAGTTCATAAGTATGATTGCTTGGAATTTCCAAGGTCTATGGAAACTAGAAACAGCCTGCTTGACACCCTAAATAAAGATAACCCTGATATTCTCTTTATTTCGGAGACTAAGCAGCAAACTGCTGAGATGAAAAAAAAATTAAAAATGCTAAATGTTCACTACTACTTCATAGTACCTCTTAGGGGAACTGCTGGGGGCTTATGCCTCATTTGGAAAAACAATGTTAACATCATAATAGAAGACCATGCCTTTAATCATATTAATGCTACAATCTCTGACCCTATAGACAACAGCAGCTGGGTGCTTACTTGCCTATATGGTAGTCCCTATAGAAAACTGAAACTTAAATCCTGGAACATTTTAAAAAAAATGGCGAAAACTATAGATAAACGTTAGATTGTTATTGGTGACTTAAATGTTGTCCTCCATGAGGAGGAAAAGAAAAGTAGATTTGCCTTTAAGAAAACAGAGGCAAAAATCTTTAACAACCTTATAAATAAATGCAATCTTATGGACCTCGGATTCACATGATACACTTATACTTGGAATAACCATAGACATGAAGATGAAAACAAAGAACAAAGACTTGATAGAGCCTTAGTGAACGGTAAATGGAACATAAAATATCCAAACTCTAGTATAACACATCTAGGACCTCTAGCCTCTGATCATGTTCCTATCAAACTTAATATGCATAATCAATGGGATGATGGCCCTACCCCATTCAAATACTTTGGAGAGTGGATAAAGCATACTGACTGTAAAGCCATAATTCAGGAGAGTTGGAACTCAAATGTTAAAGGTTCACCCGCTCATAAGGTGAACAAAAAACTAGGAAATGTAAAACAAATCCTTAGACTGTGGAATAGAAAAAGCTTTGGGAACATAAATAGTAACTTACAAAACATAAAGAAAAAGTTAGAACAAATCAACATGACTGATAACTACCCAAATAAGACTATTGAGCTAACCAAACTTAGAGATGATCTTGCTAAGTGGTATGTTATCAAAGAAGAATTCTGGAAAGACAAAAGCAGGGACCAGAACCTAGATTTAGGTGATATAAACACGAGATACTTTCACACAAAGGCTAAACAACGGTTTAGAATAAATAGAATAGATATGATAAGAAACGAAGACAATGTTTGGATTAATACTAAAAAAGAGATATCTGAGTGTATAACCCAACACTTTCTCAAAATTGATACTACAGTAAAACCAAATATCGACCAGAATTTGATAAACCTTATCCCCTCTAAAGTAACCCAATCTGATAATGATATGATGTGTACTCTGCCCCTAGAAAGTGAAATAAAAAAGACGCTTTTTTCTATGGAACCTGACAAAAGTCCGGGGCCTGATGGCTTCCCTCCCAATTGTTTTCAACAGAATTGGGATATCATTAGTGCTGACCTAATAAAAATGGTACAAATTTTCTTCGAAACTGGCAATATCTCCAAAGAAATGAATGCTTCCTTTATTTCTTTAATCCCGAAAACTTTGAACCCTACAACTCCTGTAGAGTTCATACCAATTGCTCTTGCTAATACTTTCTATAAAGTGATCTCTAAATTTATGGCAGGTCGTATGAAAGGCCTATTAGGTAAACTGATCTCGCCCTATCAGTATGCCTTCATTCCTAGAAAGCAGATAGCTGGAAACATAACATTAGCTCACGAAATAATACATAAAATGAAAAACTACAAATATAAGAAAGGCTTTATGGGCTTGAAAATTGAAATGTCCAAGGCATTCGACAGGGTCGAATGGGACTTTCTTCACCAAGTTATGACTAAAATGGGATTTAATAACAAATGGTGTAACTTAGTTCACCAATGTGTTTCTACAACCACTTTATCTGTCCTCCTTAATGGTTCTCCCATAACTTTTTTTAAACCGACTAGGGGTATGCGTTAGGGAGACCCAATCTCCCCTTACCTCTTCCTCTTTTATATTGAAGCTTTGTCCCGATCTATTCAGAATGCTGAGAATACTGGAAAGATTAAAGGCATAAAATTGGTTCATTAGGCCCCTTCTTTGAGTCATCTCTTGTTCGCAGACGACTGCCTTGTTTTCTGTAAGATAAATGATCAAACATGTCAAAATCTTGTTGATTTGTTCAAAGACTTCAGTTTGGCATCATGCCAACTAATTAACCTAAGAAAATCCGAGGTTTTCTTTAGTAAAAAAACTGAGACTAGTATTCGAAGAAGGGTTAAAGAAATTCTAGGGGTCAATGCTATCCCTCTAACTGATAAGTACCTAGGCTCTCCTATTTTCACTAATAGATCTAAAATTTCATGTTTTGAACCTTTACTTGATAACCTGAGAACTAGGATGTCTGGCTGGGATGGAAACAACCTAAATAATGCTGGGAAAACAGTTATGATAAAAATTGTTACTTCGTCTGTTTATGTGTTTCAAATGAACTGTTTTAAAATACCAGTAAAAATTTGCAATCAGATAACAAAACTTCAAAGAAACTTTTGGTGGGGAAAAAATGAGAAGGGTTTGAACGAAAATGGGAAAAAAGGGGTCTGTTTAAAAAACTGGAATTCTATTTGTAAAAGTCTGGAAGAGGGAGGTCTAGGTATAAAGAATGTTAGGAAATTTAACATCGCCATGATTGCTAGGATGGGATGGAACCTAAATCAAAACCCTGAGTCTCTATGTGCCATAATTTTAAAGGCCAAATATTATCCAAACTGTGATATCTTACATATAAATAGCAAACCTAAAACAAATGATAGCTGGTTATGGAAGGGAATGCTCTCAGGGATCAACCAAATAAAGAAATGTTGCTTCCGGGAGTTAGGAAATGGAAGAAATATTGACATATGGACGATTTATGGGTACCAGGTACTAAACTACCACTTCATAGGAACCCTCAATCTTCTGAGGGCTTTACTAAAGTTAGTGAATTAATAACTGAGCACAAGACCTGGGACCATGAGAAACTTGTTAAATGCTTCGATAACTAAACAGTAGAAAAAATTAAGGAAATTAGAATACCAAGAGAATAAAAAATGGATAGTCCAACATGGAATCTAAACAAACAAGGTATGTTCTCTGTAAAATCTGTGTACAACCGTATAAACAAAGATGAAAATGTACAAACTAAATGGAGTAGGATTTGAAATATGAAGACAACACCATCTGTTAAAATTTTCATCTGGAAGGCAGCCCATTCCATTCTACCCAATAGCATGAGAGTGGCAGCCATATTACCTGATATAGATACCAAATGCAAACTTTGTAATGAAAGCCAAGAAACTCTATCTCATTTGTTCCTTCATTGTAATTAAGCCACTCAGGTATGGATGCACTTCAATTTCAATATGGATTTCATTAGAAATAGTACAAAAAAATTCCATGATTGGTTAACAAACTGTTTTGAAAACCCGAAAAGGGGAGAGTATGATATATACTGGCCTGTTCTTTGTAGTATTATTATTTGGTATATTTGGAAAGTAAGATGTAATGTCGTGTTTAAAAAGAAAACTCAGACCAGTATTGTAACCGCCAACAACATTATTACCTTTATTAATAGCTACAATACAGTGACAAAAACTGGTCACAATATAATGGAAGATCTGTACTATACTTCCAAAAATGATGTTGTCCTCCAAATAATTAAAAACCATGTTCTAGAGAAAGGAAGAAATCTGGCTCTACATATTAACATTGCACTGACCATAGCAGATTCTTCTATGAGAGCAGGGATTGGTTTAACTTTGATTGACCATACAGGTACAATCAGAGAAGCAAGAGGAACCTTTATTGACAGTACAACAATAAAAGAACTTGAAAAAGCTGGAGCAGAAGCTGCTTTCCAACGGGCAACATGTTGGAGTGGCCACATGATCTCCTTTAGAAGCGATTCGGAACCAACTCTGGTGTTGCTGGTGGGAATGTATGCAGAAGCTAGAAGACAGCTGCTATCTGATCGGTGAAGATTTTGGAAACACAAAAATATTTGAAATCAACTTCTTAGCCCAGAATTTTACTTTGGTTATGAGAAATGATGTATTATGGGCAGAAAAACTTTCTATTTTTTACAAGAATTATGAAATTAAACATACCTGGGCAGACTATAGTCTAAGGGCTTTATTAACCTATCTGAACATTCAACAGTGGAATGAAATTGTAATGAAAGCTCGGAATTCCATAGGTGGAGCAGCTGAGCAACAACTCTTAATGTATTGAGGTTACCCTCCTTTTCTTAAAAAAAAAAAAAATACTGCAAGCTACGAAACTTTGTACATAAAGTAACACATTTGATGATTACTCTTTGCATGACACTTTAATTACTATTATTAATTTGGTTATATTATATAGTCAATGTTTTGCAAGGTGGTACTATGGCATGTTAATTTGCTGATTTCCAAGAGGCACTCAATATTAATTAGTAGGTGTTGATTTTCATTTTGGTAGAGAAATGTAAACTGAATTTGAGGTGTGCAAGTGGAATATTATTATCAACTAGATGCAGTATTTTGGCTTTTAAAGGCTACTATAATTCGTCTTCTTAATTATATTTTTGTTGTTCAACTTGTTTAAATTGTTACCTTTTCACGTCATGGTTGATAACTTAATTTGGATTGTTTTTTTTTTAATTTCAATTTTAGTTCAACTACGAGGCATATACTTAAAATTATTCTCCTTGTTTGTAATTTATTCGGGCTGAGTTATGAAATCTTGTCCACTGTTTTTCTTGTGTAGATGTGGAAAATCCTACCTCTACATCCAAGGAACTACAATCATACATATTGAAGTAAATGTAGGATCAGAATATCGCAACAACAATACCTCGCGAGATCAATAAACGACGATATTGCGAAAGTGTCGTAAATGAGTAATATAAATGACGCAATGAATGACGGCAGCCAAAACACGAGAAAGATGTGAAGACTTAGCGAGATTTAGGAAACTTGCGAGATTATATATTTGAACGCTTGCGATAATTCGCAAGTCATTCCCGAAAATAAAGGACAGCTTAGCTGTCATCCATTGTGTAATACCCTATATAAGGAGTCGAGCAGGACTGTTGAGGAGAGATCTTTTCCCGAGTGTTAGGCAAGTCATTAAGAGAGAGAAAATTTGTAGTGATTCTAATTTCTTTAGCTCGTTTCCATCTTATCTTGTAAACATTCAAGGAATTAATCAATAAAAATCATAGTTGTTCATCTTCAATGGCTTAGTTGTGTGGATTCTTGTGAGGGGTGTAGTGTAGGATTTCCTACAACTACATATTGGCGCTAGAAAAAGGGAGAGAGTAAGGATTGACATCGTGATTTGAAAGAATTTGGAGTAGTAGGGAAGGAATTTCATATAATTTTCAACAGTCTACCAGAATTAAGAAATGGCTAGAAGAAGAAATGCATCCGAGCAACCAACAACTGTTAGAAGGAGTAGGAGACTTGTTGGAGAAGGGAGAAATGAAATGGGAGAATCCTCAAGAATGAACATAAAGAATAATGAAGAAAATCAAATTCAATCACCAATTCAACCAGTAGCAAATAGAACTGTGGATTATGATAGATTAAGCGTGCATACTTGGAGATCAGACTATGTGGACGAAAGGGGAGAAGAACAACAATTGGTAAACAATGGACAAGAGGAGAGAGACCGAGAAGGGATTGGAGAAATAATTCATGGAAATGAAGAGATCGCAGCATTAGAGGCGTTGAGACAAACAATACATGAAGAAAGACGATTAGAGGCAGAGGAACGTGCAAATTTGACAAGACATAATCATGAGTTGAGGATGGAAAACATGAGATTACAAAACGAAGGTCGAGAAGCACTACAAGGTCAAGCTCAAGATCAGTTAGAGAGGAAAGAAGGAGAATTTTACCTACAGAAAATGCTGATGAAGAAAACCAAGAAGAAGCGCAAAATCCAGGCACAGAACATTGCGAGAGAAGAGAAATGATGGAAGATCGTTATATCCCACGTCCCGAGACTCTTCAAAATGGGCAGAATGATGGAAATCAAGGAAATAGGCAGCGTCAGGGGCGGAATAATCCAGTTGATGAAGAAAATCAAGAAGAAGGAAGAAGAATATTGCATGGGAGAGAAGCACGGAGGAAGCAAAAAGAGATTGAAGATGAAATTGAAAGACACTATGCTGAACAAGCACGTCTAGCCTGCGAGAGGGAAAGATTAAGAACAGAAATGGAAAATCAAGAATTGGAAGAAGCAATTCGCCAGAATAATCATGATAATTGAGAAAGAAGGCGAGAACAAAATCGCAACAATGGTAATATCAATGAAGAATATGAAAGAGTACAAAGGAGAACCGATAGGCAACAAAGAAGAGAAATTGATAGATATAACGGTGTGCGAATTCGTGAAAGAAATGAAGGAGAAGATCGCAGAGAAAGACGAGAAGAGAATGATGAACAAGAAATTCAAAGTAGACATGAACGCAGGAGAAGAGAAGCGGAACTAAAAAGACCAATGGATTCAAATTCTGATGTAAATGAACAAATTTTGAGAGAATTGGCAGAAATGAGAGGAATGATGAACAATAAAAGGGGAGGAGGAAAGAGACAGTTGGATGAAGCCATAGAAGAAGCTGCGAAAACTCCGTTCACACAAGAGATACAATTAGGAGGAATACCACCGAAGTGCAACTTACCTACATTAACCAGCATTTTCGATGGAACAACTTGTGCGATACAACATATCAAAGCTTATATGAGATGTATGTTACAATGGGAGAATCATGATGCTATATTGTGCAAATATTTTGCATCAAGTTTGACAGGAGAAGCTTTGAAATGGTTTGAAGGGCTACCGAAGAATACAATAACATCTTTCAATCACTTGCAGGCTATATTTTTAGGGGCATATATAAGTAATAATTCCTCGCGACCTGGTATTGAAGATGTATTTGGGTTAAAACAAAGGGTAAGTGAAAGCTTGAAGCATCTAACTGTGAGATGGAAGACAATGTGTAGCGAAATGGTTGGTCGTGTGGAGGAGAGATATCTCATCTTATCATTCATTAATGCTTTGTTCGCGACAAATCTGTTATATATTCAAATTTTTAGAGTCAAGAATACAATCACAATGACCGAGTTGCGAGAGCTTCGGGGAGGAGTATATTGCTCTAGAAGAAAAGCAAAATGAGATGGAATCATACCCGTTGCGAATACAAGTTCGGGAGCTGCGAATGCAAGTTTGTTACCCAAATTGATAAACACCGTGGCGAGTACCTCGCAAGGTCAACAAGGAATGATGTTCTGGATGATGGTCGACAAAAGTTGGTAGCCATGGGAAGTCGCGATCAGGAAGAATTTGAAAGAGAAAGAAATTTTTACAACCGTGGCAGAAATAATAAAATTCAAAGACTTGATCAGCCGCAAGAAACCTATGGAGGTCAGAGGCATAATTATCACAGAGGGCGGCGAGGTCATAGGGTAGTATGGGAAGAAATCAAGATGCCTCCACTAAACGCTAGCGTGGAGAAAATATGGGAAGCTATAATCCTGATGGAAAACATACCTGCACCATGGAACATGGGGAATGAACCGCCTCAGGTGTGAGAAGTCATGAATTCTGTTCCTATCACCATTTTCATGGACATCTAACGAATGATTGTAGGAATGTAAAAGAATCATCCTCAGAATGATAGACCAAGGGAAGCTAAATCATTTCTTAAAATGTGAAGAGAAGACTCAACCATTACCAACACCTCCATAAATTCACAGAGTAAATACAACAAAAGGGAAAGAAACGTTTGTAGTAGAAGTTGGAGCGAAGGCCAAAAACTTGTTCTGCAACTCTATCGTACATTCGTACAGGACGATTGAAGATTTTCATGAAAGTGTTCTCAGTAGGGTTTTCGCAAGAGATGCTGACAATAGAGAAGTAATGAACATCGCGAAGACATCGCCACTAAAAGAATGGCAAACGCAGATTATTTCCTTTACCGCAAAAGAGGTACCTGAGGGTGGCGAGATGCATGACAGTCCATTAGTGGTAAGATTGGAGATTAACCCAAAACCTATTGATGATGAAGATGATAGGGCTGAAAATTCATGGGAAATAAATAGAATCTTAATTGATACTGGAAGCTCTGTAAACATCCTTTTTTACCATACTTACAAGACTATGGGAGGGAAATACGAAGATTTGATACCTTCAACCTATAAGATTTATGGTTTTAATGGTACTGCCAATAAACCTAAAGGAGAAACTCGTATGCGAATACCACTGAAAGGATTATCAACTGAAATCTTGTTTTGCATAGTCGATGTGGAATCCCCCTATAATGCATTAATTGGGCGACCTTGGTTACATGAGATCTTGGGTGTAGCATCGACTTACCACCAGTGCATCAAGTTTCCTCATCCCAGTGGTGTTGGAGTTATAAAAGGAGATTGGGCTGAGGGACAAAAGTGCTATGAAGTTGATGTGGAATCTTGCGAGGAAAGGGCTGCTCAAAAGAAGAATTGGAAACAGAACATTAAAGAAGCACAAAGAAGGGACATACTGATGGTGGACGCAATAGAAATGAGAGCTGAAGATACATTGCGAAACCAATGTCTGAAGACAGTGGAAAATTGCGATGGTTTCGCAAAAGGGAAGGAAATATCAGGAAATTTAAATGAAGAAGCAGGGAGCAACAGAAGTAAGAAGTGTAAGAAATGAATAATTGACTTTAGATTTGTTCAAAAAAAAAAATTGTTTTGAAGGAAAAAGACATGTCGAAAGTACAAATAATATGACGATTGAAGAAGGAGTACGCGAAAGTCTCGTGAGACAGAATATATGAAAATCTGGTTAAAAAATTACAACGAAGATCACAGCAAATGAAGCAAGATTACGTGATAATTTCGCAAAGATAATGAGAAGAAATGATCAAAAATCAGTGATATATACGAATGGGACGAACCTTTATGGCGTACACCCTAGTTCGCGAATGATATTTCGTAAGAGGCAAATGTAAGACCTAAAGTGCGTCATATAAGGGGGTATCTCTTGACATGACTCAGGGAAAAGGTTACACCGCCCCTGGAACCTGAGTCATGGAAATTTGGGGTCAATAAAGCCCATCCGGGAGAGATACCTTGGATTTCCAACTATATAAGGTTATACCCAGGTTGGACGACCGAGGGTCTCTTCCAAGGAGTCAGCGTATGACCAAGGCGCCGAGGTACACGGTTGATCCAAGAGTGCCTGGGGCATTTGAAGTGTCTCGGCCATTCTTGGCAAGTCTTGGCACATGTTGCACTCTACCGAAGAAAACTCCACTTAGGGTGCAGTCTCGTAACCATAAGCCCTATAGGTATAAGGGATAAGAGGCTGCGAAAACAACTGGTTGTTGTTAAGACCGGATGGGAGGAGCTAGTCTTGTATGGTCGATATACGCCTCCTTGAAGGGGCAACCAGGGAGATGATAAGGGTGGCACCCTCCATTAGGGAGCTGATAAGTGTCTTAAGACGCAAATATCATGAGGCTCTATTTTCGCAAGAAAATTTAGGCTTGTCATATTTGTGCGATGATCCTGAAGAGGCAATAATACTAACGCGAGGGTAAGACGAGATCAATGGGTTTTTACATGAAAATATAAAGACGTCCTGCGATTTTGTCGCAAAGACGGCAATGTCATGGGGCTTTACGTTCGCAAGAATATTTAGGCCTGTCATATTGTCGCAAGAAAAATATCCTGCAGAGGCAAAAATACTAAAGAAATGATAAGACAAGGTCAATGGGTCGTTACATGAAAGTGTAAAGACGTCCTGCGATTTTGTCGCAAAAATTGAGGGGTGGAAAAATAAGACCTTTAACTAGGAAGGCAAAATAAGACCACACAAGAAATGATAAGGCAAGATCAATGGGTCGTTACATAAAACTGTAAAGACGTCCTGCGATCTTGTCGCAATGAAGACCATTGAGAAAATATCTCTGCAAATTATACTTAATCTCCCATTCAAATATAAATAACAAGAGAAAGAAGGAATAATGTAGAATCTATATTTAAATATCCAAGAAATTTACAATAAGAGATTACAAAAATGGAGGGCTAAAAGGATAAATGTACAAATATTACAAGAAGAGAAAGAGGAAAATGGAGCAATCTCTCAGTTCATTCTTCTTTTTCATCAGACTCTTTGTGGGACTCCTCTTCTTCGCTAGCATCACTATCAGAGACATCACTGAAAATGTACAAATATTTTCAGGAACCTCATCAAGAAGACAAGGATATGAAGAAAGAGGAATGTTGTGGTCATCGCAAACTGTCTTAATAGTTTGATTGCGAAAACGAACAACATCATTATTGAAATTCACTACAGTAGTTTGTAGTTGCTTCTTCAACTTGGAATACTTGTCGTTGCGAAGAGAGAGGTCCTTTGCAAGTTGTGCTTTCTCAGATTCAAGTTCTTTAATTCTAGTTTGAAACCTCTTCTCAGATTCTGCGAACAAATGACAACGAGTCAGTAACTTAATAGTAGTTTCACAAAAAAGAAGTGGTAAAGTAAAGAAGAACAGTTAACAACCTTCTCTGTCAGAAATCATATCTTTAACCAAGGAAGTATGCTCAGCATGAAGGCTGACGTTAACACCTAAGTTATTTCTGGCATTATCTAGAACTTTTGCAGCCCATGCGAATTCATCGTCACTATTTATGACAAGAAGTGAACGAATTTGATTTTCTCGCTCATTAAGTATGGCATTTTCGCGAAAAGATTCATCTCGTTCAATTTGAACTTCAAGAAGTGTTTTTTGGAATTACGCTAATGCCTGTGCACCTTGATTAGCAATGCGATCCTTGTCATCTATAAAGCTACTAATTTTCTTCCTTAGAATGTTATTTTTTTCGTGGGAGCTAAGATATAAACGTTTAAATCGGTTGGCTAAACCTAAACTAGATCTATGCTCAATTTCTAAGAGATGAAATTTGGTTTGAAGTTCATTTAATGAAAGAGAGTTAATTTTGTTTGACGAACTACTTAAAGATTCGTTGAGATGAGCGAGAAGAGCATCATTATCCATAGGCTCAGGAAATGAATGGAGAAGGATGGCTTCGTCAGAAAGATTATAAATGTCTGCGAAAATGATAAGTCATACAAAGAAAAATAAATGACAAAGTAAAAATGAGGAAAAGAGAAGAGTTTTATACCATAAAGTTGTTGATTAGCGCTTTGAAGGGTAGATATTTTATTCTTCTGGGTAGAAGATTCAGCTTCCAGTTGTTGAATTCTTTCGCGAAGAGAAGCAATCTCATTTTCACTCTTCTTGCAAGATGTCGCAACTTCAACTTCTAGTTCTTCGTTCTTTTTGTGAAGCTGGAGATTTTTCTTTTCAAAGTTGTTGCGCCTCTTCTCAAGATCTGAGGCAACAACAAAGGAAGCTCTTCCAGACTATAAAGAAAGATAAAGAAACTATTAATATATGATTTAAAATTAAAATTATGAAGGAATAGAGAAACATAGACATACCAAGGCACTGAGTGCATTCAAGAAGTCGGGAGTCAATGATCTGGAGATCCCCTGAAGAGACTCATTACCCTCCAGTAAAGAAGCATCACATATACTTGCGAGAGCTTCGCATATACCAGAGAGGTGGTCATCTCCAAGTCCCTGCATGGAGTCCGAAAAGATATTAGACAATAACGTCATAGGAGATTCAGTTGGATGATCCTCCTTCGCGGTAGAAATGTCTACATCATCGTCTTCTTCATCAGAACTCTCACTAGATTGAGGACTTGAGCGAGAAGAAGAATGGGTCTTTTGTTTTTTAGAAGACGGAGCAGCAGATTTTTTATTGCAAAGAGGGCCTTTACCCTTTCTTTTGTTCCTCGCAGCTTTTGAAGCTTCTTCCTCTCCGGCAATTTCAGCACCAACCTACATACACGAATGAAGATAAGAAACAGAGGCAACAATATTGTGGATAACAAGAGAAAATATTTCTTACTTCATCCGTGATTGAGCGAAGTATCGCCAAAGTACTTGGCTTTGGATTTCTTTCATAACTTTTTCTCAATTTAGTGATCTGAAAATTGAGCAAGTTTAGTAGATATAAAAGGAAGGAAACATCGCAAAGCGAATGAAAAATAGGAAATATACCTCTTTTGCTTTCCCGGGCCAATTAAATACCCAAGGCTGATAATTGGCGAGATACGCATGGAGAATATTTGAAACTGAAATGTAAGGTCCATTCAAAAGTAGTGGAAATACACACCACTTGTCGTCTTTGGAGTAGCGAGGAACATTTTTCTTGCCTGAGTGCCAGTCAATATCCTGCATAAGTAGCTTGTCACTGGGAATATTCTCTTTTCTTTTCAACCGAGCACCCCAGCGAGACCTATCGTTCTTCATATTTATCACTTCATAATTTTCAAAGAAGTTTTCTACTGAATACTTTTCAGTAACTATTTCTAAGTCCACGAATTTAGGATCTTTGACCGTGTCGGGGTAAAGAGATCCCTTGCCAGCGCCACGATTGGCGAATTCAAGCATTAAGCGGATACAATCTCCACTTAATTGATAGACAGCTCGCGAGAACTTCTCATGAGCAAGAATTTCATAGAACAAGGGCAATTCAGGATTGTAGAGAGGAATGGGAAGACCTGCGAGGATTTGACCTAGCGAGATTATGATCTGATGATCATCACAATGATGATCAGAAAATAGTTTTGCAGAAAGAACAGATGATGCTTCTTGATGGGGAATGGTGGATAAGGTGAAACCTTTCTCTTTTAAATTCTCTTGAGTCTCACCCAAAAGGACTTCATATCTACGACCAGGTGGAGCCATTCTTAAAATATGGGAATGAATGTAGAGTTGAAGATCAAGAGAAAGAGGAAAAGAAAAATTTACAGTAGCAGAGACGTAAATTACGGAGGAGGAGAATGGAAGAAAAATTGCAGAGAGAAAGTAAAAAAGAAGAAGAGGAAGGAGAGAAAACTATATATAGAGAGGAGTTCTCGAGAAGATAAATGCATTTAATGCGAGAAGAGACGTGAATGGTCAAGAATAAACGGTTGAAAGAGACGTGTCAAGAAAAGAGTGGAAGAAGAAACACGTGTAATAAATTTTGTATAAAAGTACGGGATCATAACAGATAAAGATGAACCGTTGAGGCGTTTCAAAAATATTGATTCTCATGACATTATCTTCTTCGCAGAGAAGACATGAGAAGAGGCAAGATGTAGGATCAGAATATCGCAACAACAATACCTCGCGAGATCAATAAACGACGATATTGCGAAAGTGTCGCAAATGAGTAATATAAATGACGCAATGAATGACGGCAGCCAAAACACGAGAAAGATGTGAATACTTAGCGAGATTTAGGAAACGTGCAAGATTATATATTTGAACGCTTGCGATAATTCGCAAGTCATTCCCGAAAATAAAGGACAGCTTAGCTGTCATCCATTGTGTAATACCCTATATAAGGAGTCGAGCAGGACTGTTGAGGAGAGATCTTTTTCCGAGTGTTAGGCAAGTCATTAAGAGAGAGAAAATTTGTAGTGATTGTAATTTCTTTAGCTCTTTTCCATCTTATCTTGTAAACATTCAAGCAATTAATCAATAAAAATCATAGTTGTTCATCTTCAATGGCTTAGTTGTGTGGATTCTTGTGAGGGGTGTAGTGTAGGATTTCCTGCAACTACAGTAAATAAGCAAGAGATGAACAAGAACGCAAGATATAGGTAGTTCGGCATGATTACCTACGTCCACGGGGGTAAAGGGATGATATTATTACTTGACTCAAGGTTACAATTGATGTCTCTCACTAACAAACTCTTCACTCACTCGAAAAAGCTCTTGATGTTCTCTCCTCTCTCGCTGAAATGCTTGCCCTTTAGATCTCTACAAGGCTCTCTATAGTTACACATGATGATACATCCAAGTTACAGTGCGAGTCGTGGTATATCATTCTTGATGTCCTTATCGGGCGATGAGTGACATCCATCCCTATATGTTGAGCCGAGCTTGGTGAGATATTCTCCCGACGTTCCTCTGTCCGATACCGATTGTTTAGTGAGATGAGGCCGACATTGTCCTTCTTCCTGGCCCGATGTCATTAGTCCCAAATCTTACTTTGACTAGATTCTCCTTATCTTCTTCAACGGTCTTGTCAGAATATTTATTACCCTGGTACTCGACATACATCTTATCTGTCACGTTCGAGTTTTACCTTTACACGTACTAGCTTCATGGGTTCTTTTGGTGTCTCTTTTCTCGCACCGGGCTCGGAGAAGATGATTCAGTGCCTCGCGCTTTTCTTATTATTGGTGCAACATGGCCTAGGATCACTCCACCTAGATCTGTGGATTATTTACACCTACATTTATGACCCTTCTTTCACTCGTGTGTTCGACACGAGGGGAAGAAACCGCTTCGCCTCCCACATCTATGGCCATGTCGTGTTTTCCGCCATGATGTTCCCCATTACCTCCGCCTTTATGACCCGTTACCTCTTTCTCCGGTTGCAATTTTTGGGACTATAAATTCGACGGATAAACCCTTGATCTCTCATTTACTTCTTTTAGAGAATAACACTCTCTTTCCTTGGTTATTTTTCCTTCAACTGCTGTTCGAATAACCCTCCGTCTTCCGCTCTTCTGAGAACCTTAATCATCCTTCGATCCTCCTGTTGCTTCTTCATTGCCGCTGCTGTGACTTTTTCTACTTGTTACCTTCTTCCATATATTCCAGTTCGAGTCTCTTCTCCGATTCTTCAATGGCTTCTTCGACTCCCTCCAAGACTGAGAAGAGGTGTGTGAGTTATACTTTTTCTGATGATGATGGTGTTCCTCTTGATTCCTTGTTTATTGTTGACAGCCCTTCGCATAATGATTATCGCGCTCTTAACTCTATACTTTCTGATGGTTCTCCCCCATTTTCGTGTAGGAATGACAAGAAAGTTTCCAAGGATCAAACGGATAAACAGTTCATCAAACAATTGAAGGATGATTACAATCTTCACGGTTATGATATCAGACTCTTGTCGGGCCAAAATGGTACCCTGAAAAAGGAGGAAGTTCTGAAGTTTTCTCATTCGGCTGAGGCGACCATTATCACCAAGGGTCAGTTAGAGCTCGGGTTACGCTTTCCATTGTACGATCCTAGTCATCCCTTCATGTATGAAGTCTTATCCCAGCTTCGCCCATATGGTGCCCTAGCTCAATGGAATGGTAACACCTTTCGCATCATGGCCGAGTGGGAGAGGCGAGTGCACTCTCACTGCTTGGACGACCTATGATCCTTCTTAGGCGGGCGACTACACTCCTGCCAGCTTTGTTGCTAACTATCGAAGTGGGACTTCTACTAATGGCGATCTAGATGGTTTTGCTGCTAGTCCTCATCATAATAAGACTCTCCCTAAGTGTTTTAAGAAGTTGTTATTGGATGAGGACCCTGAGGGAGGAACTACTAACAAGCATTCCCGTCACACCAGTGATGTAGCTTGGGATCGGGTCCCTCTTGCTATTTGTGGTCCTCTTTTAAGTGGCAAGTTTCCAACTCCGACCGAGCCTTATCCATTCTGGGTGGTTAATATTGATCGGGTGAGTTTTTTTATTTGTTTAGTTGGTCGGCCCGGGTAACCAGTAGGATGATATTTTAACTTGTTTGTATTTTGTAGCCCAAGTCTCAAAGTAATCATCCTAAAGCCGCGGCTACTCGGAAGAGGCATAGGGGTCCTAGCACAGGAGTCGAGGAGGAGACAGGGAAGGTAACAAATATACTGCTCTATTCTCAGTACATGTACTTGCCCCTATTTTTTTGCCTTGAATGGATCTGACGATGACTCTGTGCAGAAGTCGAGGGCCGAGAAGGGAGCTGTTGGAGGTGTGTCGGCGAAAGATATTGAGGATCCCGATGATCGGTTTCCCTTATCTCATTTTCTGAGGAAGTCGCCTCAGAAACCTTCTGATATTTCATCTACCATTGTAGGTGGTAAGCCTGATGGAAAAGGTAAAGAGCCAAGGGGCGACGAGTCTGCCTCGAGGAAGAATATGCCCCAACAACCCATCGGGGCCTCTGCTGGTAAAGGTGTTGTGATAACCGATGATATTGTTTTTGTTATGTCTGATGGTGATGATGATGAAGAAATTTTTGGTACTGAGGAGGATGTCGGTCTCTCGGGCGGGGGAGAGGAGTCAGAACAGGTGGACGGGTCTTCTGGTGGGAAGAATGATGTTTCTGGAAATAAATTACTGGAAAATCTGCCCCATGTTCCTCCTACGCCGAGCTCGGGTGGGACTACCATCTTCACCTTCTCTGGTCCAGTGTGTAACTCGTTGGGGGCTCTTTTTTCTCCTGATTTTAGCACCTTGACCGCCGATTAGATGATCAAAGTTGTGCCCCTTTATGAAGCCGGTTTCAAGGACACTTTTAACCTCATGGTGAGTTGCCTTCTGTAAACTGCGTATTACTGATGGAGAATGTTTGTTGACTTTGTGAAGTGTAATGTCCTTAGGCTACCAACAAAAAGCTGTTGGAGGCTGCTATTTGGCAGAAGCAGTTGGCGGAAACGGAAAGCCTTCGTGCCCGGCTGCAGCAGGAGCATGATCGAGCTCGAGGACTGGATAAGCAGTTAGCCGAGGCCAAAGGTACTTGTTTTTAAGTTGTAGTACATATCATGATTAAATTGGTGGAAACCGAAATCCCTAGTTACAGACTCCATCATTGTCTATTATTAGTTATTTAATTATATTACCTCAACTTGAATTCTACATGGGAATTAAGTGCATATGGCTCTTTATTTTGCGCTAAGCAGCCAAACATCTTACATCGCCGAGTCCGCTCCCGAAGCGTCACGAGATATTGAGCCGTGGTTCCGTAAAGATTGTGAAGGCTAGTTAAATGAAATGACTGAGAGTAAAGATCTAATATACGTGCATCCAGACAAATCACATGGCCCGTGGGAATTAGCTTTTGATATGCTAAGGAATGATGTCATGTGTGATCCTCGATCGTAAGTTTTTTTGATTGAGAACTTCATATGATGTATTGAATTGATCAGCAGGAAGCCGTATCCATATTTAACCTTGTCATGTTGGGTAGTATAATCTAATGCATTTAGGGCTTGAAATCAGACATAAAATTTATAATTTATTTTGGTTATTCACCTTTTGCAATAACTCTATTAGGGATCTTCAACAATATTATACCATGGCCGAGATGTCTGTTCTCGTTATATGAGTACTTGTGTTGGTGAAATTTTGAAGGCCGTTGAGTTCAGTTTTGAAGTAAGAGGTGAATGTGTAACACCGTGTCTTTTTTTTTTTTTTTTACTATGTGCTTAAATGTCGACTCGATTTCTAATTTAAACTGCTGTTAATTCGAATTCATGTAGGTTTAAAGTTTGTGAGGAAGGTCGAATGTCCCGAAAAAGCTGTATGGTCGTGTGAAACCGACAAAGAATGCGCCTGCTCTTGCTATAGTTGTTAATTTTCTTTCCCCAAAGTTCGGATTTACGCACGACGAACCAGATGTCAAAGATATTGATTTTAGTTCAGAAGTATACCGAGTTGGCAGGTAAATATGATTTTTTTGCATTTCTGGTTGATCATTCAAATATTATTTTGTTGCACGTTCTGCTGGGAGCATCATTTATTTCTTTATCCAAGTGGTCTGTTTTTGGAAAAGGTAAATCTTTGGTGTATCTTCTCATATTTGATTCCCCCACACCAGAGTAGAAAAGGTTCAAGGGATAAGTCCAATAATTACTGGTAATGCAGATTTACTCGGGCTTTGCCTGGGATATCTTGTGTTGCTTTCAAGACTTAAAAAGTGTTTATTTGTTTGTGCAGCAATTACATCTACAAAAGCGAGGCGGATACCTTGTGTCGTGATATGACAGATTTTTTTTCCTTATGGTTTGGTTCTTTGGGTTAATCCCGAATGCGATCACGTGTGTGGCAATATGTTCGAGGCTTCCTTAATTGGTCTCAAGACACAGGACTAAGTTTACACGTGAGGACACATGTTTGTTGTATTTGTTGTTTTTTATTTTGATTAGTAGCCTGGAGGGTCTACTGGAGACTACTGTTGTTTCTTAAGTTTACCGTATTTGCGGTAGTGACTGCATCACTGGAGGGTCTACTGGAGACTTATATAGTTGTATTCTTAAAAGTTCAACTTTGCACTAGTGAGTGGATTGATGGTAATTTTTTTAGTTCAGACTTATGTAAGTTCAACTTTGCACTAGTGAGTAGTGAGTGGATTGCTGGTAATGTTCTATATTCATATAAGTAAGGATTTAACCTCAAAAAAAAAAGAAAAGAGCTCCCGAACCACACACTGTTAGCTATTTATCGTCACCACACACTTGTAAAAACGCTAGTATATACCACCAGGCCAGATGATAGCTTTTGGCTGTCATACAATCAACCATTTGATTAACCACTTGATTAATGACACATACAAGAAAAACTAATGCTTCCGATATGTTCGTGCAAAATCCTCAATGAAACTCCTGCATCACCGACCTAAGGAATACAACAATCATCCCAGAATTTCGTTCCTTTCTCCTGTTTTGGTTTTGTTTCATTCTTAGCGTTAAAATTTCCTCTCCGTTTCTTTGTTTCGTTCTTCGTCTCTTAGTTTAACTTCTTTTGCTTGTTTTAAAGTTTATTCCAATGAAAATCTTTTCATGGAATTGTTAGGCAAGGCATGGGCAACCCTTCTACTCGTGACTATTTATGCTATTGCCTTTCTAATTATGACCCAGACATCTTTTTCCTTTGTGACTAAAGCTCAAAATCCTAAAATGTGTACCACATACTAAATACCCAAATACCTGCAAGGATAAGGCTGCTGGATATGAATTTACAGTCGGGAATCTTGTGGATATTGTGCTAAGAGCGTAGGTGAATACTAACTAGGCCTACTAACTACACTGCTGAGGTTCTTCCCATCATTTTCACTTGCTAGTAGGCAGAGCCATAAAGCTTATTCAGGTGAATTCGGACTCGAATCATATAGAAGGAAATTTGAAGATCTGGATTTCTTAAGATGAATTTCTTGTTAATAGGGTTGGCTAAGAAAATGAACAAATTTAGAGGGATGAGGTTGAGGCATTCGATTCTGTTTCTCCTTTCCTGCCTAGATTGGAATGGCGTTAGTAGAATGTGATTGCTCAGTCAATGAGAAAAAGGAAAACCAAATAAGTAATTGACAAATCCTCAGCAACTGATATGCTAATAAAAACAATGCAGTCATTAGAGTAGGGAATCAAAACAGAAATTCTCACAATCAAGAATCCAGACTAAAGATAAAATGTATCTGTATGTATACACAGAAATCCAAAATTGCTTGCCTAATAGTTATTTCTCTCTCAGGGCCTGGTACAACTAAAAATCTAATTCAACCTCTGAGCTGCTTCCTTTGCCAAAATCCTTTCCTTAGCTTTGGTCTTAGCTTGCGACTTCGATCCCATGATTCCACCTCCCCATTTCTTACGGTGCTCATCAAACTTATCATTGAAATTAGCCTAGAGAGAACATTTGTTAAAGAAGATGGTATAAGTTAACGAAAGACAGAATACGAGTCATTCACAATTTATGATTTAACGTTGAAACAGAGCTATAGATGTTTTCTCACCTTGGCAGCTTCCACAATCTTGCTGATTTCCATTTTATCTTCATTCTTCACTGACGTCAGGCACAATGCTGAGGCAGTTTTCTTGTCAGGCACAATGCTGAGGCAGTTTTCTTGTGTACGATCTAATGAAAGCAAACAGAAACCAACTTATAGGAAAGAACCGTCATTTAGATTGGTAAAAGTCAACTCAAAGAAAAGAAGTAACATACCGCCCCAAGATGAGCCTTGCCCTTTACAATGGCATATGGGATTTCCTTTTTACGACATAATGCTTCGAGCCAGACAACAAGCTCAATAGGATCGACATCGTGTGCAATAATAACCATTTTGGCCTTGTTCTGCACAAAATTATAGGAAAATAAAATCACATCGAAACTTGATTGGAATGTGTTTATAGTTGATGAAAAACATAATGCATGTGTACAGAGGGATGAACAGCAGAAGAGTACATGCTCAATAAGATATGTAATGTGGTTAAGTCCGAATTTCACAAGAATAGGCTTCTTAGCCTCAACTGTTTTTCCTTCTCATTCAGCTTGAGCCCTTTTCATTAACCTTTCCTTCTTAGCAGCCTTGTCCTCGGGTCTGTACTACAGCAACATCTTGAAAAGATTCGTGGCTGCCAAAGTAAATTGTTAGACAATAGAATAAAATCACAAAATACAACTGATAGAAAAGGGAAATCAGTCACCAAATGAATGGCATACCAAGGTTCTTGTCAAGTGTTTTGGTAAACTGGTTCAAAGCAGGTGGAACCTTCAATCGTTGCTTCAAAATCCTTCGCTGCCTTTGGATACGAACAACCTTGGGCCATTTAACGGATCTATGAAGATCCCGTTAAATGTCTTTGGAGGTAAAGCACCACCGATACCAAATTGTTTTGGGCGCTTCTCAAACAAAGGATTAACAACTTTTTCCTGTAAGAGAAAAAAATCCAAATGCATCATTGGACTATGGAACTTTGACCACTTATAATACACAATACTGAAAAAGAAATACTCTACACACTAAATTCAACATAATGGGCAACCTAACAGCAACTGCAGTGGTGCGAGTATAACCAAAGACCAAAGATTAAAAAAAAAAAACGACCAAATTTTAGTTTAGTCGGGTGTGACGCTACGGGTAGAAGACTAAATTTGGTCGAGCGGATACTATACGTTCGCTTGGTATGGGGCGGGGACTATACGTTCGCCCGATGGGGGGAGGTTCAAAAAAAAAAAAAAAAAAGGGGGAGGAGGTATAAAGCCCGCCCCACTATAAAGAAAGTGAAAAAAGAATGGGGCGGAGGTATAAACCTCGCCCCACACAAAATTAAAAAAATAAAAATAAATAAAAATAATGGGGCGGAGGCTATACGTTCGCCGGTGTGGAAGCGTCACTATACGTTCTTTGTTATTAGGCGTACACTATACGTTCGCCTGGTGTGGGCGTACACTATACGTTCGCTCGACTATAATTTGGGTTTAGTCTTTGGTCCCCGACCAAATATAGTCTGGAATTTGGGTTTAGTCTGGTCTTTGGTCGATGGTCCGTCCCGCTACGTCTGGTTCTTTTACCAAATAAATGGGTTTAGTCGCCCACTGCGGTTGCTCTAACCATCTAACTTGATTTGAATAAAGCTGTGTTACGGTCTAAAAGTTGGCGCTAACACAGATTAAATGGACAATTTTCCATAAAAGAATATGAATTACTCAGTTTAGAGCACCAAACTACAACCTAGTACTGCAAGCTCCATCCGCTATCAAACGTGTTAAATATTACTAGACACTTGTCTAAGTCTCGATTAACAGAACAAAAATAATACTCCCTCCGTTCCTAAATAATAGGCTGGTTTCTATAAATAGATATTTCAAAAAAATAGGCCGGTTTCCTAATTGGAAAAATCAAATGTTACTTTAGTTTTCTGGGACCACTTTTCTCTTAACTTCTTTTGATAACAAGTGTCATGTGGACCATTTCACTTTACTTCTTTTGATGACAAGTATCATGAAGACCATTTCACTTCACTTTTTTTATTCACAAGTGTCATGAGGACCACTTTCAATGATTAATTCTCTTAATTTTCTTAATTTTCTCTAAAAACAAAACCAGCTATTAATTAGTAACCGAGGGAATACTTAAAAACAAAATACCATAATCATATTTGATTATACAATTACTGCTTAGCTGAACACAAGACCAAAAGCTGATTTTGACCAAATAAATTTTCTCCAATATACAAAAGAAAAAAACAAACCAAAATTTACCGTCTTTTTCTTGGCGGCTACAGGGGTCTTAACACCTCTTTTGGGAGCATGCAAAAGCCAGATGTCAGAATATTAATCAAAATAAGACTTCTCCATTGAATCACATCACCTAAAGGGTCGATGAAAAACACCCTAAATAAATGTAGAACATTGTCTATAAATAATCTGTAAATCTGAGTAAAATACTATGGACCAGCATGGGCCATAGTAAATCTGGATGAGCATGGGCCAGTATGGACCGGTTTACTTACCATTTGATGCAGATCAAAACCCTAATTCCTACTGAGAACGAAAGAAGAAAGAACAAAAAGGGGGAGAAAAGAGACGGTAATATATATCGTTTAGGGTTTTAATTAGGGATGAGCATGGCCAGTATGGACCGGTTTTTATCTCATCCACATCCAATCCAGTTTATTACGAATTTCAAATTTTGTATCCGCATCTAATCCATCATCCAACGGATTTGCATCCGATAAATGCACGGATGGACGGATTGGATGCGGATAATTCAATGGATTTGTTTTACAATTAAAATTTATAATAGAGAAATAACGACAACGAGTTTATGGGCAACAATGCTACATTCACCGGGGCATGAATCCCGTGAATGCTACCGCAAGACACAAAAATGGGGGACCCACGGTAGGACCCGTAAGCCTCACTCCCTGCAAGCTCCAGCGGGTCCCAGGGACTGCGAGACACGGGATTTCTCCCGGTACCTAGCCCCGGTCAACGTAGCACTACTCGTTTATGGGTGGTTTTAGAAACAAGATTACGTTATTTAAGGGTATAAAATTGGATGTAAGTGTTATCTTGTATAATAAGATGTTTTTGTAATTGGTATCAAGTATGCCCCCACATATATATATATATATATTGGTCTTGTATCTTGTAATCTCATCAAAGTACGAAATGAAAGGAATACCTACCTTGGCCAAAAAAAAAAAATGTACTAACTTCATATTTGTACGAAGAAGTTTGATAAAAAATATTTGTACGAAGAAGTTTGATAAAAAATATACCAACGGATATGGATGTCCAACGGGTTTTCAAGGTTGCATACAGACCCAATCCTTATTCCGATGGATTTCAAAAATCCAATCCGCATCCAATCCATTAACGAACAGTCCGGATACCCATCCACAAAAATACGGATGACCCCGACTAAATCCGCGGATTACGGGCCAAATGCTTACCCCTAGTTTTAATAGAACGATTTTTTGGGGACCAGCCTTTTTTTGGGGGACCATTATTTTATAAGGCCACCTACCCTATGATGGTAAGGGTGTCCTAAAGTCGTGAGATTATCAATTTTCCCCTTACCCTAATTAACATTAACCCTACCGTAATAATAACCAAACCTTATCTAATAAAAAAACAACCAAAAAACTACCGCACCACAGTTCTTTTTGGGAGAAAACCGTTCTCCTCTTCTTCTTTTCTTCTTCATTTCAAACATCGTCTTCATATATCAATCGTCGATTCATAAAATTTTCATCGTAGATTAATCAATCAACTATAAGAATGGTTATTCGAAAGAAAACCCCAAGACTCCCAGGAGGAGGTCCCCCATTCAAACATCTAGCAAATCAACCAAGTGAACTGCAATCGGAAGGTGAAGCCGTAATCCGGGATAACAGACGCAAGAAGAACCCTGAGTCTGCCATGGAACCGATCCGCAGGTATTTTCCGATAAACCCATTACTTTTAATTTGATTTTGATCGGTTTAATTGAATATAAATTATCAAAATAGGGTTCCAATGAAAGTTACAGTGTGTTGTTCGGTTAGGAGTTATTTTGAAAAAACCTAGTTTTGTAACCGAATTTACTGAAAGGAAGCACACGCAGTACAGTTTGGTTAAGATTGATTTATAATTAGGGAACCGAACTCGTAGTTCGGTTTATTCGCAAAAGCATGATAAGAATTATTTTTAACCGAACTTTACCTGTGATACATATATATGAGTAGTTCGGTCCATTCACAAAAATGTTAAAACTTCCTTGTAACCGAACTCCACCTTTGATACAAAAAAATATTGAAACTTTGTAACCGAACTCTACCTATGTTTCCAACAAATAAATTTCATAAGTAACCGAACTGTTGCCTAATTGCATATTTGTATATATATGTTTAGTTCGGTTCATTCGCAAACATGCTAAGTTTTCTTTGTAACCGAACTCTAGCTTTGATACAAACTTTGTAACAGAACTCTACCTATGTTTCCAACAAATAAATTTCGTAAGTAACCGAACTGTTGCCTAATTGCATATTTGTATATATATATATATGTTTAGTTCGGTTCATTCGCAAACATGCTAAGTTTTCTTTGTAACCGAACTCTAGCTTTGATACAAAAAAAATAATATTGAAACTTTGTAACCGAACTCTACCTATTTTGCCAACAAATAAATTTCGTAAGTAACCGAACTGTTCCCAAATTGCATATATCTATGTGTAGTGCAGTTCGGTTGTTTCGCAAAATGTGGTAAGACTGCTTTGTAACCGAACTTTACATATATGTGTAGTTCGGTTTGTTCGCAAAAAAACTGGAGTAACCGAACTATTCTCCGGAACATAATTTTTTTTAGGTTTGGCTTATTTTTATTTGATATTTTGCTACTAACCAAACCTTACGCTGAGAATTGCGTCTGATTTATTCAATCATTTATCGGTTAAGCTAATATCTTTTGTTTTCTTGATTAGTGGCAAATGTAAGAAATCCAACCAACCATTACCGGAAGATTCGAGAACTCCCACGCCTCGAGGCAAAGTACACTTAGGTGCTGATAAGCGTGGGGCCAAAAATGCTAAGTTTGGAGGTGGGTCACTACCGGGTGTTGTCATCCAAGATGATGTCAATAGAGATAATGTTGACAATGTAATCCAACAAGTTAATCAAGAGATTGTGGAAGAGATGAGTAATCAAGAACATAATCAAGGTGGAGCAGAGGGACCAGCTGAAGAAGAAGAGGATGAAGAAAGTGACAATGATGACAATGAACAATGAAGAAGATGAGGAAAAAGGAGAGAAGGATGGAGAGAATGAAGATAATGAATCAGAGGATGACTCGGGGGAAGAGGAATATGAAGAGGAACAAGCAGTAATAGTTGAAGCTAAACCTAAAAAGACGCCTAAAAAGCCTCGTGCTAGATATGCATACATTTATGATCAAGATTTGTGTTTGAAACCAATGAACCCAACTTATGGTACTCCAAAAGACGGAGGGCAGGTATTGTTTGGCTACCAAAACTCATGGGCTGCCAAGATATTTGAGACAAATGTATTGAATCTTAACCTTCAAGATTTTTCATTCATTTTATCAAATTTTGACATATATTTTTTTTTATCTATATATTGGTATATAAGATATGATGTTGTTTTTGTAGGATCATAATAATGATGTTCGTCTTTTGAAACGCCAGAAGAACAAAAAATGGGATTTAGCAGAGGAGTGTGATGAGGTCCAGTTGGAGGTATATGACTGTGTACTATGGAACGCGATACAACATGCACACCAAAAATTTGACACTGTCACTGTTTCTGCGTTTGCCGAGAGGCTTTATCCAGAGACTGATACCTTTCATCTACCATTTGGCGAGATGGCAATAACTCCGGAAGATTGCAAGAGAATAACAGGCCTACCAATTATGGGAAAAAGTGTTCGAGATGGCTACAATCCCTCAATGCCTTATGAAGAACTTGAAAAATTGGTTGAGAAGTGTTTAGGATGGGGCAATGGCAAGGCAAATTGTGAGTTTAAACGAGCTGTTAAAGAGCCTAAGAAAGGTGAAGAGTATAATTTGATTAATGAAGACCGCTTGTTGAAGAAGAAGTTGAAAAAGTTAAAGATCAAAGTTTTGAAGGAGGAGTTTGGAGGGACAAGAAATTTGGTTAGGGATGGAAAGTTGGTGATGACACCAAAGAAAGTTAAGCACCATGTGACTACATATTTGTTATATCAACTAGGAACCATTTTCTCCCCAACACTTCTGGGCACTTGGTAAATTCCAATTACCTGCAGCTTTTGGAGAACCTTGAAGAGGTGAACAATTACTCTTGGGGCACGGCGGTTCTTGCATTCGTTCAAGTGGAGCTCGGAAAATCTTCGAGGCTTAAGACTTGTCAAATTGGAGGCTTATACACCCTTATTCAGGTACCCCGTCAAACACAGACTGAAATTGTATCATTTAATAAGTGAATTTTTATTTTTGTGGCAGAATGAATGTGTATTGTTACTAATCATACTACAAATGTATCATTTGTGGCTCCCTCGCATTGGTTTGGGTGTATGACCACTTCCCCAAACTGAACTTGTCTCATTCTATTACTCCATGGCTCTATGGGAAGCCTACAGCTGGTAAATACTCATTTTTAAACGCACATGCGAACGGTAAGAAGAAACGGCTGATAGAGTTGAGGGAGAGATTGGATGATGCAACGCTTGAAGATGTGGTGTTCCATCCACACTCTATTCCATCAGATGAAGAGGATGATGTCGAGGAGGTTGTTGATTTCTCACCTATCGCGGGTTATAATGGACCGTTATTTTATCCTGGCGGTTGTACGATGTATGACCCTCGAAGAGTAATGAGACAACTTTGTTGTGTTCAAACGATACCACACAAGTGGAAAACTTCAAGTTGAAGAAGCGGGGAACTAAGAACAACGTCAAGTATTTTACCCCAAAATATGAACCTGCTCCATCAGTAAACCACTGGAATAATTACGAGGAATATTGTCTTCCACCTCAAGAATGTATAGATACATATGGTAAACCAAATGCCGCTGACGAGGAATATATGCAATGGTATGAACATTTTTCTCATCCTTTTGTAATAAATAAAGTCCAACAAGCCCGTGCTGAGAAAGCGAAGGAAATTGCAATTGAGAATTAAAGAGAATCAGAGAATTCAAAAGCATATGCCTACCTGTGACGATGAGTCCTTGATCTTTTGGAATTCCGCGGTAAGATATTTTCTCTTATTTATGCCTTTCATTTTGCTATAAAGTATTGAACGATAATAGTTATTTTTGCTTTTGATTGAAAAAAGGTGAAGGCAGGTTCCAAATTGTTCAAGAAAATGATGGCAAAAATCCAGTCTGGAGAACCGATGAATACTAGCGAACAAACAGACCTCTACAACCAATGGACTAAGGTTTTATCGCCCAATATTTCTGATCCAAGCGAGCATGCCGGTGAAGAGGAGTCGCCGAGAAGGAGAAGGTAGAAGTCGGATGGTTGAACAACAAAGCGGTGGAGAGGACACCTCAAGTGACGACGAAGGACAACCTAAAGCTCCTCCTAAACACAGGAACAAAAGAGTTTATCGTAGTGGTCGTGGGAAATGAGTGATTGCAACAATTACTAGTTTGTTTCTTATTTTAGAAAACTTTTTTACTAAGAATTTGGTAGTTTGGTTTATGTTTGTGTGTTTGCAACAATTAGTAGTTCAGTTTGTCATGTTAAGAGAACTTAATTAATGTGGATTTCGTAGTTTGACTTATGGTATTGTGTGTTAGTTAAGGAATTTGACAATTTGGTTTCTAATGTGTGTTTAAAAGGATTAGGTCGGCAATTAGGATAAATTATCGTTCTAACCGAACTAAAGTTCGGTTTGTTCGTAAAATATATATATTACGGAACTTTAGTTAACGAAAAAAAAGAGAAGTTCCAGAGAGAAATTTGGTAACCTAGTTAAAAATGATAACTAACCGAACTTGAAACTTGAAACTTGAATTTTTTTTTCATAAGTCCAAAAGTTCGGTTTCTTCGCAAAATAAGGATATCACCGAACTTTAGTTTACGAAAATAATGAGAAGTTACAGAGACTTATTTGGTAACCTAGTTAAAAATGACAAGTAACCGAACTTAAAACTTGAAATTTTTTTCATAAATCCAAAAGTACGGTTTCTTTGCAAAATAAGGATATCGCCGAACTTTAGTTCACGAAAATAATGAGAAGTTCCAGAGACTTATTTGGTAACCCTGTTAAAAATGACAAGTAACCGAACTTGAAAATTGAATTATTTTTCATAAGTCAAAAGTTCGGTTCGTTCGCAAAAATGTTAAGTTTGCTTTGTAACCGAACTCTACCTTTGATATAAAAAAATTTGTAAAAACTTTGTAACAGAACTCTAACTATTTAGGCAACAAATAAATTCCGAAGTAACCGAACTATGGCCTAATTGCATATATGCATTTGTAAGTAAAGTTCGGTTGGTTCGCAAAAATTGTTAAGTTTTCACTTTAACCGAACTGTACCCTCGATACAAAAAAACAAAACTATTGAAACTTCGTAACCGAACTCTACCTAGTTCGCCAAGAAATAAATTTCGTAGTAACCAAACTTTTTCCTAATTGCATATATGCATATATAAGTATAGTTTGGTTGATTTGCAAAAAATGTTAAGTTTTCTTTGTAACTGAACTTTAGTTAACGAAGAAAATGAGAAGTTAAACTGTTTGAAAACCAGGGGAAATAGAGCCATTAAGACTGACTTTTTTTTTTTTTTTGAAATTCAACAAAGTTCGGTTAACATGATAACTCCCACTTCAAACCGAACTTTAGATGCATTGCGCATTTGTCAAGACACCACAACTTTATTTTGAAAAAACTAGCCGTTGTCTGCCCACCAATGTTATATATACTAATAAACTTGCTCACTTTACATATCAAACTGATAGGTGTAGAATACACCGTATTTACTATCTAGTAGTTTATGCTTTCTTTGCTATTTTTCTTGCAAATTATGTATTTTACGCTTGTTTTGAGTTTTGTAGCTACTTTGGAGTCGCACGGAGGAAAAGAAGAAGAAAGCACCCAATTTGAGCCAAAAGGGCAAAAAGGTCATTTTACGGGCGAACACTATCTGAAGCCCAGTCATTGTTAAGGGGCATCTCTGTTTTGGAGAGGTACTAAATGACAGCCACCACATGTTATGGGGCATCCATTGGGGTACCCCTTATCTGATGCAGAGGGGTGGCGTTATCCAACCCTATCATTACAACCCCAGTTCGATTCTCTTCTTCCCCTTCATTCCATTCAATGCTTTTCACCTGAACCAAAAATTGAGAGAGAACAGAAAATGGGTGTGGATGAGTTGAGATCGATTTAGAGAAGAGATGACAACATGGTTTGACGATGGGTGTTCTCAGAAAGAAATGGTACTACTGTCGATCTGAGAAGGTTTTGCTGCTAACGTGAATCGAGAGGACGTTTGTTGAGCTCGAATTAGTTTAGGGTTAATGGTTGAAATAGCAAATTCAGGAGGAATTCATGATGCTTGAAGAACTGAAACAGGTTTGACTCAGGAAATAAGGATTTCTTAGCTTTGATTGAAGATAAGATGGGTTTGAATTGTCTCGGATAGATAGAGATCTAGGGTGTGTATTGGTTTGAATTCGAGATTGAAATGGGGTTGTGGCTTCGAATCAGTGCAAGACAAAGACGGTTTCTGCTGATGCTAGACCGAGATGAAGTTGGGTTTTCAATCAGGGTTTCTATGGAGAACGAGAAAACTGAGTTAATGGTGTTGGATGGAGATGGTGGTAGATGCATTATAGGCTCTGTTGTGACAGGACAATGCGCTGAATTGGTACCCTAGCTCGTGATGGTTCTGTTGGGTGGAATTTCTGTTGAGAATGGAAGCTGATGGAATGGAGGTTAAGTTCATGAGGTCTGAGTTTGAAGTGAATTGAATGAGATGTTGCTGGTAGTTGAGATGAAGCTGTTGTGCTGATAGTCTTTGGGTTTGTGGTGGTCTGGCAGCAATTGAGGTGTTGTGCGGTCAGAGTTGTGAGTTAGGTTGAGCTTGAACTACAAGGAGGAATGAGTGTGTTTGAGGTTGCATTACGGGGAAGCTATGGCTCGGAGTTGAAGTTATTACAAGGCTATGAGCATTGAAGTTGTAGAGCAGGAATTGGCCTGAGAAGAGAATTGGTGTTGCAGTGGCAGTGGCTGTAACTGTGGTTTTGGCCTGGCCTGAGGCATTGTTGCTTGTGGAAGGTGGAGGTAAAGGTGGCAGGAAATGGGAGTGGCCTAAGCTGCATTGGAGGTTGTTTGGATTGTAATGAGGTTATGAGAGCCGAGCAGCGGGTGGTATTACAAGGAGAGTGAAATTTGTCATTTGTCTTTGGTCTTCTTTGGATGAATGGAAAATGGCGGAGTTGAATGTGTTGTTCTGAGGGTTGAATTATGAGCAATTAGATGAAACACAGAGGCGAGGCTTTGATGATGATGCTGTGAGCTGCATATAGAGTTGGAGTTTGATAAGTTCGATGGCATTTTGAAGCGAGTGCTATGGCTTTGTGCAAATGGCGGTGTGTGCTTGGTTCTGCTGGTGATTGTTGTTTAGCAAGGGCAAGAACAGCAATGGGTTCTGAGCTGCATAGTGTTGCTGTGTTGGTTATGCTCAGATGGCAAGTTTGGGTATGAGACATTGAACCCAGGAAGAGAGTTGTACAGATGGTGCTTTGTTGTGGGTATTTGGGCGGTGGTTTGTTTGGCCGCTGCAGTGGAGTTGCGGGAGATCCGATTTGCTAAAAAGATGGGTTGTGACATTGCTGTTATGGGTCACATTAGCTAGTTCAGGGAGCTAGCTTTCAAGTGAAGCAAGACTAGTGTGACACCACAGGCTTGAAGCAAGAATGAGCTGGTGGCATTGGCCTGAGAATGATGGAATTGCCAGGACCATGATGGTTGGCTAAGGCACTGGATTGCACAAGGATTGTGCAACACAGCACAAGCATGTGCAATGGCCTGGCAAGATGGCAAAGACCCTGACCTGGTCTGACTCACCCGATTGACCCGATCCGATTCAGTGAGTTGACCCGTTGACCGACCGATCTGACCCGTTGACCAGTGACCGGTTTGACTTTGCCGGTCACCTGAGGTATTTTCCGGCGACAATTCCGGCCACAATCCCAGTTTTCCGGCGACCAAAATTTCAGAATTTTCTATGGACTTCTCTCATGGGTGTGAAGACTTGGGCTAGGAATTGGATGGAGAATTGGACTCAAATTTGGAAAGAGAAGGTGGAAGAGTTGAGAAAAGCTTGATTTGGAAATTGAATTGCAAAAGGAAAAGGATTCTAATCCTTAGAAGATTTGGAGAATATTGAAGCCTATAAATAGAGAAGTTTTCTACAACTTCTACACACCTCTCTACACACAACACTTGTGTTTTTGCTTGCTTTTCTAAGATTTTTCTTTTTAATTACTTGTGTGAATTTGAAACTTCTTCTTTTAATTATTATTATTTGTGTGAATTTCAAAAACATGAGTAGCTAAATTTCTTTTTGATTGAGGATGAATTCCTAGTTCTTAACATATGATTTAAGTTTTTGTTTTCAAATTCTATCTTGAAGTTTTTCACATAATTATCGTTTGTTTTTACTAATAGGAGTGATCTTAAAGACATTCATGATTGATTGATAGATTGTTTGGGTGGCCAACTAAATTGATTTGTTAATTCGATCTAAAGCTAGTGAAAGTTAGGGGATAAGTAATCGTTCTTTGACTCTTTACATAAGTAGCAAACACAGAGACCTTGCGGAGGGATTCCGTGGAGCAATTGTGTGTAGAAACAACGTTAGCAAGTAGACCTTGAGCTAAGAGTCTAACTACTAATATCAACCTAAGAAATTCATAAAACCTAATGCATGAGCCAAGTTACATCTAGGTTGAGCTAATTCTAGGTGGCTTGGTGATTAGAATCAGGTAGGCGAGAACTTCCGTGTCCCGGTGATATAAGGGATTTAGGGGTTTAGCACTGAGCTAGCTGCTTTACCTACGGTTGGTGATAATTTGTGACTAATAACAAGTAGAATAGAACATAACTTGATTCATTGTTTCGTAACGAAGAAGGATTCCTTGATCTTGTCTCTCTTATTCCTTTCATCTTTCAACTTTCGATTTTAATTGCTTTGTTTATTTTTAATTTGTTTTTTACACCCCCCTTTCGTGACAACTTTTACAACTAAGATCACTTGCTCCTCGTGGGAACGAACTTGACTTCCATTATATTATTTTTAATTGAGTGGAAATAATTGAATTAATTTGATTGCACCTACGACACGCATCAAATTTTGGCGCCGCTGCCGGGGAGCAACGGGCGATTTTTTTAGTTGTTTTTATTTTTATTCTTGCTTTGTTAGATTCTTTACCGTATCTAACTTAGTTTGTGAGAATCTTGTTTCAGGTGTTATACCTTTGGTGAATGCTTAAAGGGGGTAGACCGAGTCCAATACGTCTTCGATCCGGCACTCAATTAAAGGATTTCATTCGAGCGATTAACACTCCACTTTCTCCTTCTTCATCTAGTGATTCGGACAAAGAGGAAGACACAATGGCTGATCGTACACTAAAGGACCTAGCTTCTCACAAGCTTGATACACAACAATGGTGTATCCAAACTAACTCAACCTTCGAAATCAAGCCGGGGTTGATTAGAGAGTTACCAAAGTTCCATGGCATGGTGAATGAGGACCCAAATAAACATCTTATGGACTTCTATGCCATAGTTATGGCTATGCTTCCATAGGAGACTAATGCGGATGGAGCATTGTTGAAAGCTTTCCGTTTTCTTTGGCGGGCAATGCTAAGGAATGGTTATATTATTTGCCTTAGGAAGTATCACAACATGGAATGGTATGAAGAAACTTTTCCTCGAGAGATATTTTCCCGCATCCAAAGCTACTCAAATTCGCAAGGAGATTTGTGGATTGAAACAACAAGTGGGAGAATCTTTGTATGAATGTTGGGAGCGATACAAGAGGTTGGTGGCAAGCTGTCCACACCATCAATTTAGTGACGTTATGATACTCCAATACTTCTATGAAGCTCTCCACTCAAGTGATAGGTCTCTTCTTGACGCCGCGGGTGGTGGTGCACTAATGAACAAGACTTTGACCGAAGCTAGAGAGTTGATTGAAAGTATGGCGGCGAACTCGCAACAATTCTACACAAGGGATGAACCAACGGTTAGGCGAGTGCATGAAGTTAGTGATTCGTCATCACATCTTGATCAAAGGATGAGTAACATGGAGATTATGATGCAAAGAATGGCCGCGGTAATTATTCCGGATGATGAGACCGAACAAGTGAATGCTTTATATCCAAATCAAAGGCCAAGGTACGATCCATACTCCAATACCTATAATCCCGGTTTGAAGGATCATCCCAACTTTAGTTATGCAAACAAGCAAGCGGCGGCTCCTAATCCATATGCACAACAAGGTAGTTTTCAACAATCACGATTCCAACCTCAACAACAAGGTGGTTATCAACAATTCCAACCTCAAGTGAAAGAACAAGGATCTTCAATTGATGATAAGCTTAATGTCATGATGCAAGGTTTGCAAGGTCTTACTTCTATGTTCCAACAAAGCCAACAAAGCCAACAAAAGACCGATTCGGCCATCAAGGACTTACAAACTCAAATGGGACAATTGGCGACCGATGTGAATTTATTGAAATCTCAAGCATCCACAAAACTTCCTTCACAACCGTTTGTGAATCCAAGAGAGAATGTTAATGCGGTTACTTTAAGAAGTGGAAGACAAGTGGAGGGACCAAGTCATCATGAGGAAGTTAGTGAAGAGGTAGTCCATGACAAGGAGGAAACCGCACCAAAGGAGAATTCCACACCAAACGACCAATCCAAGGAACCGGTTTCTACTTTCACTACTCCACCTCCTTTTCCTAGTCGTTTTGCTAAATCCAAGAAAGAAGCTCAAGACAAGGCGCTCATGGATATCTTCAAGAAGATTGAAATCAACATCCCATTCATTGAGGCTATCAAGACAATTCCAAGGTATGCCAAGTTCATGAAGGAATTATGCATCAAGAAGGATAGGTTGCTTGATAATGAAATTACTAAAGTTGGCGAGAGTGCGTCGGCTATGCTATTGAAGAAGATGCCTACAAAGTGCACGGATCCCGGTGGTTTCACGGTGCCAATTACTATTGGTAAACAAAGGTTTGAACATGCTTTACTCGATTTGGGAGCTTCCATTAGTGTGATGTCGGCCGAAATATATGACTCCTTGAATCTTGGACCTTTGAAAGAGACGAGAGTTATTATCCAATTGGCAAACAAGTCTAACATATATCCAAAGGGGCTTGTAGAAGACGTGTTAGTGCAAGTAAATGAGCTTATTTTTCCGGTGGACTTCTTTGTGGTGGATATGGACAACAATGAGAACCGATCATCTACTTCTTTACTTCTTGGGAGACCATTCATGAAGACCGCAAAGACGAAGATTGATGTTGATAAGGGTACACTCACTATGGAATTCGACAAGGAGATAATACACTTTAATATATTTGAAGCCATGCGCTACCCAAGTGATGTGCATTCCGTTTACTCCATTGATGTGGTTGATTCATTAGCGCAACAAATGGTGGAATTGAACCAAGAGGATGAACTTGATGTGGTGTTGCAAAATAGCATTGAATTGGACGTCCATGGCTTGTCTAACTTGGATGTTGAAATCTCCAAGGAATTGGTGGAGATATGTGGGGCTTTGACGACATTGCAAGAAGCTAAAAAGGGTGATGTTTCATATATTTCTTTACCCGTGAATGATGAAGTACTTGTACCATCTATTGTGAAGGCGCCCAAACTAGAATTGAAGCCACTTCCGGACCATTTGAAGTATGCTTTCTTGGGAGATGGAGATGAGCTCCGGTGATTATTTCTAAGAACCTCACGCCGGTACAAGAAGACCGTTTGCTTAGAGTCTTGAAAGAGCACAAAACGGCTATTGGGTGGACAATTGCGGACATCAAAGGCATTAGTCCATCCATGTGCATGCATAGGATTCTAATGGAAGAAAACGTGAAGCCGGTACGTGATGCTCAACGTCGGCTCAATCCTCCCATGATGGAGGTTGTGAAAAAAGAGATACTCAAATTGCTAAGTGTGGGGGTAATCTACCCAATTTCCGATAGCAAGTGGGTAAGTCCGGTGCAAGTGGTACCAAAGAAGTCCGGTGTCACGGTTGTTCGTAATCAAGACGATGAACTTGTTCCTACAAGAGTTCAAACCGGTTGGAGAGTGTGCATTGACTATAGAAAGCTTAATTCCGCAACCCGCAAGGATCACTTTCCTTTACCTTTCATTGATCAAATGTTGGAGCGGTTAGCGGGGCATTCTTATTATTGCTTTTTGGATGGTTATTCGGGATACAATCAAATTGTTATTGCACCGGAGGACCAAGAAAAGACCACTTTCACTTGTCCGTTTGGAACGTTTGCATATAGACGGATGCCGTTCGGCCTTTGCAATGCGCCGGCTACTTTTCAAAGATGCATGGTGAGTATATTCTCGGATTATGTGGAGCGCATCATCGAGGTATTTATGGATGACTTTAGTGTTTATGGCAATTCTTTTGATGGTTGTTTAAATAACCTTGAACTAATTCTTAAATGATGCATAGACACAAACCTTGTCCTTAATTGGGAGAAATGTCACTTTATGGTAAACCACGGCATAGTACTTGGTCACATTGTGTCCTCTCGAGGGCTCGAAGTGGACAAGTCAAAGATAGATTTAATAAGAAACTTACAATATCCCACTTCGGTGAGGGAAATCCGTTCTTTTCTTGGTCATGCAGGTTTCTATAGGCGGTTTATCAAGGATTTCTCCAAAGTCTCCATGCCGATGTGCAAGTTATTACAAAAGGAGGTACCTTTCAACTTCAACAAGGAATGCGAGGATGCTTTTGACAAATTAAAGGAGATGTTGACAAGTGCGCCGATTATCAAATCACCGGATTGGAATCTTCCATTTGAATTAATGTGTGATGCTAGTGATTATGCGGTTGGAGCCGTTTTGGGTCAAAGGGTGGACAAGTTGTCCCATGTTATCTATTATGCATCTAGGACCCTTAATGATGCACAAATCAATTATTCTACCACGGAAAAGGAGTTATTGGCTATAGTTTTTGCTTTGGGAAAATTTCGATCATATTTGGTGGGTACGAAGGTTATTGTGTATTCCGATCATGCCGCCCTAAGACACTTAATAAAGAAGAAAGAAGCTAAGCCAAGATTAATTCGGTGGATCCTATTGTTACAAGAGTTCGACATAGAAATTCGTGATAAGAGGGGTGTGGAGAATACCGTTGCGGATCATCTTAGTAGACTTGTTATGTCTCAAGAGGAACTTCCATTACATGACCGCTTTCCGGACGAACAACTTTTCTCCATGGACGAATCAACACCTTGGTATGCGGATATAGTGAATTACTTGGTGACAAGGAAAGTACCTAGTACAATGTCTAATTTCCAAAAGATGAAACTTAAGAAGGTCGCTAAGCAATATGTGTGGGATGAACCATACTTATGGAAATATGGCGTTGATCAAATAATACGAAGGTGCGTGCCTAATTCCGAATTTCAATCCATTCTCTCCTTTTGCCACACTTTTGCATGTGGTGGCCACTTTGGATCTAAGCGTACCGCTCTCAAAGTCCTCGAGAGTGGATTTTATTGGCCCACCTTGTTTGAAGATTCATATGTTTTTTGTAAATCGTGTGATAGATGTCAACGAACGGGCAATCTAGGTGCTCGAAATCAAATGCCACTCACACCAATTCTCACCGTTGAGATTTTTGATGTGTGGGGTATTGATTTTATGGGCCCTTTTGTCAATTCGAATGGGAATTTTTATATACTTCTTGCCGTTGATTATGTTTGAAATGGGTGGAAGCTAGAGCCACCAAGACTAATGACTCTCAAGTTGTTTGTGATTTTGTAAGGGAAAATATTTTCAATAGGCATGGAACACCAAGAGTGGTGATAAGCGATGGAGGCTCACATTTCAAGAAGGCTTTCCACGCTCTCCTCAAGAAGTACAACATAACACACAAAATTGGTACGCCTTATCATCCACAAACTAGTGGACAAGCGGAAATTTCAAATCGTGAGATTAAGTCCATTCTTGAGAAAACGGTGAATACCACGAGGAAAGATTGGAGCTTTAAGCTCAATGATGCACTTTGGGCGTATAGAACGGCGTATAAGACACCAATTGGTATGTCTCCATATAGGATGGTTTATGGCAAGGCTTGTCATCTTCCTAGGTTGAACTTGAACATAAGGCTTATTGGGCGATAAAGAAATTCAACATGGAGTATGATGAAGCGGGGAAGCAAAGGAAGTTACAACTACATGAGTTAGAGGAGATACGCAATGATGCTTACGAGAGTGCCCGTATTTACAAGGAAAAGACCAAGCTTTTTCATGACAAGATGATTTCTCGTAAAAGTTTCATCGTGGGACAAAAAGTCCTTTTATATCATTCTCGCCTTAAATTATTTCCGGAAAGTTAAGGTCCCGTTGGATTGGACCATATGTTGTTACTAATGTTTTTCCTCATGGTGCAGTTGAAATTACTAGTCTTCGAGACAATTCGGTTTCCAAAGTCAACGGCCATAGGTTGAAGCCATACTATGAGAACATCGCTTATGTGAATGTGGATGAACTTTCATTTGGAGATGCACTCCCTTTGGAGGAGTAATGTGCCGCAAGAGCTAAGTCGGGCCGTCGACTTTAAAACAAGCGCTTAATGGGAGGCAACCCATCGGTTTTGTATTTCTTATCCTTTTGCTTTTTGTTATTTCTTTTTCTTGTTTCTTATCATGTTAAAATTTCCCCCTTGACTTTACTAGGAGGATTCAATTACATTGAGGACAATGTAAGGTTTAAGTGTGGGGGAGTGGTTAAGCATGTTTTTAAAACAAAAATTACAAAAAAATTAAAAATTTTGAAAAAAAAAAAAAAAAGTTTTTACATAAAAATTCCAACTTTTAAAGATTTTAGAGTCACTAGCATACTTCTAGGTATGTTTACATAGAGATTTTGACCGACATAATTGAACTTGGAAATGTTAGAGAACTACATTCGGATTTCTTGTTTGTTTGAGTGTTAAATAATGGATTTAATCATGCCGGTGATGCGAATTTGGTGCGAGGAGAAGTGCGTTATTAGAGTTCTTGATCAATCATTAGTGGAGACTACCCGTATTCATATCATGAGAGGCACCGACCAGAAATCTTCCATCTACTAAAGAGCTTCTTTTGAGTGTGTGTCACCGTAAGTCAATTCCGGGTAGAATGGTGAGCTACCCAACCTCCCACCAATAAAAGCACTACTCTTTGATCTCTTGAGTGCTAATTTTGTCAATCATGAGGGTGACGTCTATAGATGAAAGCTTCCTTCTTGTAGTTCGATTTGCAGTTAGCACCATTCTCTCTCTCGACAACAACGGATCCATAGAAACACATTCATCATCAACAAGGAGCGACATCAAAATCTACAAGGAAAGTTGGAAAAGTTTAAGGTTTACAAGCAACGGAACGGAAAAAAAGAGCAAATTTCAAATACAAGTAAAGCAACATACAAATGAGCGGAATTCACATAATATGTTGAGGACTTACAATACAATGAGGTAATTTTATATTCAAGTATGAAGACTTATTCATGAAAGCGAAGAAAATTAAAAGGTGAGAATTTTTGAAGTTTATGATTTCAAGACGATACAAGTTGTGAAGAATCAAGCGGTAAGATACTTCTCCCACGGCCATGGTTTATTTTTGTATTTAATTTCTCTTGTTTTAATATAAAAAAAAAAAAAAAAAAAAAAAAAAAAAAAAAAATTGAAAAAAAAAAAAAAAGAAAGAAAGAAAAAAAAAAAAGAGAAAAACAAGAAAAATATTTGTTTTGTTTAAGCCGTGGGGAAGGAAAATATATAAGGAAATTTCAAGCGACAAGGATTTCAAGGTAAAGAGTTATAAATTGTTAAGGATTTATGAAATTCAAGGGTTTATCATCAATAGTTGAAACCAAGGACGAAGACCATGAAGATCAAGACGAGGAGCGGAAGACGTTTCTATTGGATGCCGTGAGAGTGGTGTTATCATAATTGGCGATCGGATGTGAAGGTAAGTAAGTAATCTCATCCTCGATAATAATGGTTGATTTCCTTTCGTAGAGATCGTCAGAAAAATGGTTTTTCAAAATATTAAAAGATGTGGGTTTTTAAAAATATTTCGGAAGTTATCCTTCCCACCATTCAACGTGTAGCAGGAATTCTCTCTTCATTCCTACCTGCACACATGTGAGAACCATAAAAAAGTTTGTCTTTTTGAGTGCAATTATCATAAAATCCTTAATTAGTGAGGCGAAGTCGAGGCGAAATGCTTATTGATCGTTTCTCAAACACGCGTTCTCTCATTATGGTGTGGTTATTTCTCACTCAACAATTAAGAATGAGAATATGTTCTTTGGTATTTCTAACTTCTTATTACTAGCATGCAGAAATTCTATGTCCTCATAACTCTTTGGATGCTTGTGACGCTTGAACGCTTTGAAGTTGTGAGTTTTTAGTTTGATTTGCTCGAGGACTAGCAAAGTCTAAGTGTGGGGGGAATTTGATAGGTGTAGAATACACCGTATTTACTATCTAGTAGTTTATGCTTTCTTTGCTATTTTTCTTGCAAATTATGTATTTTACGCTTGTTTTGAGTTTTGTAGCTACTTTGGAGTCGCACGGAGGAAAAGAAGAAGAAAGCACCCAATTTGAGCCAAAAGGGCAAAAAGGTCATTTTACGGGCGAACACTATCTGAAGCCCAGTCATTGTTAAGGGGCATCTCTGTTTTGGAGAGGTACTAAATGACAGCCACCACATGTTATGGGGCATCCATTGGGGTACCCCTTATCTGATGCAGAGGGGTGGCGTTATCCAACCCTATCATTACAACCCCAGTTCGATTCTCTTCTTCCCCTTCATTCCATTCAATGCTTTTCACCTGAACCAGAAATTGAGAGAGAACAGAAAATGGGTGTGGATGAGTTGAGATCGATTTAGAGAAGAGATGACAACATGGTTTGACGATGGGTGTTCTCAGAAAGAAATGGTACTACTGTCGATCTGAGAAGGTTTTGCTGCTAACGTGAATCGAGAGGACGTTTGTTGAGCTCGAATTAGTTTAGGGTTAATGGTTGAAATAGCAAATTCGGGAGGAATTCATGATGCTTGAAGAATCGAAACAGGTTTGACTCGGGGAAATAAGGATTTCTTAGCTTTGATTGAAGATAAGATGGGTTTGAATTGTCTCGGATAGATAGAGATCTAGGGTGTGTATTGGTTTGAATTCGAGATTGAAATGGGGTTGTGGCTTGAATCGGTGCAAGACAAAGACGGTTTTCTGGCGATGCTAGACCGAGATGAAGTTGGGTTTTCAATCGGGGTTTCTATGGAGAACGAGAAAAGCGAGTTAATGGTGTTGGATGGAGATGGTGGTAGATGCATTATAGGCTCTGTTGTGACAGACAATGCGAATTGGTACCCTAGCTCGTGATGGTTGTTGGGTGGAATTTCGTTGAGAATGGAAGTCGATGGAATGGAGGTTAAGTTCATGAGGTCCGAGTTGAAGTGAATTGAATGAGATGTTGCTTGGTAGTTGAGATGAAGTCACATTTGTCTTGATAGTCTTTGGGTTTGTGGTGGTGCAAAGCAATTGAGGTGTTGTGCGGTGCGGAGAGTCGTGGAGTTAGGTTGAGCTTGAACTACAAGGAGGAATGAGTGTGTTTGAGGTTGCATTACAGGGAAGCTATGGCTCGGAGTTGAAGTTATTACAAGGCTATGAGCATTGAAGTTGTAGAGCAGGAATTGGCCTGAGAAGAGAATTGGTGTTGCAGTGGCAGTGGCTGTAACTGTGGTTTTGGCCTGGCCTGAGGCATTGTTGCTTGTGGAAGGTGGAGGTAATGAGCTGGCAGGAAATGGGAGTGGCCTAAGCTGCATTGGAGGTTCAGCTGGATTGTAATGAGGTTATGAGAGCTGAGCAGCAGGTGGTATTACAAGGAGCTGAAATTTGTGGTCTGTCTTGGGTCTTTTCTTTGGATGAATGGAAAATGGCAAAGTTGAATGTGTTGTTACTGAGGGTTGAATTATGAGCAATTAGATGAAACACGAGAACGAGGCTTTGATGATGATGCCTGTGAGCCGCATATAGAGTTGGAGTTTGATAAGTTCGATGGCATTTTGAAGCGGTGCTATGGCTTTGTGCAAATGGCGGTGTGTGCACTGGTTCTCTGGTGATTGTTGTTTAGCAAGGGCAAGAACAAAGAATGGGTTCTGAGCTGCATAGTGTTGCTGTGCTCAGATGGCAAGTTTGGGTGTGAGACATTGAACTCAGGAAGAGAGTTGTACAGATGGTGCTTCTGTTGTGGGTATTTGGGCAGTGGTTTCAGCTGGGCTGGCTCTGGTGGAGTTGCAGGAGATCTGAGCTGCTAAAAAGATGGGTTGTGACATTGCTGTTATGGGTCACATTAGCTAGTTCAGGGAGCTAGCTTTCAAGTGAAGCAAGACTAGTGTGACACCACAGGCTTGAAGCAAGAATGAGCTGGTGGCATTGGCCTGAGAATGATGGAATTGCCAGGACCATGATGGTTGGCTAAGGCACTGGATTGCACAAGGATTGTGCAACACAGAACAAGCATGTGCAATGGCCTGGCAAGATGGCAAAGACCCTGACCTGGTCTGACTCACCCGATTGACCCGATCCGATTCAGTGAGTTGACCCGTTGACCGACCGATCTGACCCGTTGACCAGTGACCGGTTTGACTTTGCCGGTCACCTGAGGTATTTTCCGGCGACAATTCCGGCCAAATTCCGGCCACAATCCCAGTTTTCCGGCGACCAAAAATTCCAGAATTTTCTATGGACTTCTCTCATGGGTGTGAAGACTTGGGCTAGGAATTGGATGGAGAATTGGACTCAAATTTGGAAAGAGAAGGTGGAAGAGTTGAGAAAAGCTTGATTTGGAAATTGAATTGCAAAAGGAAAAGGATTCTAATCCTTAGAAGATTTGGAGAATATTGAAGCCTATAAATAGAGAAGTTTTCTACAACTTCTACACACCTCTCTACACACAACACTTGTGTTTTTGCTTGCTTTTCTAAGATTTTTCTTTTTAATTACTTGTGTGAATTTGAAACTTCTTCTTTTAATTATTATTATTTGTGTGAATTTCAAAAACATGAGTAGCTAAATTTCTTTTTGATTGAGGATGAATTCCTAGTTCTTAACATATGATTTAAGTTTTTGTTTTCAAATTCTATCTTGAAGTTTTTCACATAATTATCGTTTGTTTTTACTAATAGGAGTGATCTTAAAGACATTCATGATTGATTGATAGATTGTTTGGGTGGCCAACTAAATTGATTTGTTAATTCGATCTAAAGCTAGTGAAAGTTAGGGGATAAGTAATCGTTCTTTGACTCTTTACATAAGTAGCAAACACAAGACCTTGCGGAGGGATTCCGTGGAGCAATTGTGTGTAGAAACAACGTTAGCAAGTAGACCTTGAGCTAAGAGTCTAACTACTAATATCAACCTAAGAAATTCATAAAACCTAATGCATGAGCCAAGTTACATCTAGGTTGAGCTAATTCTAGGTGGCTTGGTGATTAGAATCCGGTAGGCGAGAACTTCCGTGTCCGGTGATATAAGGGATTTATGGGTTTAGCACTGAGCTAGCTGCTTTACCTACGGTTGGTGATAATTTGTGACTAATAACAAGTATAATAGAACATAACTTGATTCATTGTTTCGTAACGAAGAAGGATTCCTTGATCTTGTCTCTCTTATTCCTTTCATCTTTCAACTTTCGATTTTAATTGCTTTGTTTATTTTTAATTTGTTTTTTACACCCCCCTTTCGTGACAACTTTTACAACTAAGATCACTTGCTCCTCGTGGGAACGAACTTGACTTCCATTATATTATTTTTAATTGAGTGGAAATAATTGAATTAATTTGATTGCACCTACGACACGCATCACAAACCTCTTAAAAATGGCAGTGCGACGTCCTAAATTTACTCTCGATGAAGATCTTTCTCTTTTTAGGAATTATGTAGTGTACTATCATAAGAAGGGTGAAGAACGACGAATGAATTGTGTAATGAGTCAGAGTTATTGGGGAATGATTCATGAGAAATGCGCTCAAACCTAGGAAACCCAAATAACCGTGATCGTGTAGCCTTATTTATTCGATTTGCAAAGATAAGAGATAAGGTCAAAGAATTCATGGGTTTAGTTCGAATTGTGAAGTGGTATCGACTTAAAGGTGAAACATTCGAGGAAACTGTAGAAAGATCTCAAAATGAATGGCGAAGATGGAAAAGAAAGAATCTCAAATATGAAGCTCATTTCTATGTTCTTAAGGAGTACTTTTGTGTTCGTTACGGATATTAATTACGTTGTACTATCAATATTTATACTGAGTGTTAGAATGTTTAAAATTGCTCTGTCCAACTATACAGTTCGACTATATGTCTAAGTTTATCATGTAACCGAACTCGATGGTTCCAAAATTACCAAGAATATAACTAGAGTTCGGTTACCTGCGAAATTCTACTAGGTAACCGAACTTCTTTAAATGAGTTTTCAGAATATTGTTCGGTTACCTGCGAAATTGTACCAGGTAACCGAACCACTTTGAATGAATTTTTAGAATATAGTTCGGTTACCTGCGAAATTGTACCAGGTAACCGAACACACTGTAAACCTAAAAAAAAAAAAAACTTGTAATACACTAACACTATAAAACACCAAAAAATAAGACCAAATTCCAAAAAACACAATCTTTAATTCATAATATGATGTTCAAAGCATACTTAGTTTAATTAACGGTACATTTAATCATCCTCAATGACAACTTGACCTTCGTGTCTAATTTCGTCCGACTTCTTCAAAGATTTCCACATCTACATTCACCATCTAAGAAATAACTCATATCTTGATCATTGTAAAGATAAACAAATACTCTAGGAGAGGAAGGAGATGAAGAATCAGATGAGCTATCATCAGCTAAATCATCACTTGAATACTCAAGCTTAGTGAATTGGATTTTTTTTTAATATTTTCTATATTTTTTTCTTCATCCTGTCTAACTTTACTCTCTCAATAATTATACTTCTTTTTAAAAAAAACCGTCTTTTTAATTTAATCTCACTAATTATCTTTAGCTTAATCATTACACAAAATTAATCAGATGGTAATTTTGGTATTAATATAAATATTTAGATATGGGGTGACCTAGATTTATTTATAATGTCTTACCCAAAATAAAAGGGGCAATACCCTGTTGGGGACCAAAATATTGCTATTGACAAAATAATGCGTGGATTTATTAAAATTCCTTACTAAAGGACTTCGGTCTTTTTCATCCTTGACAAATTTGAAAATGACATCTGCGTCCCAAAATTCATGCCTATTTTTTTGTTGTCCTCGTTTTAGTGTTGTCCATGACACTTCGGTTTACACTTCGTTATCTACCACATACACTCTGGACAATTCTCTTTACACCTTGGTATACACCGGGTTGATAGCGAGGACAACATGGACAATCTACTTTACACCTTGGTATACACCGGGTTTGGTAACTAGGACAAAATGGTTTACACTAAACTAGCACGAGCTGGACCTATGGACCCGTGCTTTGGACCCGACTTTACAACAGGACAATGGCGATTACAACAGAGGTTACAACGAAAAATAATATTATTTTAATGACTTCGCAACCAGAACACCGCGTTTGGGGATATGCTTTACACCACTGCCCTTTGACAAAAAGAAAAATAGAAGTTTTCTCTTACTTCTTCGTCTGCGTCTGCGTTCTTCACTCGATAAGCTCTTCTGCTAATCGATTGAAGCTTTCTGTTACGGTTCTGAACCAAAGTGACGTGAAGATTATATGCACAGAACGAAAAGTGATGTGGAGATGATCTTCACACGAGTTTTAACAAGCAAAACACTGAAACAGATATATAAGAACCCTAAGATATAATCATTTTTTATGGGGATTAGCCACCTCTGCTTTGTAACCAATAAAGAGAACTTGAGTTGTATTGATTGAAGTGTTTGAATACAAGCTAATGATTGGGTATTTATAGCAAACTAAACTTGTTTATCAAGTAATATTAATTGTAAGAAGCTAACTAAATAAGGAAACTAACTAAGCTTAACCAGAGTTTAAATAAATAAGGAAAGCTAGCTAAAAATAGTATTGGTATCGCAACATCCCTCCCAGCTGGAAACATTGCTTGTCCTCAAGCATCAAAATCTGGAAATCAAAGCAGCAATTCATCAGCATCTTCCCAAGTAGCTTCGTCAGCTGGATGATCTTTCCATTTAATCAACCATTTAGTACCTGCTATAACACCTTTCTTGAACAGTTTATGTTCCAAAATAGTATCTGGCTCCCATTTATCATAATCAACAGTTATTGGGAGATTTGGATCAATAAAAACCGAAGAACCCAATTTCAACTTAAGCTGTGAAACATGAAATACTGGATGTATGCGACTTGTAGTAGGTAATTCCAACCTATAAGCAACAGTTCCAATTTTCTCCAACACACGAAACGATCCATAAAACTTAGGGGAAATTTTTGAATAAGCCTGAGTTGCAACTGTTTGTTGTTTGTATGGCTGGAGACGAAGAAAAACCCAATCATTTACTGCAAAATGTCTTTCAATTCGATTGGAATCAGCATAATTCTTCATTCTTGTTTGAGCAGCTTCTAACTGAGATTTCAAAATCCTTAATGTGTGGTCTCTAACTTTCAAAGTAGTATCAACAACATGGACCGATGTGGATCCTGGCAGATATGAAGATATTGTTGGTGGTAAGCGGTTGTAAACTTCCTGATATGGAGACATCTTTATTGCAGAGTGAAAACTTGTATTATACCACCATTCTGCCCATGGTAACCACTAGTGGAGAATGAGATTTTAACCACTTCTTGGGTTTTGAAAAAACGACTTTCTCGGGCCAGGGTAATTATATCATATGTGAGACCTGGTGGTTTTTACGAGAAAAAGGAAAACTTGTTCCTGACACGGTCGTTTTATAAATTGGTATTTCCGTAAATATCTAGGCTTTCCTGTGGATTTCAGAAACCACTGTGGGAGGCAGAATTTTCTACGAGAAAAAAATGGTAAAAGGAAACTTCCCCATCTCTCTTCATTCACTCGGACACATGACTACCGCCAACTTCTTCTTCTTATCCATATCGATCTCGCATCGATCTCTTTCAATCTATCGAAAAACCAAAAATTTCCATATCTCAAATCCACTTCATTTCTCATCCTTCACTTTCACCAGAAATTTCTTAACATCATTCGATCTGAAAAGATAATAAACAAACCCTAGCCATCAACTAAAACCCAGTAAACCAAATCAATCACTCTCCATCCCGCCTCCCTCTCAATCTCAAACAAATAGCACCGAAGAAGTATCAGAAAAATAAGAAGAGGATGTCGATGAAGATGGAGAAATCGTAAGGGGTGATTTTGCTATCTTTTGGTCATTTTTTCTTATAATCCTTAGAGTTCTGATTGAGATATCCTTTTTACTTTATTTTTAGGGTTTTCAAAGAGGAAAAGATGATGACCACAACCACAAGTACAGAGATCTTGTGAAATAATGAAAACGGTAAGATTAACTATTAATCTTCTATCTAGATTTGAACTCCAAACATTGAATTTAGAACTTGTTATCTTGGTTATATTTAATCTTGACAATTTGGATTAATTTGATTTCAACTGAAATTAACATTGCTCATAGTCTTGGAGAGCAATGAGAATCTCATCTCACCGTTCTTTATTGTTATCAAGTTTTTTTTTGAAACGTGATTGTTAACAAGTTCCTCAATACTTATTCTTAATTTTTTTTTTGAACATTCTAACCTTAGATGTTATTGAAATCTCATTGATACTTAAGGATTTTGATGTTTGCAGATGTTTGTTGGTAATTGACGGTGTTTCCTATGCCCATACTCTTATAAGGTAAAAACCCCCTTTGTTTTTTCTCATAAAGGACCGATAATTTTGAAGAGATTTTGGTTACTGCTGTGGATTTGACACTCACCAGAATGAATGGCTAATTTTTAATATTCATATGATTGTTGTTGTTTCGATTCTCTTTATCTCAGTGATCGAGTGATTCATTATTTGCGGAGTCATAAAGATATCGATCTCTTTTAGTTGTTAAGAGGTATATAAGTTTATCTTCTTTCCTTATTTTTTTCTTCTAATTAGTTAGTTAGTCCTGAATCAGTGATGTATTGAATATCCGTTTTATGATTAGTTCTTATTTTGCATGAAACTAGGTTGTTAAGATCTATTTATCTTGTCTTTATAGTAGGAAACTAGGTTGCTCAACCTCAATTCTAATTCACTGTAATGGATCATAGAAATACAATTTTAACTTTAGTTATGTATTTGCATTGAGGAAAGGAATCCCACATTGGATATGCCTATTATTGATTAGAACTTCCTTTATTATTCCGTTGATACATTTTGGTGATTCTAATTCAGCTTTCGTATCAGCTGAAGAAGCTAAGTATTTAGTTTTTAGATGATCCAGAATGTGAAGATGTTGTGAATCTTTTCAATAAGCAGGACTCTAAATTTTTTCATTATGCCCTGCACCAGTTCTAGTGAATATCATGTTATAATTTTCCATTTGGTTGCTGATTAATATCATACGATAGAATTAAGCATTATCGTTTTGCTTCTTTTGTATGTAGGATAATTAGTGCATCTGCCAAAATTTCTCCAAAGCCTAATGTCTCTCCAACCAAAAGTAATCTAACAGTAATAGATTAAGTGTGCAAGTTTAGTGACTTTTGATAAGCTAACTTCTCATTTTTGTATTATAGATGCCACTATTATTCTTACTTCAGGATTTGATGTTCTCAGTCTTCTAAGCATTACATACTCTTGATGTTTTACAGGGGGTTAGGAATGTGTGAAATGCTTCTAAGGAAGCAAATCATGAGCAACACCAACCATCTCCTGTGATAATCCCTATATCATCTCATGCACCCTATTTTATTGGTAAGTAGCTCCATATACTGAATTAATTTTTTCTGTTATGTTTAGGTACCATGTAGATTTCTTTCTTCTTATGAAGCATGTATGGTTATGATAGGTTTCATTTTATGTGGACAGTCTAGTGACCAAAATGAACAATTTTATGGGACACGGTTAGTGGACTTAAAAATTTACTGAAGTAGGGTCTTTCTTGTAAGCATGTTTAACCTTAGTTTCCCTTTCTTACGAAGCCTTACCATAAGATCTTAGGCTGGTTGAACGAACTACAAAATTCTGGGCGTGGTCTACTTCTGAGGCTTTGTCCTTCGTTAAGCATATTAGAACTTATAGTAAGTATATTTTGAATTTGGAGGTGCTTGCCTTCAAATATAATAAGAGATAACGGGAGCATCAAATGGTTTAAAGAGGGTATTTCTTATGAAAATGTTTCAGTTAGTATCTTAATAATTCTGCTGAAAAATGTTCTTATCTTTTATTCAGATTGATGAATGGCTTTGTAGAGCTAAAAAGTGCTTACCCCCCTTGCGGATGTTGAATGATCAAAATAGGTTTATGTGAATCCTATGTTTTCTTGCATGTCCTCCTGTGGATTGTAAAGACCAGCCATTGAATGCTTTTATAGTTTATACCCAGTACTTTGATAAATTATTCGGATAGCTCAGATAAGGTAGACATCGCTCCCCAAAGAGCATATGGTACTGGGTACTGTGTATCTTAATATTTGTCTACGGAAAACTTGCATATCTATGAATATGAGAATGGAAAAAGTATTTCCTAGTTCATGATTTCAAAGGGATGGCATATACTGGCTATTGGAGATATGAAATAATGTTGAATCATATTATCTTTAGTACTGCTAGGCATTCAGTACACCGTCTCTGTCTCTTCTTAATGATGCTACATTGAGTATTCTTTTGATCTAGTTCATAGTGTCGAGCCAGGTTGCTCGTTGTTTGTTAACAACAATTTATGTTAGTCAAATACGCTCTCTTGAATTGTGTTCTACGGAGTTCATCTAAATGTCACTTTAAATGCATGTGAATGAATTTCTTGGTAAATAAGTTGATAAATTTTTATTTTATTTTGGTGAATGTAATTTTTTGATCTTAATTTTGATTGATTAATAATATAAGTTCTCTTCTTTGTAGGTGAACTCATCGGTGCAACTAAATGACCGGACATCGATGTGTTGTGAAATGGCAGATGATTATCACTCGGAATCAGCTTATGCATCAAGTATCCAGGTATTATGGTTCTATTCTTCATTTGCTTATTTGAGTTCTATTCCTCGTCTCTTTTATTTGAATTTTATTCCCTATCTCGTTTCCATTTTGCAGTTGTTAATTGGTATAGTCTTGGATTTTATTTGCAGCTTACTTGAATTGAGCTAGTTTGCTACTAGTAAATGAAGGTATAGGCGGTCAAGTCGCTGCGAACTCATATGGAAGATTCAGTAGGTTTTTGGTCTGCTAAGTTTGTATAAGGAATAAATACAGGTGAATTGAACTTTTTTTTACTTATTGTTGAAATTTAATTTTCAAATTTGGAAGATGGTTTAAGTTGTAACTGAAAGCACATTTTTGTTCAAATTCAAGTTTAAAGTCATTATCAATTCAATTTTGTAACATTTGGTTCCGAAGTCATTATTGATCTCATATTGATTTGATTCTAGTTTTAGAATCAGCTGAATCAGATTCTAGTTTTACTTGAATTAAGATTTGGTGAAGATGGCCATCATTAAATAAATTTAATCAAATCCTTTTTTTTATAATATATAATCAAAATAAACTACTGTGCCCATCAGTGTTATCGATTAACTGTTGAAGAAAGTAGTTTTTTTAAAGAATTCAACTTGTGTGAGACACAGTCGTTTTGGAAAAAACCACTCGTATATTAGAGCTGATGGCCACAGTCGTTTTTAGTGATACTACCTCTTGTCGTGACAGTGGTTTAACTTCCATTTTCCACTAGTGCCACTTAAACCATTCACTAGGTTTAGTACCAGCAAAACACCATAAGTAACATTCCAAAGTTTTATTAGTAACCTCTGTTTGTCCATCTGACTGAGGATGATAAGCATAGCTACGACACAATTTAGTGTTTTGTAAAGCAAAGTATGCTTCCCAGAAATTTCTCATAAATATTGGATTTCTATCACTCACAATACTTCTTGGCATGCCATGCAGACATACAATTTCTCGTACAAATAAGTCCGCAACAGAACTTGCTGAATATGGATGTTTTAAGTGCTAAAAAATGTGCATACTTAGATAAACGATCCACCACAAAAAGAACAGAAGTCATACGATCTGAAGGTGGAAATCCATCAACAAAGTCCATCGAAATATCCAACCAAATATCAATAGGAATTGGGAGAGGATTTAATAATCCTGGTGGACTAATTGATTCAGATTTATTTCGTTGGCAAACATCACAATGAGATATAAAAGTCTTGACTGAAGATTTCATACCTTTCCAATAAAGCTCTGTTGTAATCTTTTGTAGGTGCGAAGATAACCAGAATTGCCTCCAATAGGATTGGAGTGAAATTCTTCAAGTAGTTTTTGACACCAAGTAGAAGTTGGAGGCACTACTATACGATCCTTATATCGTAGAACACCATTTGTACATGAAAAATGCAGCTTGTAAGTAGGATTGTCTTGGAGTTGTTGAATCAAAGTACTTAATTCCGTGTCATTGTGACACTCAAGAATAATATCAATGCCAGAGAAAATTGGTGCTGATAAGAGAAAATTAGTTCCAGAATGCCTAGACAAAGCATCGCCGCAATATTTTCCTTTCCTTGACGAAAAATGATTTCATAATCGTATCCGAGTAGTTTAGAAAGCCATTTCTGTTGTTCCATGGAAGATAACTTTTGGTCCAAAAAATATTTGAGACTGCGATGGTCTGTATAAATCTTAAAATGTCTTCCAAGTAAATAAGGCCGCCATTTTTGAACTGCAGAAACAATTGCAAGCATCTCTTTATCATAAATAGAGAGATTTAAATTCTTACCAGACAAAGTTTTACTATAATATGCAATGGGTCTTTTGGATTGCATAAGCACAACACCTAATCCATTGCCAGAAGCATCACATTCCAACATGAATTCTTTCGAAAAATCTGGAAGAATCAGGACAGGTGTAGTTGTGAGAGCATGTTGGAGTGATTTAAAAGCTGCAGTGGCCTTCTCATTCCACAAAAAAAACATCCTTCTTCAGTAGTTGAGTTAATGGTGCACTAATTTTACCAAAATCCTTGACAAATTTTCGGTAATATCCAGCTAAGCCTAAGAAACCACGTAATTCTTTGACTGAAGTAGGAATTGGCCAAGAAGAAATACATTGAATCTTTTCATTGTCTACTGACACACCTTCAGAAGAGATGATATGACCAAGATAGCCAATAGATTTTTAAGCAAAAGCACACTTTGATTCCTTGACAAAGAGCTTATGCAGACGTAACAACTCAAAAACTATAGATATATGCTCGACATGATCAGCAAGAGTTTTACTATAGATTAAAATGTCGTCAAAGAAAACAAGCACGAATTTTCGCAAATATGGCCTGAAAATATGATTCATGAAGCTTTGAAAAGTGGCTGGTGCATTGGATAACCCAAAAGGCATAACAAGAAACTCATAGTGGCCATCATGAGTACGAAACGCTGTCTTTGGAATATCTGGTTTATGTACCCTTAGCTGATGATAGCCATAACGGAAATCCAACTTAGAAAATATCTCTGCATCATGTAGTTCATCCAGTAATTCATCTACCATAGGAATTGGAAAACGATCTTTGGTTGTTAACTTGTTTAAAGCACGATAATCTACACACATCCTCCATGAACCATCCTTTTTTCTGACCATTAAAATAGGAGATGAATAAGGAATACTTGACTATGGTAGATTATATGAAAGAACTAACGATCATTTTTTCTTAAATACTCTTTTTTCTGGCCATTAAATAACGATCTTTCATTGTAACTCTTCTACAATCTTTTCTATTTCCTCTTTCTGAAAATGTGGATATCGATATGGTCGAACATTCATAGGAGTAGAACCATGTATCAAAGGAATACGATGGTCATGTATACGTACAGGAGGAAGAGAAGTTGGAAGCTTGAAAAGATCAGCATAATCCGACAGTAATTTTAGAATTTCAGTTGGTAAATCTTGTGCATGAGAAACACCAGTATTTAAGGATGAAAATTGCAGAAAAATTCCATAATTCTCTTTGTGCAACAAACGCTGCATGGAAGTGCATCCATAATCAGTACTGAAGAAGAATTGTCTCCATATAAGATAATATCATCATTATGAAACTTGAACTTCATGGATAGCTTGGTGAAATCCCAAATTATTGGACCCAAAGTACGCAACCACTGAATACCTAAAACTGCATCACAACCACTGATGTCCAAAAGATGAAAATCAACTGAAAAAGTATAATTTTGTAGTTTAATAGGTATGTTGAAACAAGAACCCTTTGTTTGCAATTGACCACCATCACCTACTGTCACCTTGAGTGTTGAATCCTTGGATTCAATGGAATATCCACACTTCCTAGCAAGATTTGGGTGAAGAAAATTATGAGTAGCCCATGAATCAATCAAGATAGTAAGAGGCTGAGCTTTTGAATTGCCTGAGATGCGCATTGTCCTTGTAAAAGTGGAACCCATTAGAGAACTATAAGAAATCGTAACATCTTGCGGGGTTGTATCATCAGTTTCTGCATAAGTGATAGGTACAACTTCTTCCTCAAAAACTTGAGTTGTAGAATCACCATCTGGAGCAGCATCTAGGAGTAATAATCTTGGCTTGACACATAGATGACCCGGTTTATAATAGTCATCACAATTAAAACAAAGACCTTTGTCACGTTTTTCTTTTTGTTCTTCCCATGTTAACCTCTTAGCTCCAGGAGGCAATGTGGGCTTTTTAATCTGTGAATTTGGATTTGTTGAGGATCTGAACTGAGGTGAACGAAAAGATGACTTAGACATAGAAGAAGCTGCAAGAATAGTGTCTTCTTGTTGGATAGCTTTCTTAAAAGCCTCAGAAAGAGTTTTTGGCTCAAACAAACTCACACCCGTACCAATGTCAGGTCGTAAAGCAGCAATAAATAGATCCAACAAATATTGAGTAGGAAGATCATGGACAAAATTAAGCAGTTTTTCATACTCAGAAATTAATGCTCGGACCGTACCTGTTTGAGATAGCTTTGTTAGATCTATATGAGGGTTGACAAATTTGTGATCTGCAAATCGACTACGCAATAACACACAAAATTCTTCCCAAGTCGATGTAGGAAGAGATTTTGTAGTCCAACGATACCACGAGTTGGCATCACCCTTGAGATGAGCAACAACTATGGGAACTTTAAAAGCTGGAATTATCCCATGCAAACTGAAATACTGGTCAGCTTGAAAAATCCAACCATCAGGATCAATGCCGTCAAAAGTTGGAAATTTAAGATTGATAGGACAAAGTGCAAATAGAGGTTATATTTTCTGCACCACCAATACCCCCATTACCAGTATTATGGCCATTAGTACGTTGGTGATTACCAGAAGGAAAACCAGTATCATCAGATCTGCGTGTACTAAAAGCATCAGCAATAGCTTCTTTCATAGCAACGGCTAAGGCAGTGGACAACGATGTTGTCAAAGATGTAGATAAAGATGTTGTCAAAGCTGTAGATAAAGATGTTGTTAAAGCAGAGATATCATCCTTACGATTTGCCCTAATAACTCCTTCTTGAATCTCAGCTTTCTGAATGTCATCAATACGTTGTTTTGCTAAACCATCTACCAACTCCTTAATTTGATCTTTCAAACCCTTAACTTCTTCTGTTAACTCCGAAACCGTCATTAAAAATAAAATAAAATAAATAATGCTGAAATTTAAAGATATAATAAACTTGGCTCTGTACCAGGTGTTAGGGTTCTGAACCAAAGTGACGTGAAGATTATATGCACAGAACGAAAAGTGATGTGGAGATGATCTTCACACGAGTTTTAACAAGCAAAACACTGAAACAAATATATAAGAACCCTAAGATATAATCCTTTTTTATGGGGATTAGGCCTCTTCCTATGCACATGCCAAAACATGGTATTTGGCATATATGCACCCACTATGGGTATGCCAAACTGCCAAACTCATATGCCAATATGTTTTTCATGGCATATAGGCATACACGACAGAGTTTCCAGCGAGCGATAGAGTCTCGGTCGCTCGATGGTCAAAGAATCGTTCGATGGTCATTCAATCGACAACGACAGTCAAGCTATCGCTCGATACTATGATAATCGCTCATCAGATCTTCATCTAACGGCTACAATTTCCCCCTACCGGATTTCAACCAATTCCAACCCAACTTCAAATTCATTTCACCATGCATAGTGCATAACCGAAGTGGATTTGACTACAGAGGAAATAACATGGATCATGATAGCGTATTTCCACATACCTACTCAAGGTGAATTTTTAATGAAATGTAAATCTGGTTTCAATCTGAATATTAATTTAAAAGATAGTTTCCATTAATCTAAAAAAAAACAAAATTACATTTCAAATTTCAACTAAAAGAAAACATTTTAACTACTCATTTCCTTGTCCGTTTCCTCCCGGACCAAAGATCCAATTGCCTGCATTTTTTGGATCCATAGAGTTGTTCAACAAACTAGTTAAGGTGCCGGTTTGAGACTGACTTGGTGGTTGAGTCTCATCAGAATCACCATAACCTTGATAAGCAATGGGAGTACGGGGTATGGGAACATTATACAAATCTTGAAATACGTGTGAATGATATTGTTGCTGGAATGGTTGAAATGCTGATGAGGTTGAGGCAATTGGGGTATACAGATTCGTTTGCCTAACTACTTCCATGTTCACACCACCACCTGGAGTCAGTATGTCAGTTTGCAAATGACTAAACATACGTGTAGGAGTTGTATCCATGCCAATGTTTTCTTCAACACCATGTACTGCTTGACTTTCTAACACCATGTTTGGAGTTGAACTTTCTGGTACCTCCTCCATATGACGGCGTCTCAATCTTCTTCCACCACTTTGCTGACTTCCACGACTTTGCTGACTTCGACGACTTTGCTGACTTTGACGGGTCTGCTGACTTCCACTAGGACTCAATCCTCCACCAGCTCCAACACCGGGACTCAATCCTCTACCAGCTCCAACACTGGGACTCATGTCATACATCATGCTTTCCCTCAATCTTTGCATCTGTTCCAAGTGCATATTCTGAAATCCATGAAGAAGAGCATCATAATTGTTACATCGGGTCTGATACTCCAACTCTGTAGCATTGACCCCGAGGTATGGATAAGTCCGAGTAGGTGCACTAGAAACAATTGGATAAGTAACAATCTCTCCAGATGTGTTGGATATAGTCTTTACTTCCCAAGAAAATGGTGGCATGTATGACGATGAACTTTGAGAAGGATATGCAAACACGTCACCCGTCTCTGGTGGAGGTTGGGAAGGAAGAAATTCATTGTCAAGTGGCAACCTACCTAAAGCCGGGAAATCCATTCCACCCAAACTTTGCGGTTGCATGGAAATATTTGGCTTGAAAATAGTATTAAACCAAGATAGGTACTCATTTCGTACATCGGCTCCTGGATCAATTCTTGACTTCTTGCCAACGATGACCTTCTCTTATCAATTTGAAGTAATCGTCCGTCGACACATCCGTCTTGGGATAAGGGTTGACAGGCTATCACCGATCTCCCTTGCAATGAAGAACAGTCTTTCACCATAATACCAAACACCCTTCTCAGAAATAGGGCTGTATAACACCATCCTTCTAAGGCTTAACTCTACCATTGTCTGACCTAGTTCTTCTTGGAACTCAGGTACTGCTTCATATGGCCGTGAGATAAGGTTATGGCTTGTTCTACTCAACTGCTGAATCTTATGAACAATAGCAATATGTTGACCATCTTCAATCTGTGCGGCTTCCCAATTCTCAGAATCATACTTTCGTATGATCGGAAATACATTCGTATAATTCTTAAGACAAGGTTCGAAACACGGAAATATGTATACCACCAATATCGAAAATAATAACATTCAAGAAAGTTAATAACTTTTCCATATGAAAATGACAAATAAATACATAATGTGAAAAAGATTGGTTCTTACCTCCAGAACTCCCAGTAAAGCATTAAAACTATCTTTATCACACGTCGAATTATCACTTAGGGCAATGTAAATCTCTGATAAAATCGTAGTCCCCCAATCATATGTTGGTGCTTGCTCTAAATCTTCTAATGCTTCGAGAAACCCAATTAACACTAATGAGCTAGCATTTGGAAACAGACATTGGCCCAGTGTGATACAAACAGACGTTCTAGCTCCTCAAAATGGTCGGGGATCAAATATTGATTACCGGCTTCCCCTGTTTTCATTCATTCTTACAAAGATAACGCCGGAAAAAACTTTTCAACCCGGACACCTTCAACCCATACGCTTTTAATTGTCTATGTGTAGGATTTCCTCCTAATTCATTTGAGTATAAAGGAAGTCTTTCTTTCCATCTATCTTCTGATAACCACTTTAGTCTATTAAATGGAATTAAGTTCCCTTGGCATGGAATTAGGTTAACATGTATAAATCTATCGGTGTAACTCCTATTAACAATAATTATTCATAATTAGAATTTGTTGATTTTTATGAAACAAAACACATAATCTAAAAATTAAATTACTAGAAAAGACTGACTTACCGCATTCAAAGTCCTTGAAAAAGAACGTGTTTGTAGTCTTCCACCATCGTTCTAATATAACTTGAACACCTTGAGTCATGTGGTTTCTAGGTTGTATTTGATATAGATGTCGCCAAGGATATCTTCTCACTCTCTCTCTTGAACAGCGGGGAGGAAGTAATTGAAAAATTGTACGTAACTCGGTCCATCCACCTCTTAGATTTATAGCGTTACATCGCCCCTCATTATCGAAAGGTGATTAGAGAATACACCTTCACCGGCTACTAGTCTAACATTATTAAACTCATAATTTGTATCCACAACAAAACTTACTCCATCGCACGGGGTACTTGTAGATGCTTTCCTTTTTTTTTGTTTCTTTTTCTTCTCTCCATATCTGTTTAAGATAATCGTTTTGAACAAAAGTTTAAAGAAAATCAAAGTGGTTTTCGAAGGTTTTCATTTGAAGAAGAATTGAGAAGAGTTTAGAAGAGGTGGGAGTATAGTTGCGGTATTTATAGGCGTCAGAAACTCGAACGGTGGCGATATTGATTATATCGACATCGATATAGTGAATTTCGAGCGATATTGACAATATCGACAGCGATAAAGACTTTATCGATGGCTCGCTAGGGATTCGATCGCTCAGCGGTTTCCCCATAATGGCGCAAATGGTTTGGCATGCCACCTGGCATGCCAAACACCATTTTTTTGGCATGTGCATAGGAAGAGGCCTTAGCCACCTCTGCTTTGTAACCAATAAAGAGAACTTGAGTTGTATTGATTGAAGTGTCTGAATACAAGCTCATGATTGAGTATTTATAACAAACTAAACTTGTTTATCAAGTACTGATATTAATTGTAAGAAGCTAATTAAATAAGGAAACTAACCAAAGTTTAAATAAATAAGGAAAGCTAGCTAAAAATACTTGGTATCGCAACACTTTCCGATAAGTAAAATCGAAATTGATTGATCTCGATTTAGTTCTTCTTTCGAAATTGATTGATCTCGATTGAAATCGAAATTTATCTTAGGAAGGAGGGATTTTGAGTTTATTTTATTAATAATTTCAGATTTAGTTCAGGGTGTGTTCTTCCGAACATCAGCTCCATTAAAGGTGAGTTCTTCTTTCGTTAGGCCTAGGTCTTCGTTTTCGGAAATGAAATTCCACTGTTTCATCACCATGTAAAATGATAAAACTTCATATTTTTAGGGTTTTTTAGGGTGGTGATGGTGAATTAGTGGTTTCGACAAATGCATCACAAAATTTTTATTTGGTAATATTGTATGAGTTGCAAACATTACTTCTGCAAGTAAAGATTTTATGTAATCTCTTAGTAATTATGACTCTTGTTCCTTGAATTAACTGAAGGGTTAACAAGAATTCTGGGTTTGGTCATGTGCAGAACTTTGTGGAACTGGGGTTTTCAAATTGATGCTTAGTAGAAAGCATCAAATGCGAAACTCGTCATACCCGCAGGCCCGAGGTAATTTTTCATGGCTACATTCAGGAAACTAAAAGTTCTTTTCAATGCCATGGTTCATCAATATCATCAGAACCCACTTCTTTTAATTTGGTGAATTAATTTTATTTTTTTTGGCACAGGTGGAGGTGGGTGGCATGAGAAACATCTAGTGTTTGTACTTTGAGTCAGATTATTACCTCCACCATTGTTTTATCTTTATCAAGACATGATAACCCCCTAGTGTTGGCATGTGCTATTGTTTATGCATCTGGATGTGTTGCTACCCTTCCTCTTCTGTATTGCATATTGGCGTGTTTGGCACCACAACTAGGGTAATGAACAAGATTCGACACAAGCACACCAAGAAATTAACAACTTGTGGCTTTTGTTTTAAGATTATGCTTCGTTGTCTTCCATTAATCAAGTCAATCCATTCTGCAATGAATTGAGTCCTGGAATCAGCCTCATCAGCATTCTGTTTTGATCATACTGCTCGGGTTTCTCTTGCAATGGTTACTCTTTTGGCTTCTCTTCGAACAAAGATGCGTTTCAGCTTTTCAGGGTTTGATTGGTTAAAAATTGCATATGACTTTGAGGAATTCATGAGTTGGATATGGTATAAAGGTGGGGTGTTAACAAAAGCTGATCAGAGCTGGGAAACATGGTGGTATGAAGAACAAGACCATCTGAGAACAACGGGCTTGTGGGGGAAGTTGTTGGAGATAATTCTGGATCTGTGTTTCTTCTATTTTCAGTATGGTGTTGTATACCAGCTTGGAATTTCCGATGGAAAGATCAGTATTGCAGTTTACTTACTGTCACGGATTTTCGTGATCTTTGGTGTTGGGATATATGTGATGATTGGATATGCTCAGGACAAGTAGGCTGCTAAAGAACACTCAAAATATCGCCTGGTGCAGTGGGCTGTGCTTCTGCTTACAGTTTTTATACCAAGTTCTGTGTCCTTGATCTCCTAACGGGGATGTTGGCTTTCATACCTACCGGATGGGAACTACTCTCTATAGCACAGGTAATCAGGCCGTTTCTGCAGTCGACTGTGTTATGGGACACTGTTTTATAGCTATCTCGGTTGTATGATTTTCGCTTGTATTCATCGTCTTGGCCCCTGTAGCACTATTATCGTGGATCCCTGTTTCAAGTCAATGCTGACAAGGATACTCTTCAATGAAGCATTCAGTACTGAGGTAATATCTTTATCTACATTTTGATTTCTGAAATTTGTAGATTAATACTTGAGTATGTGTTTTGTTTAAAGTATGTAAATCTGTTTTGTCAAGTATCATCTATTTCAGTTTGCAATAACTGATATTGTGCATATTCCTAATTACCAATGCTGTATAACATCATGATCGCACAAATTTACGGATGGACCCAAACTGATTGTATTTGTATGAAGAGGTGTTATTGGTTTGTAAAAACTGTTGATTACGCATAATCCTGACTACCATAGATGTGTAACATTGTGTGCCACAGGTTTACTGATGGAGCCCTAACCGATTGCATGAATATGTTCTCGTCTGTATTACTGACAACCAAGATCTCTCCCTGTTGTAATGTAAGTCTGAGAATGCCAAAACAAAATCAAGTTCCATTTTTCGTCTTGGTTTGCTGGCCTTTGTTGCTTTAGTTATCTGACTTCTGCATTTCCTGTTCTTGTGTAAGGTTACTGTTTTGAATGAAACTAAATGAAAAGCGGCATTGTTGTGGTCATGAACCAAAGCTAATTTGAAACTGTGAGGATTAACAAATTTAAATTTCAGGAAATTGGAGTGCTAGTGACTCTTTTTTTCTTGCTCCATTCCTTGGTGGGGATAATTTTACCTTTGCTCGAAGATTAAGAACAATGTAAACACACCATTCTCTACTCCTTTCTTAAACTGCAGTTGTAGTTATTGCGAAGGATAAACTGATCATTATTACTAATATACTAGTTACTAGGTATGTGTCAAGTCAGTTACATAGGAAAATTAATAGTCTGTTTCTAGCTCTGGCGCAATTGCAACAGTTCTTATTCCGGTAATATGCTTAAAGTATAGGATATATGGAACGAACCTTTACTGTCTTAAATGTCTCAAACATGGCCAAATCACCGCATCATCACGGAAAAATATTACTATACGTTTCTTGTAAGATTTTCAGTATGTTGAAAGGCACACTAAGCCTTGAATAATCCCTCCCTCCCCTGTGATTGCAGGGAGGTTACAGTCGTTACCTTGAGAATTCAACAGTCGTTGCTTGCTTTTGCAGCATTAGGTCTCTTCATAGCGGCAGTTTGTATGTCATATCTTTATTTTGCGCACTTGTAATTGACTGATTTGATAGGGTACCTAGATGATGTTTTTGGGTGGAAATTTGCTCGTGGTTTTCTTTTGCTACGTCTTTGGACATCAAATTGACGGATTACAATGTCAAATTGATTTAAATGGTTTTGCAAACCGCTTGCGAGTTTGATTGCAAACCGTTTGCAAGTCTGTCCTTATTTTTCATCCACAGGATTTTATGTAGACTACGAGGGAACAGCGACTGAAATTGGTTTTTCGGTTTTTCCATTTTGCCCTTTCTTTATTTTCTTTTTTAATACATTACGCAAATTAATAGGGGTGTAAATATTATCTGCTTTATACCTACTTTAATTTCTGCCAATGACTTGCATAATTTAGTTGGAAAAATTTCAAAGCAGATGGGAACTCTGTTCTTCTTGGTGATGAACATCAATTAACTTACTTATAGGATATAGCTTCCCTGGACTTTTGCATTTCTTGGCAAGCGGTTATGTGAAATAATTTTACATTATGCTCATGAGACTTATTAAGAACAACCCACAAAGTCGTTGAGTCAGAAGGTTTTGGACCAATGATGTATGTTTTGTCTTGAGGATCTGAATGCCATCTATGTCGTTCTACTGGAACATACATAAACAAATTTTCAAGCAATTTCTCTGCTTGTAATGGCAGTATATGGATTAAGATTAGATGAGTAATTACTAAGTATACATTACCTTTCTGTTAATTGTGAAATGTAAGTAGTACGATTTGAAATTGTTGTGTTAAACAAATTCTTGTATTGACGTATGGTGTTTTATAAATGTCTAAATGTTCTTTCATTTTTGGTTTTGAATTTTAAGTGCTCACTTCTAGTTGCTTACAGGTCTTGAGGAAACTGAGTCATTTCATCTCTAGATGGAATCGTGTTCTGGAGGATGATTGCTTGAGAAAAAAATGGTACTATTCAGAGCAACCGGCTGCTAGTGTGTTGAAAAAGTTGATGTTGATGATTAAGATTTCTCATGAAACGGGTGCGGTTCATCAAGATATAATGCCCGAGAATGTACTCCATACAGAATCATGGAAGATGAAGCTTGCGGATTTTGGATGCCACGAGGGTTTCACATGGTAACGACTCAAAACCCTACGGGGAACTTTGCAGTTTGGGCTAGGTCTGGATTTAGATGTATTTGTAAGTTGGATGCAACTTAGTTTACTTTTACTTGTACGTTTCTATATTGTGTTTGCATTGCTTACTGTTCTATTCTTTTGAGTTTGCATTTTATTTATTTTTTCTTTTTTGAAGCAATAGTTTACTGAAATAATAGTGGTTACTTCATTCTGCCTAAGGTCTTAAGAAAACGGATGGATGATGCATGTAAGTTTTTAATTGACAAAATCTCTAAGGTCGGCTCGCACCACAACTAATTAGTTTCTTAACAGAGCACTGCCATTACCGGACAACATAAATGTTGTCGTGGACTTTGCTACGCGGATAAGGTATTGTCAAAGGACTTGGGTTGTCCCCTTTTTTCAATGAAAGTTGGCAAATGAATAATAAAGGAGGGAGAAAAGAGAAAGTGGATGAGCAGTGTATACACATAACCCATCTTCTGCCACGTGTCGAAAGATGTACACGTGGAAGACAAGCAACCTTGGGATATCAAGATACGATGCCACGTCCCAACACCCAAGGGGCATCTGTCATCTACATCTATCCATCAACATGCTGATCCAACGACTAAGAACCGAGGAGCACTGAAAGAACGAGTCATCATGAAGTACTGGAAAGCACCCAATGACCTGCTTTAGTCCATCTCGAGGTAGATCCAAGATCAACGGTGGGGTTAGCCGCGCTGACGAAGATGTGACAGGGGCACCAGACATCTGCCTGACGCGTGCAGATCGCCCCAACCACCCGCATTAAATACCCTAGGCATAGGGTACGTGTCAACAAATCTGTGGAATAGAAGGAGGTGATCCTTCGTAAACCCCACATGACCGTTGGAGCCTTCGGGCGTAGACGAAGATATCAACGGGATCAGCGCCAAGATCGAGGAGATAAGGTTGCAACTGTCTTTAATAGTGGACCCCATGTATTATCCCTATAAATACCCCTCTCCACTGAGAGAGAAGGGGTCGACCAATTCAGGGTTAGAGAGTGAATAGAAGAGAGAGAAATTGTAAGAGTAAGTAGGTGTGTATTCTTCCTCTCCCCTTTTATCTTCGTTATTCACTCCAAAGTCATCGGACTATCATTGTATCCCCTCAAATACATAGTGAAGCAACTACCCCGTGGATGTAGGCCTTAGTGCTGAACCACGTAAATCATTGTCTCATTTATATTAAGCACTTTACTTTCTGTTCTTATTATTCCACGATTGATACTTTACACATCTCGATCGTACGCATCACTAGAATACTTCTCTATGACTAGACAAGGACGAGCCCGAAGGCTCTGAGTCGATGAGTCATCGTTTCAACATAGCATACTTAAGATTCATTTTCCTTTACGACTGTATGAATGAATGCAAACATTGTTTGTGAACATATGGATGCCCTCGTGATTTATGTGTTCACAATCTGGCGCTAGAAACAGGGACTCTGTCCCGGTAAAAGATTTATCTTATCATGTGATTGCTTATTTTCTGGCTCTCCGTGCTATCCTCTAAATGACAGTGTTCGGATTTAAGCTAACCTACGAAATCAATCTTTTAAAACCAATTTTCTGCGTATGGTTTAAAGTTTATTATTCGTGGATGATTTAAAACCAAATTTCCTGTAGATTTATGCTTCTCTTAAAAAGTCATTTATGCTTTCGAGGCACAAAACCCACAGATCTGTGCATTTTCTGAAGTTTTCTACGTTTCCCTAAGACGAATCTTACGGATCCGTGCTTTCTTTAGAATGTTGCATACCTTCCATGTTTAAAATTTTAGGACTTGCGTTCTTCTTAAAAATTTCCATGTTTTTCACTTTAAATGATCATCCCATGAAAGAATTTCTCAGATCTATGAGTAGATCCATATTTTCAATTATTGGATCTGCCTCTCCAGATTTTCGTACAAACTCACGATCCCTTGGAAACTTTCTGTTGAGTCAGACTTTTGGTCTACGCGCTTGGATTAACTTTGCTAACAGAATCTACATGGATATTGGATTTTCGATGACGTTTAAACTGTGCAGGCGAAGAAAGCGAAGATGGAAAACGCGAAGGATGCAGGAAAAGCCAAAGTGTCATCCAAGGAAACACCAAGGACAACACCAGTCATGACACGCAGCAAGCAGAAGGGTGAAAAGCCGAAAGCAACGAACCAGAAGACAGATGCGGCGGAAATCACCTCACAGTCAAATACAAACGATGTAGCAGCGGCAGCTCTCAAGGCAATAGTAGCAAAAGCCGATGAAGCCAGAGCAGTGGCAGCAAAATCCGATGCAGCTAGAGCAGATGCCGCCAAGGCCGACGCCGTGAAAGCCGTAGCAGCTACCCGCGGCCTTGAGCAACGGGAAGGATTTGCGGAATCGTCAATACCGCAGCCAGCCTTCGGGATGCCACCAACGAACGAGCAGAACCAGACTCAGCCAATAGCCCAACCGTTGTTGACAAGAAACCAACTCTTACCCCTGCATGAGGAGCTACAAATAGTAAATATCGAACCCCATATCCCCCTAATCCAAACGGTTGATGAAGATCATACCATGGCCCTTGGGGGACAGGGACGTCTCGGTACCCCAAATCAAGGATCAAACCATTCCCCCCAATTGATGGCAGAGCTTGAGGAGCTAAAGAGGAGCCAAATGGTGTACACAGAGACGGTAGCATTGCTGGCCCGAGAAAACCAAGAGCTCGGAGATAAGATCGCCCAAATCCTAGGAGCAACTCACCAGCATAACGAAGCCCTGCACGAAGCTAACTCTAAAGCACCTGAGCCGAATCAGGATCGAAGAATGGTCGTGACAAATGCAGCAAATCCCGAGCCGTTGAATCGAAGAGTAGCCAGAGGGAATATATCCAGCGATCCAGATTATGTTCCAGAAGATTCAGACTATTTTGACAGCGAAGACCAAAGACCAAGGCGAAACTCAACCAACGATTATAACCATCAGGCAATGGAGGATCTTCGGGCAGAAATGATGGTAGAGATCAAGCAGTTGAAAGCAAAACAAGGGGGAGGAAGATTAGAAGAGGTGATGAGAGAAGCCAACACCATCCCGCTGGTTCCGCGTTTAGCCAGAGCTCTCATTCCTCAGAAGTGCAATATCCCAGCATTCGAGTGTTACGATGGATCCAGCGATCCGGCGGCCCATCTTCGTTACTACAACCGTATGCTAGCACGATGGGATCAGGATGATGCAATCCTATGCAGATATTTCCCTTCAAGTTTGAAAGGATCGGCCCTATCCTGGTTCGACAACCTTCCCCCCAACTCCATCGACTCCTACGACCATCTTACTGAGAAGTTCTTGGGAACTTACATGTACAACAAGGCTGTAAACGTAGGAATGGACAAACTATTCTCATTAGCAATCGCCTACAAAGAGACAACCCGAGAATATACTGACAGATGGCACAAAATTTACCAAACAATAGGGAATGTAGATCTGGTGGTCAGTATTAACTGCTACAAGTGGGGGTTAGATAGAATGAGCCCGCTATTTGTCGAGATTCATGGGAGTGTTCCGACAATCGAGGGAGATCTTCGAGTAATCATCGAAAAGCATGCCAGGTTAGAAGAAATCCAGCGGGAAAATCCCAGAGCCCAGACTCAAAGACCTCATCGAACTAATTCAGTAGAGCAAGCCAGCGGTTCCAAAAGGGGCGGTTCAGCAGAACGACCTAGCGAAGATAGGAGAGGACGAAGGGATGATCATCGAAGTAATGACCGGAAGTTCGAAGACCAAGTTTACACGAAGCTAAACACAAACTACACCCGTATCCTGAGAGAGATCAAGGATCGGGAAAACATGGAGTGGCCATGGTCCAAAGGGAAGCAGCCTCCAAGGACCGAGAAGTCGAGAGATTACTGCGAGTATCATTGCTTCAACGGGCACCAGACCGAGAAATGCAAGAATCTCAAAATCATGATCCAAAAGCTCATTGACGCAGGAGACCTCAAGCAATACATACAGAAGGTAGACACCGAAGATAGGGCCAAACGAAGCAAACAAGTTCAGCTACCCGAGGGTAACCGAACACTCAATACCATTTCCTGTTCCGAAGCTACCGGACCCTCACTGACGGCTCAGATCGGAAAAAAGATGAGGAAACAATTCGAGGACTACTGCGAACTGTACAAAATTGATGGAGTAGAAGTTGACGAACACGAGCAGTGGATGAACGCACCAATGACTTTCGAGGCTGAGGATGCTGAGGAAGACATGGAAGATCACAATGATCCTTTGGTCCTCACACTACTAGTAGCAGGCTGCAATATCAAGAAGATCCTCATCGACAGAGGAAGCTCGGTAAATGTTCTGTTCTATGATACATTCAAACGAATGGATCTCAATGATGAACAACTGATGTCTTCATACTATACCATCTATGGATTCAATGGGGAACCAATAAAGCCGTTGGTTGATATTGTCTTGCAAGTGTACGCAGGGCCAATGAAGGTAGATACTCGATTCAACGTAGTGGACGCACCTTCCCCCTACAACGCCATCATCGGTCGGAGATGGGTGCACAAACTCAAAGGAGTGGCAGCAACCTGTCATCAATACCTTAGGTTTCCAATACCCGAAGGGGTAATGGAAATAAAGGGAGATCAGGTTACCGCCCGAGAGTGCCAAGTTCTACAAAACCAGCTCAATAACGAACAAGATGAGCAGCGGAAGTCTCGAAGGAGTCGAAACAAAGAAGCTGCTAAGGAAAAAGCAATTGATCTTTATCTTGAAGAAATCTCAGGGAAAAGTCTAATTATGGAAAGCATCGTTCTAAACACTGAAGCAAGCACCTCAACAGCTAAGGAGGCCGAAGAACCTACCAAATAGCAATTAAAGAATGTCCCTCTCCTAGGGGAAACAAAACCTACGTTCACATCCGTAGAGCCTGTGAAGGAGATCAATATAAGGACCGAAGAAAAACCGAAGATGATCAAAATAGGGACCTTGATGGATAAAGAAAGAGAGTTAGCTCTTTTCAAGTTACTCATAGAATACGCAGATATCTTCGTGTGGAAGTTAGGAGACATGCCAGGAATCGACCCGAAGATAATCCAGCACGAACTTCGTATAAAACCAGGCATCACACCTTTCAGGCAGAAGGTACGAAAGGTGGCACCAGAGTATCACCAAGTAATTGAAAAGGAGCTCCGTAAATTGCTAGAAGCAGGATTCATCAAGGAGGTCAAATACCCAACATGGTCATCGTTCCCAAGAAAAACAGAGGGGTAAGAATATGTATCGAATTCACCAACCTCAATAAGGCGTGTCCAAAGGACAGCTACCCGCTCCCGAGCATTGATCAACTGGTAGAAGCCGTTGAAGGATTCGAAGAACTATCGTTCATGGATGGATATTCTGGTTACAACCAAGTGGCACTGGCAGAAGAAGATCAACAACACACATCATTCTACACCCCGCATGGCCTCTATTGTTACACAAGGATGCCCTTTGGACTTCGAAATGCAGGGGCAACATACCAGAGGATGGTTGATGCTATCTTCAAGCCATGGATTGGAAGCACTTTAGAAGTCTATGTCGACGATATGCTTTTCAAAATAAAGTTGCTCAAGGATCACCATCAAGACCCGAGGAACATCTTTGAGGCAATGAGGAAGCACAACATGAAAGTAAACCCCGAAAAGTGCACATTCGGCGTCACCTCAGGGAAATTCCTTGGATATCTAGTAACGAAGAAGGGCATCGAAGTAGATCCTGCGAAGATCCAGGCCATCGTAGAAATGCCATCCCCGAAGAACCTAAAATAAGTCCAAAAGCTCAACGGATCACTAGCGGCTCTGGGAAGATTCATCGCCAGGTCATCGGATAAATGCAAACATTTCTTCAATATCCTCAAAAAAGGAACCAAGTTTGAATGGACCGATAAATGCGAAGAAGCTTTTCAAAAGATCAAAGAATATCTAGCTATGATCCCGATTCTACAAAAGCCCGATCCCGACGAGGTACTGGCCCTCTACATAGCGGAGACAGAGGATGCAGTCAGTGCGGTGTTAGTCAAGATGAACACGAAGATAGAGCAACTAATATACTACGTCAGTAAAACTCTCAACCCGGCAGAGAGAAATTACACAAAGATCGAACAACTCATCTTGGCACTAGTATGGGCAACCCAAAAGCTAAGGACTTATTTCTTGACTCACTATATTCGTGTTCCGTGCAAAGCACCGTTAGAGGATATTCTCAAAAGCGCTGGGAAAGTAGGAAGGATATCAAAGTGGAACACTCACCTCGATCAGTTCAACATTATCCATGAAATCCAACATTCCTAGAAGTCACAAGTCTTGGCGGATTTCCTAGCAAATCTACCCTTGGACAACGACGAGGAAGTAAGGGGCGTACCAGAAGCGGAAGAAGGCAAAGACCCAGTCGATGTCCTCGAGCCTTCAAAACAAAGACGATGGGAAGTCTTCGTAGATGGATCAAGAAATAGAGAAGGGGCAGGCATATGCATCGTAATCACTACCCCCACTGGAGAAAGGATCGTGCATACGCTAAGATTGGAATTCAAGGGGCATACCAATAACATCGTTGAATACGAAGCCGTGGTCCATGCTCTTCGTTTAATAATCGAGATGGGTATAACCGAGGTACGTCTGACGAGTGATTCACAGCTGGTCATACGACAGATAAGCCTGGAGTACAATGTGTACGATGAGACCCTCTCGGCATACATGGCTTTGGTCCAAACCCTTGCATCCCAAGTACCTAGCATCAAGTTCCGGCATTTATGCAGAAAATACCTCAAGCACGCTGATGCCCTAGCATACATATCGTCCATGTTGAAAGATGAAAGCATCAAATCAATCAAGATAACAAGAGTATACGAGCCCTAGGTTACTCCTCAGGAATCCCTCGCTACAAATCGTGAAGACGATGTAGGGGATGATATTGCTGACGATGACGTTGGGGAAGATATCGCTGATGACTTTCACGAAGATGATATTATGACAAGAGTAAACGAAGACGAAGACTTCAAAAATAAAGAAGATTGGAGAACCGAAGTCCATATCTTCCTCAAAGAAGGAACGCTGCCTATGGACTTGAAACAGGCTAGAAAGGTGCAGTCATAGGCAGGGAGATATGATCTTAGGGACAAAATTTTACACAAGAAGTCTTTCCTTGGACCGATGTTACGCTGCCTATCGAGAGAAGAAGGGCATCGAGTTTTGAAAGACATACACTATGGAGATGCAGGCAACCATAGCGGGATGAGATCACTATCAGATAAAAAAAAATGCAGGGGTATTATTGGACACAAATAATACGAGAATGTCTAGGAGGTGTGAGGAGTGTTAACGGTTTGCTAAAATAATCCATGCTCCTGCAACGAAGCTGAATTCAGTGGATAGTCCTTGGCCTTTCTCAAAATGGGGCATAGATATCGTCGGACCCCTGATCGAAGGATCGGGGAAAAGACGATTCTTGATTGTATCCACAGATTACTTCAGCAAATGGGTAGAAGCCAAGGCCCTAGCTAGAATTCGTGACTCAGATGTATTCACATTTATCTTCCAAAATATCATTTGCAGGTTCGGTATCCCCGCAGAGATTGTCTCTGACAATGGCAAACAGCTGCAGGGTAAGAACATAGACACGCTCTTCGATACCTTCAAAATCAGGAAGAATAAATCAACCCCATCTATCCTAAAAGCAACGGACAGGCCGAGGCCACGAATAAGACCCTGGCTCTTATCCTCAAAAAGCAGCTGGACGAACACAAGGGGCGGTGGTGTGAACAACTACATAACGTGTTATGGGCATACTGAACAACCTGAAGGTCCGCTACAAGAGAATCACCATTCCTCCTTACTTATGGGGCCGAAGCAGTCATCCCAACGGAAATCATCATGCCAACCACGAAGACTGAAGCATGGGAAAAGAACCTCACGATGGATATGATGCTGGAGAGGCTCGATGATCTGGAGGAAAGAAGAGAAACAGCGCTACAGAGGATGGAAAATTACCAACGAAGATTAGCAAGGGAATACAACAAGAAGGTTAAACTTAGAAATTTTGTAGAGGGAAAATATGTGCTGAGAACTATACCCCAATACCAGCGAGAGAAAAAGTGGGGCAAGTTAGCACCAACATGGGGAGGACCATTTGTTATACACAACATCGCAGGCAATGGATCTTATTATCTGCGTAACTGGTCGGTTGTCAATCCGTCAAAAATAATTTCACTTTCTTACTCACTAAATTTACTTGAAGCACAAGGTAAGGAAGAGTTCGTATCCACAGAGAGGCAATTGTTGTTATGCAATTTTCAGTTTCTAAGGTAACCAAAAATTCATATAATCTCCAAACTATGTTCTATAATTACTCTAGACAAATATTAGAATTAACCTCATGTCTCGGAAAATATCTTAATAAAATCATAAATATTTAGTTTCACCGATATAATTTCCTTCAAATATAATAATCCTAAAGCACTACTTAACCTAAGCACCGCATATCAATCATAAAGCACAAGTAATCAATGAAATTACATATAAATTCTGATGTGAAATTACTAGTCACTGAATCATGCAAAAAATTTCATTATGGTGGCCTTAAAACAATTAAAATTCAACATGAAACACACGAATCGGTAAACAGGGCAGCTATACACACATCAAACAAGAAAGTGGTTATGATGCAAATGAATAATGAGATTTTAGGCTTACCCGTTCTCCCAGAAAAGAGATGATTCCTCACTCAATGTTAATTGACGAACTTTATCGACAGCATCAACTCCCTCCAATATCATAGCCACAACAGGTCTACAAGTTAAGTAAACATCCCAAGAGTTGTAACGAGTGTAACGATTTTCTCCCTCGGGTACACCAGCATTTTCGAAGTGCTTCTGAATGAATCTCTCGTTCACATCCATAAGCCTCATACCTTGGAATGAAACATAGACATGTTGCCATTCAAATTGGATAATCAATTGTGATGAATACTTTGAGAAGAAAAAAAAACAAATCGGGTTTACCTTTCAAAGATCAAGTCCAGATTCTCAAATAAGCTCAAGGTGACCCATAGGGAGGTAAGTAACCAAACCGGGATACCCCAAGAAAAAAACCTCTTCCTTTCGTTTTACTTCGGGTTTCTTATCCGCGTGTTTATCATCCATCCTTGCGTTCCTAGCAAATAAATAATACGGTATTTAGATATGGAAGATGAGGATTTTCAATTGAAGAAAATATAAATCACATGAAATTATAATTGGTAACAATCTATACATCTTCCATTTAATCATCAACGAAAACCCTAAAATCAGTTCGTAGGGGAAAAAAAACCCTAATTCCGTTGTCAATAATCGATATATTACAAATCGCAAAGTAGATAAATCTTGTCAAGAAAAAAAGAAAAACAAAGAAAAAGGTTGAAGGAAGGAATCACCTGATGAGTAATAGAATCTCTTGAGATGGGAGAGTTGCGAGCGATATTTTTTTTTTTTTTTGAAGCAAGAGAAAGAATTTATTGCAAAAAAACTCATGTCATAGCATGAGAAGTGTCTACAGAGATTAAATGGGAAATACCAGGGGGGGATGAACAACCCCAAGAATCGGAAATTCTATCAGTTCTAGCCATATTAGATAGAGCATCGGCTGCTTTATTTCTTTCCTTTGGAACGTAAGAGAGTTTCCAAGTTTTAAATACTGAAAATAATTGCTTAATCTCCAGGATTGTGTACGTATTGAAGTCTTCAATCAATAGTGCTTCTTTCATTGTTAACAGCATCTGCAACAACTTTGGCATCCATTTCAAAGAGAACTTTCTCCGGCTTTAGATCTTTGGCCCACTGCACAGCATACCACAAACCCATACACTCTGTCTATTCTGCACTCCTGACTTCATTTAGATGGATGCACCTTGCTCCGTGTTGTGCACCTGCAAAATTCCTAATGATTAGACCAATACCACCTGACAAATTGTTTGAGTTAAAAGAGCCATCACAATTTAATGTCAGAAAATTAAGAGGAGGAGGGATCCAATGCTCATTCTGACGGTTCACTTTATGTGTGGAAAGAGGGATATTATCCAGCCTGTTTAGATGTTCTTCAATGCAATGTTTGCATTTCTGTATAACAATTTCTGGACAAGAAGTACTATGTTGAAAAACTTTCGCACATCTTTCCGTCCATAAACTCCATGCAACAATAGCTCTTTTAAGTAACTCCTTCTCAGTTATGGCACCGCTGAGTAAGCCGTCAAACCAGTTACAAATCCATTCAGACAAAGAGCCAGCATTGTTAGTTGTCCTCCCAATGACAGAAAACCACACAGCTCTTGAGAAGTTACAGTTCAATATGAGATGTGTGGCAGTTTCAGATTGATTATTACATAGAGGGCATGAATCATCATCACCAACTACTGGAGAATCAAGAGCGTCTTTAGTTGGAAGAAAATTTGAGATAGCCTTCCACAAAAACTGCTAAATTCTTGGTAACAAATTTAGCTTCCACAGTCGTTTATATATTTTCCTCATTCTGTCATCTACCGGCTGAATGAGTGAGGTTTCTGCATACATCTGGTTATAGCAAGACTTAACTGTGAACATAAAGTTTTCCTCCAGCAGCCAGACTAACCTGTCAGGCTGTGACGGATGAATAGAAAATCGTAGAATAAGATCCACCGTCTCAGGGTTAAATAACTCCTCAAGAAGAGAGACATCCCAAGCTGTAGAATTTAATATGAGAAGTTGGTGAACATAGATGTAATTCTGAGCAGTAGTACAGTCTTGTTTTGGCAGTGGTGGATCCTGTAAATCAGGAATCCATCTATGTTCCCATATACAAATAGTTTCTCCATTCCCTAAATTCCAACAGCTATGCCTCTTAACAAATTGAAGTTCTGAATTGATGCTTCTCCATGACCAAGTTGTATTAGTTTTATTCTTTAACTCAAACAAATCACCATCTAGATAATACTTTGCATGAATAGACTTAGACATAATTGAGGATTGATCCGTACAGAGCTTCCAAGTTGACTTAGCTAACAAAGCTCTGTTGAAAACTTGCAGATCACGAAATCCAAGTCCACCCTCAGACTTACGGGTGACAAACTCTTTTCCACGTAACAATTTTCTTTCCTTTATTTGTTCTTTTGTTTCTCCAGAAGGATTGTTGCGAAGAGTTCATCTTTTTAATGGTAGCATCAGGTAGTTTAAAACTCTGCATGTAGTGAATTGGGATGGCATTAGACACATTTATAATCATCACCGAACGAGCCTCTTCTGACATGCTGCTTGCATTCCAAGTAGAAAAGCGACGATTCATCTTCACTTGAAGAACTGAAAAAGGCATCCTCTTGTTTCTTCCAACAAAAATTGGCAAACCTAAATATTGTTCTTCTTTTAGATTCATCTCTCTCACCTGAAGAATACCACTGAAAATTTGACGGGAGGAAGGGCTCATATTATAGCTGAAAAAATAGAGACTTGTTGAAGTTTATTAATTGCCCTAGAACATGAATTGAAATCATTTATAACTTGAAGAAGCTTTCTTGGATGGTCCAATGTTTCTTTGAGAATAAAAGACAATCGTCCGCAAATAGTAGATGATTGATTTTAGGAGCTGACCTTGAGATCTTCATCCCTGTGAGTTGTTTTGTATCTTCACAGTAAGCTAGAACCCTTGAAAAGGACTCCATCGCCAATATGAATAAATATGGAGATAAAGGATCTCCTTGGCGAATTCCACGTGAAGGATTGAAAGCTTTTGTTGGACTGCCATTGAGAAGAACCTCAATTTGTGTTGTACTTACACATTGATGAATGAGCTGACAAAACTTCTCCACAAAACCAAATTTTTGTAAAACATCTATTAGAAAACTCAACTCTAGCCTGTCGAATGCTTTCGACATGTCCATCTTAAGATCTAAATGACCACTGCGATCCTTTTTCTTTTTCATAGCTTGAACAATCTCTTGGACTAAGCAAACGTTCTCAGAAATCAATCTTCTTGGGACATAAGCGGCTTGCATAGGTGAAATTATTCTTGTGATATGCTTCTTCATCCTGAGAGAGATGACCTTAGATATTATCTTATACACCGTGTTACACAAGGCAATAGGTCTAAAGTCTTCTGGTTTACTTGGAAATTTTACCTTAGGGATAAAAGATATTCTTGTTTTATTTAGTTCCTTGAGAAGAAAACCTGAATGGAAGAAAGACTTAACCATATTACACACGTCATGTTGCACTACTGACCATTGGGTTTGATAAAAGCCGGGAGGGAAACCATCCGGCCCTGGACTTGTCCATGGCTCCATAGTCGTTAGGGCGTTGTAGATTTCTTCATCTGTAGGGATAGCCTCTAGGTCTACATTGCCTGCTTCAGAGATAATTGATGGAATATGCTCCAAAAAGTAGTAATTGTTTGTTGGTGAAGAAGTAGACATAATTTTGTGGAAGTGATTGCTGAGTAGGGATTCAAGAGAATCTTAATCTGAACACCAAGTACCATCTGGGGAGAGAAGTGCATCAATCCTATTACGAGATTTCCTTCTGTTGGATCTGATATGAAAAAACTTAGAATTCTTATCCATGTCATTGAAGAATCGGTCTCTTGCTTTTTGTCTATTCGAACTAGCAACAATATCATTAAGAAAGTTGATCTCATTCTCAAGTTTGATGACTTCAGCGGTGTTGCTACCATCCTTGTCTGATTTTTGCAATTGAGTAATGTGTGACTGAAGTGTTAGAATTCTGCCTTCAATGTCACCAAAAGTAGCCTTACTCCAATTAGACAATATGTCTAGTATTTGAGAGCTTATTAGACAAAACAAAAGCATTAGAAACATGAAAACTAGCAGATCAAGCAGTTTTTATTTCTTCGTGGCATTGACTGTTTTGTAGCCAATGTTCCCAGAATTTCCAATTCCTACCAGTTCCTCTATTAGGTTTATAAAGATCAAGAAGAATTGGACAATGGTCCGATCCCCTTTGAGGCAGATTAGTGAGAAGACCATCTGGGAAAGAAAGGGTCCAATCTCTATTAACTAAAGCCATGTCAATACGAGATTTATATTTACCAGTACCATGTTTATTGCTAGACCAAGTAAAAGGATTTCCACTAAATTTAAGATCTATTAGTCCTGGATTACTAATGGCATCAATTACATCCTGAGGCGTAGAAGTTGAAGACTGGAATTCCTATCTTGAGGTTCAATAGTAATATTTAGGTCCCCAATGAGAACCCAAGGAAGCTTAACTGACTTACTAAGGTCCAAGAAACGAGCCCATTGATCTGGTTGATCTTTTTTATAGGGAGTACCATAAACACAAGAGAGGAACCACTATCCTTTGCTAGGGTCATTAGAAACAATAACATGTATCGATTTATCATCAGAGCCAACTAAATCTAGTGAGAAGCCATATTTCCAAAGAAAAAGAAGGCCACCAGCTAAACCAATGGAAGGGACGTGAAATTTATTTGGGAAATCTAAGAAACTAGACAACCTAAGAATTATGTCATCATTTATCTTAGTTTCAGATAAAAAGATAATGTCAGGAGAATGGATTTTGTTTAGATGTTGTAAATGTTGTCTAGTGTCTTTTCTTAGGAAACCCTGACAGTTCCAACTTAGGACTTTCATTCTAAATAACTTAGGGTAACTTAGAGAAATTCAAAAAACGTAAAAGTAAAAGAACTTGAAAAGTAATACTGACAAATTAAAGAAGAGTGGTGAAAGATTGATACCGTAGCAGCAGGGTTCTCGTTTCTATCATGAAAATACTCCTTCTCAGCTTGCACTCCTTCTTCAATTAGATCATGTTCCATTTCACCAGTCCCCGTAATAGATGTTCCTTCCCCAGTATTCTTATTCAGTTTTTTGGCTCTGTGAGATTTCACATATATCATCTTCTTCTGACAAATCATTATCCACATCATTATTTCTGGATCTCTTGAGTTTCCTGCCATCATCATTCTCTTCGGAATTATTTTTTGCCAACTGAGCTTGACTTGCTTCACAAATCAGGTGCACCATTAAATCGATATTGTTTATGGGTGAAAACTATCTCTGCCGGTTTTGGTAATTTGATGTGTGTGGATGAGAAATGAGTCTAAACCTTAAACAAATGCACTACACGGGAGTGCTTGTAGATTCGAGAAATCAATTTGTGCAAATCCGGCCTAAACCAAGAAATGGCCGTTCCAGACTTGTTTCGGTCACAAAGTGAAGGAGATGGGGTTGATCTTAGGGAGGGAAGCGAAGAAGGTGTTGAGATTGTGAAGGTGTTGGCTATGTATGACTTGTATCGAGAGAAAGTTTGAGGCGGCTTGCAGGATGTAAGCTATCAGTTCCGGTGTTTGAATACGATGGTATCAACACTTGCCTCTGTTGTCTGGACTTGTTCTGTTTTTGGAAATAGGGAGGAGAACCTATTTATACAAGTCATTTGAGCCTTACTCACGTCTCTCGTGGGAAGTGGAGGAAGTGGAGTGATGGAGTAGTGGAGTTGTGTGTTAGTGTTACACGACCAGTCTTGCCCACTTCTCCGTCATCTCTAACCGTCCATGACTTACGACACGTTCTTGTGATGGCGCGTTGCACGGTGTAAACCGCCGAGACCAATACCCAAAGTATGTATCCCCCGGTTTGTGACATGACTGATGTCTCGAGTGTGTGGATCGTGGGACCCACGAGTAAAGTAGCATGTAATGCTAGACTAAATAACTAAGTTATTTTGGAAGTCGATACTTGTGAAGTATCGTGTGTATTCTATCGAGTGCGCATCATGGTGTGGTAAAGTGACGGGTGGTGATCACCATGACGCCTCACTGACCAATTAACTCCTGACCGGGGTTGTATAACCAAGCCGGTGAAGTTGGACGGACGAGATGATCTTTCGGACACTCATCTGCGACCGTTGATGGAATTAGGGTTTTTGAAGAGGTGCGCAAGCATCACTCTTCAGCTTGGTCGAATCCAAGCTTGGGATACAATTTTGACAGGGCCGATCGTGCATGTGTGTAGACGACATGACGGTGTAGGTGCCCATACCTCATTGTCTCGTGAAAGTGTGATCTGGGCCACTCAATTTGTCCGGCGAAGTTGAGTGATCGAGATCAATTTGCAACAGAAATCTGGTGCCACAAAAGCCGCGCATCATGGCCACTTCGGGCGCGCGTTTCAAGACGACCAAGCTTGGTCGGTCTTGTTCGATTAGTCTAGTGTAGACGGCGAGCTGGTATACACGTCCATATCTCAACATCCCATAGAACCGTGATCCAAGCCACTCAATTTGTCTGGCAAAGTTGAGTGGTCGAGATTAGTTTGTAATCGGGAGGTGCGACCATGCCTAGTTCGGGCATGCGAATCGAGGCAACCAGGCATGATATGCCTTGGACGATCGGGTGTGGAGATAGATGGGCCCACGGTGGTCATGTTGATGCGCACCGGACCTGCTTAGTCTAATCCTGGACCCTTCATTCGTGCAGGAGAAGATGGACGCTCGTGATTGTTCAAACCCTAATTGGGGTTTCACCGGCCGTGCGTCATGCCTTGTTTGGGCGCACGAACTAGAACAACCAACTATAGTTGGTCCTGACCGATCGGTCATGTATGTAGGCGGGCCCACGGTGTTTGTGTTGACATGTTCTGGGCTCTTTGAATCTACATCTATACCCTCCATCTATGCCTGCGAAGATGGATGGTTGAGACTGTTTTGCGATACATGTAATGTGCCGCAAACCCTAATTTAAGGTTTTTGTCCATACAGCTCTGGTTTGGACGGTTTGGCAAATTATGCCACCCTTTTGCGGAGACCGACCATGCGGGCCCGCGTTGGGTCGGTAGTGAATATTCCAATACCTGCTTGGGGTCATGGATTCAATCTAAGCCATCCAATCATGCTGGTGAAGTTGGATGGTCGTGATCGTTTCGAGACCGATATGGTCGATTCGGGTTCAAATATGCTCAATCGGGCTAGTATAACACACCGAGAGTTGTAGCTTTGTATGGGTATTTCGTACATGCTTCATTATTAATGCTTGGAGATTCGTGTTGCTCACTGAGAACAACACTCGGTCGTCATGCAAGCACCGTAATGAGTACGGGAAATACAAAATTTGGTCATGCATTAATTAATAATCTTCGTAAATTCTTGAGGGTATATGGGATTGTTGCTACATGCTCCAACCTGGATGAATTTTGTGTATTTAATTCACAGAATACTGGGATTGTTGCCACATGCTCTATTCTAGGTGAAATAGTAAAGTGAAGAAGTATTCATCACTTAATAATGGCTTTATCTTTTGCAATATATTAGCGCATAATTTTGGCTTTTACAATTTTATCCTTAAATAAAAATCCACCATCAACATTAAGTCCCCTGCCTAGCACGTAATGGTTACACCATTGTGGGGTAGGCATGAGATGGTGTGATTAAAGACAAAGCTTATGAGACAAAGTTAGATGTTACCGGGAGAGACGGGTCATCCCGTCCTTGGAGCATGTCACGTTCAAGAGGCGTCCGAGCGAGTGTTCCCTAGCATGATGTCGGTCTTACGCTTGATGGACCGTTACGCGCCTGTTTCGTTCGTGGGGCTACCGCACCTGCTTGATCGAACGTGGGCTTGATGTGCCTGTTTTGGTTAATCGTGGGTCCATTGCGTCTCGCTTGATCGAACGTGGGACCGATGTAAGCATGCTTGATTCGAACATGGGCAGATGTGCATGCTTCGATCAAACGCGGGACCACCGTGTGCATGTTTTAAACGTCGGCCATGTCCTGTGCCTACTTTGACCGTACGGTTGATGTACTTGCTCGAGTGTCATCTTGCTACTTCGACCAAACACCGACCCAGCTAGCTTGACTAAACACCGGACTTGATGCTTTGACCAAACACCGGCCTTGCTGTTTGCTTTGCTCGAACGTGGGACCCGATGTGAGAAAGCTTGTTTTTTTTTAAAAATGAACCTTGTGTGCTCAAATGTAAATGTGGGCCCTGTAGAAAGCGTTGAGGCAGCTTCTGGAGCAGGCCCGGGAGAGCGTTGAAGTGTTGGAGCTGAAACGCCTTCTTCTCGGAGAGAGAGCTTTGATTGGGGACTACGTATGCCTTCGACCAATATGGGGTGGGATAAAGTGAGACCGTAGCGTGCACCGATCGAACATCGACCTTGTGTTTCGACTGACCGGCGGCCTGCTGCGTGCGCTGTTTTATTCGAATACCAGACCTTGTGACTTTGATCAATACCGGACTTGAAACTTAAGCAATACCGGACTTGTGACTTGATCAACACCGGACTTGAAACTTGAGCAACACGGACTTGAGACTTGAGCAACACCGGGACTTGTGACTTGATCAACAGGACTTGAGACTTGAGGTACTTGTGACTTGATCAACACCGGACTTGAAACTTGAGCAATACCGGACTTGTGACTTGATCAACACCGGACTTTAAACTTGAGCAATACCGGACTTGTGACTTGATCAACACCGGACTTGAGACTTGATCAACACCAGACTTGAAACTTGATTAATACCGGTGTTTGGACCCAATACCAGCCTTGTGTACTCCAACGTGAATGTGTGTTCTGTCGTGTGTGACTACACATCTCACGCGTTTTTATACAAGTACTGACTCATGTCTTTTATTGTAGAATGAAGAAAAGAACTCCAGTTGAGATGTCTTCTGGGGATAATGCTGGTGCCAAGTTAGGAGGTGTTGACAGCTTCAAAGATATGTCGAACATTGATGATGAGTTGTTCACCGCGCCCTTTCAACTATATGAAAATATCTGTTCCACAAGATAACCCTTCTCCTATCGACTTCAAGGTTTTTCATGCTCGCCGGGCCCTCATGAAGGATGGATGAGACGTATGTTGAGCAATGAGTACATCAAAGATAACTTGACCAGAGCGCAGATTATTGATGTAGCTTGAGTGTTGAAACGGCTCGAGAGGATGTTAAAGTGGTTTCAGTGCGAACGTTGAGGTGGATCCTGGAGAGAGTGTTGAAGAAGGATTAAAGCGAACGTGGGTCCCGAGAGAGCGTTGAGGCGGCTCTTGATTAGACCATTGAAGCGGCTTACGCTAGAGGGAGCGTTGAAGTGTTTCCCTCTTGATTCGATTTACCCTTGCGAATTTCATGCTTCTTGACCTGACCATCTCTCTCATGTTGAAGAATTCCTTGATCGACGGTGAAGGAACTTCATGCTAAGCCTCAGTCCCCAAGCGTGGTTTACATGGTTTGTTCGTAGTGGTTGTTGTCGAGCCAGATATGGAATATCTTAGACATTGTTTCATCATTGTGGGAGTCGTGCATGTGGTACTGGAGTTGGAGTTGACGGACGCGCAGGATGTTGTATCTCGGTGGTTTTCATCTTCACGCTTCAGAACTTTGTTACATGAGAAGGTGAAGGTTGTATCGCATGTTGGTGAGATATATGCCCCTACAAACATTATGAGGCTCTTCATTACTGGCAGGCCTGGTTCTTTCTATCAGGGCATATATTGTTGTAGATGAGCGTTCAACAGCTCCAGAGGATGACCAAAAGCGCGGATTCTCAACATAACATGATAGACATGTACCACTGTCTGATCTTGTTCGACCACCGCCGATAGATCGCCGGATCTTGCTCGATATGACGCGTGGACATCGTTATCTTCTTGAGGCTTCTCCCTTGAGGTATCGGCTCCAGTGGAAGATTGTCGTGATAGAGCTTTGATACGTTGCACCGGCATTCTTTAAACCAAATGGCAGTATGGTATAATAAAAATTTCCGAGAGGAGTTCGAAAAGCTATCTTACTTGCATCATGCTCGTACATCCTTATCTGGTTGTAGCCGCTACATCCATCCATGGAGGAGAACATGCCGTGTCCGCTGGTTGCATATACTAACATGTCGATGTTAGGTAGAGGAGGATCGTTTTTGGAGCGGCACATGTTCAAGTCTCTGAAGTCTATGCAGCACCTGATCTATCCATTTTCCTCGTGTTTGAACTACAACTGTTTAACCGACTTAGATTCAGGTATGACATGTAGATGATGGGTGACCAATTTTCATCTAAATCCGGCATTTCTTCATATCTCCAAGCGAATATGTCATGGTACTCTTTGAGAAGTTCCACGAGCTTCATGCGTTTATCCGTACACAAGGTTGAGCTGATGGAGATAGGCCTAGGAGACTCCTCAACGATTTCAATCTCATCAGTTGTGGAGTTGGTGCCATCTTGCAGCTGTTGTGGAGCATCTAGCACTTGTTCTTGTGGTTCGTTGTTGTTGTAGCATTCCATTGGGTGGAGAGGCGGGTAGCGATCTCCCGCTAATTGATAATGGCGGTGTCGGTATACCGTTTTCCCTTTCTGGTCACGACTCGCCACAAAAGTTCGTTCCCTCTTCGTGTGAACGTGGGTCGTGGCTTCACAGGATGGAGAAGAATGCTTCGTCAGCAAAGATGCATCGTGGGTTTTAGCCCTCAATGATGCAAGCCGGTCTTCTTCCTGAATTGACGCCCACGTGGGGAGTGGGACGTAACGAACTTGTCTGATTCTTTCCGCGGATCTTCTCCCGTATGTGCTGGTTTGGTTTCCCTTGAAGTCCGTCATTGTGGTAGGCTTCCGTACGACCTTGCCTGGGAGAACCTTGGATGTCCTGAGAGTCTTGAGAGTAATCACATTCGAATACGCTCCTGTGTAGATAAGGGCCGTCTTGAACTCTGAATCCTTGATGCGCGCGGTGACATGTAGGGCACGGTCGTGACCTTCCCCTGGTTGATTGCAGCAAAACGTCTCCGCGCGCTGATTCTTCGAGAGGTGTGAAAGTTCTCATAAACTTTCCACCAGAGAAACCGCTTCCCGATCCACCGGCCTATGGTTCATAGTGAAACTATTGACTTGAGGAGGATCGTTGTGAGGATCAGTCCCCAGTGTAGGATTCTCCATGACAGGACCGCTCATATCTGATATCGCTTCTTTGATCAGGTCCATGGAGGTCCGCGCCGCTGAAGTACCTTCTCCGGTGCGTTGAATGCGTTCCTTTTTTGCTCCAGGGGCTGTCGCGACTCTTGTGGCAATCGATCAGTTAATGTCTTAAGAAAAGTGAGTACCTCTTTCTTAGTTGTGGCCATATCCGTTTGAGTCTTAGCAAGAACTTCCTGCTTCTCCATTAAGTCTGCAATGGTAATGGGGGATGGTCCTCCTCTCGTCCCTCCGGCTCCTCGTCCTGATGAAGGAGTGGAAGTTGTTGCTCAGTGACTACGAGAGGTGTTACACTTGATGAGATCTTAGGAATTCTGTACCGCTCCGCTCTGGCGATGGGAGGTGTTACACTTTCGGAACATCTCTGCTTTCTGGCACCGGTGGTAGAAGTGACGGCTCCATAAGATGTATTGACCACGGTAGCTCCAGCGATGGGTACATCGACACCGGGAATGTTATCCACACTAGCTCCATCAGAATTGATTGTTGATCCGGACACGAGTTCTACCATCTTGAAATGGATTGATGATTGAATTGGTCCTAAGATCTACCCTTTTTGAAATTGATAAAATTGAATCGGATTTTGAAGAAATTGACTTTACAACCGAGAGATTAACCTCCATTTGTGGTCGCCAATTGTTTATGGGTGAAAACTATCTCTGCCGGTTTTGGTAATTTGATGTGTGGATGAGAAATGAGTCTAAACCTTAAACAAATGCACTACACGGGAGTGCTTGTAGATTCGAGAAATCAATCGTGCAAATCCGGCCTAAACCAAGAAATGACCGTTCCGGACTTGTTTCGGTCACAAAGTGAAGGAGATGGGGTTGATCTTAGGGAGGGAAGCGAAGAAGGTGTTGAGATTGTGAAGGTGTTGGCTATGTATGACTTGTATCGAAAGCCGAGGCGGCTTGCGGGATGTAAGCTATCGATCCGGTGTTTGAATACGATGGTATCAACACTTGCCTGTTATCGGACTTGTTCTGCATTTTTTGGAAATAGGGAGGAGAACCTATTTATACAAGTCATTTGATCCTTACTCACGTCTCTCGTGGGAAGTGGAGGAAGTGGAGTGATGGAGTAGTGGAGTTGTGTGTTAGTGTTACACGACCAGTCTTGCCCACTTCTCCTGTCATCTCTAACCGTCCATGACTTCCTGACACGTTCTTGTGATGGCGCGTTGCACGCTGCACGCCGTAAACCGCCAGACCAATACCCCAGTATGTATCCCCCAGTTTGTGAAATGATTGATGTCTCGAGTGTGTGGATCGTGGGACCCACGGAAAGTAGCATGTAATGCTAGACTAAATAACTAAGTTATTTAGGAAGTCAATACTTGTGAAGTATCGTGTGTATTCTATGCAGATACTCCATCATGGTGTGGTAAAGTGACGGGTGGTGATCACCATGACGCCTAACTGACCAATTAACTCCTGACCAGGGTTGTATAACCAAGCCGGTGAAGTTGGACGGACGAGATGATCTTTGAGACACTCATCTGACCCGTTGATGGAGTTAGGGTTTTTGAAGAGGTGCGCAAGCATCACTCTTGACTTGGTCGAATCAAGCTTGGGATACAATTTTGACAGGGCCGATCGTGCATGTGTGTAGACGACATGACGGTGTAGGTTCCCATACCTCATTGTCTCGTGAAAGTGTGATCTGGGCCACTCAATTTGTCAGGCGAAGTTGAGTGATCGAGATCAATTTGCAACGTAAATGCAGTGCCGCAAAAGCCGCGCATCATGCCCACTTTGGGCGCGCGTTTCAAGACGACCAAGCTTAGTCGGTCTTGTTAGATTAGTCTGGTATACAGACGGCGAGCTGGTATACACGTCCATATCTCAACATCCCATAGAAACGTGATCTAAGCCACTCAATTTGTCCGGCAAAGTTGAGTGGTCGAGATTAGTTTAGTTTATAATCGGGAGGTGAGACCATGCCTAGTTCGGGCGTGTGAATCGAGGCAACCAGGCATGATATGCCTTGGCCGATCGGGTGTGGAGATAGATGGGCCCACGGTGGTCATGTTGATGTGCACCGGACCTGCTTAGTCTAATCCTGGACCCTTCATTCGTGCAGGAGAAGATGGACACTCATGATTGTTCAAACCCTAATTGGGGTTTCACCGGCCGTGCGTCATGCCTTGTTTGGGCGCACGAACTAGAACGACCAACTATAGTTGGTCCTGACCGATTGGTCATGTATGTAGGCGGGACCACGGTGTTTGTGTTGACATGTTCTGGGCTCTTTGAATCTACATCTATACCCTCCATCTATGCCTGCGAAGATGGATGGTTGAGACTGTTTTGCGATACATGTAATGTGCCGCAAACCCTAATTTAAGGTTTTTTGTCCATACAGCTCTGGTTTGGACGGTTTGGCAAATTATGCTACCCTTTTGCGGAGACCGACCATGCGGGCCCGCGTTGGGTCGGTAGTGAATATTCCAATACATGCTTGGGGTCATGGATTCAATCTAAGCCATCCAATCATCTTTGGTGAAGTTGGATGGTCGTGATCGTTTCGAGGCGATATGGTCGAGTTCGGGTTCAAATATGCTCAATCGGGCTAGTATAACACACCGAGAGTTGTAGCTTGTATGGGTATTTCGTACATGCTTCATTATTAATGCTTGGAGATTTGTGTTGCTCTCTTTGAGAACAACACTCGGTTGTCATGTCGCACCCGAATGAGTACGGGAAATACAAAGTTTGGTCATGCATTAATTAATAATGTAAATTCACGGGGGTATATGGGATTGTTGCTACATGCTCCAACCTGGATAAATTTTGTGTATTTAATTCACAGAATACTAGGATTGTTGCCACATGCTCTATTCTAGGTGAATTAGTAAAGTCAAGAAGTATTCATCACTTATTAATGGCTTTATCTTTTGCAATATATTAGCACATAATTTTGGCTTTTACAATTTTATCCTTAAATGAAAATCCACCATCAACAATATCGTCAGAAACTTCAACACCATAAGTTGTGGCTAACTCTTGAATATGAGTAATGTATTCCTCATTTGTGTATCGACGAATCTTCTAATCTTCAGCTACATTTGCACACTCCTCATCATTATGATCAAAGATGAAGCATTCTTTGCACAAGGTATGCGTTTGTCTCTCCCAATGATAGCGTACCCATGCGACTCCTCCTGCAGCAGTGTTCCACCATCCTCCTCGATGGAGAGGTTTTGATAAATCAATCCTTACTCTAGCTGTAATTGGATTGCCTGCTCCTGGTCTGCAATTTTCTGGGTAGATCGACACTCTATCACCCAACTCATTGACTGCATCATTTACCACAGACGGAGAATGGTGTTCTAAAAGAAGATGTTGAAACTGAACATTCCATTCCTGATGAGTAAATTTCTGGTCTTGCACCTTGATAGATGGGTCATAGATTTTAAGGTTAAGTAAGCATTTGAGGACATTCCATGGCCCTTTCTTGAGAACATCGCGCATTGTGTCTTCGGATGAAACTTAAATAAGAAGATATTTTATTAGTATACATATTTCAAATATATAAATTTTGTTTGTAAATTTTGACGATACGGTCCAACGGTTACACACTATTCGAAAGATATATTGTGACGACTTTTTAATTATTTATATATTATTTAAAATTGCATTTCCCCATAAGACATCATCGTAAGTCACTAAAGGACTAAAAGCTTGCAAATATTTGGACTAAATTGTAAATAATAAGGGTTATTAGTGAAAAAAATACTTTCTATATTTTGGGTACATGTTTAAAATTCACTCCTAATTTGTACCTAGTTAACTCGAGGTAGACGGTGATGTTTGGACTAAATCTGGATCATCTACTTTTAGAAAGTATCTTTGAGTTTTGTTTTTTAAATTTCTCATTTGTATTTTTCCCTAATGGGAGATTTGAGGGATTTGATTTTTGCATATAACAATCGTTTTATCGTTTACTTATTTTCTTTCCCATCCCATTTGTTCGGAACCCCTCATTTTTTTCCACCTAGCAGCGTTAATGGCGTTTTGGCACATTTGTTTGAGACCCCTCCAGTGCGGATGTTCGATTTTCTTGAAGTTGTACAACGATTAAATTAAAATTCTAAAAAATGAAAATTATATAGTCATATAGGTACTCTTTTTGTTCATTTAATGGGGTTTGGTTTTGGTTTAGAAAAGATGAAAACCATTAACTAATGGTTGGTTTGGTTTAAAAAAGATGAAAACGAGATTAATGGTTTGGTTTTGGTATGATAGAGAAAATAGAACCAATAACCAATGGTTTAGAATATTGATAAAAAATAAAATCATTGATTAAATTTTCATTAGAGATGTCAGCTGCCATTAGTTAAATCTTCTTTTGATCTCTAGATTTAGATTAAGCTTTAACTACTCTTGATATTCTTTTAATTTATTTTTTGTCTCAGTAAATTTTTGTAAACCAATACTATTTTTTCTCACGTAAATTAGTATAATTTTTTTTTTTTTTGACATAATTATTAGTTAACCAAAACCACCTGGGAAAAACCGAAACCGGCTGGAACCATTTGGAAACCTAACCAATGGTTAATGGATTGATTTGGTTTCAATTTTTAGAAACCGATAGTATTGGTTTCGGTTTTGGTTTGGCTTGAAACCGAACCAAAACCGACCATGAACACCCCTAGACACAGTACACATTACTGAGTGTAAATACACGTGAATATTGCACGTGCCCGTTTACTCCTACAGCTGAGAAAAATTTTGATCCCTCTTTTTCCTCATCATCTTCTTCATCGCCCAAAACACAGATAGACAGAGCGAGAGCGAGAGCGAGAGAGAGAGAGAGTGTGTGCGCGTCTGCGAAGAAAGAGGAGAAAAGACCGAGAACTAAGGAGAAAAAAATACAAAGATCAAATTGAAACCCTAATTTTTCGGATTTCCATCATCAAAATATCCAGTCGTAAGAAAAATCTTGATTTTATTTTGTGTCTATCTTTATCCATTCGATTAATTTCTCCAATTCCAAAAGATTTTTCTTCAATTTCTCTAAATCTCTGTTATTGGGCACTTTCAATTTTGATTAGCTTTAGCCGTAGTTTTGGATCGTTCGATCCATTTGATCTGGATCGGACGATTCATTTGATTCACTGCGAAGAAAAGAATAAAGTCTTACATGCAGATCATGGTTCCGAAATTGAATAAATCCTTAGATTAATAGTGCTTAGGTATTACTTCATTTATTTCCTTGTAATTTGGAAACAACAATCTTGTTTTGATTTGAATGAAATCTTGGTATTAAATGCCCAAATCTGTACAGTTTTCAAATGGGGTCTTTCTTTTGATCAATTTTTAGCACATGTCTTGGGGCTTAATTTGTGTTATAATTGCCTTTTTGCAGATTGAACTTGAAACCAGCGTTTATTCGTATTAGCAGTAAGTACATTTTATGGCTTAATTGTACTTCTATATTGTGTTTCTTCAGTATCAGTCTCAGTATGAAGTACTTTACTATCATTCGGAATTCTGCTCAAGTTATTGAATGCTTAATTTTACTCTATATGGAAATAATTGCATTGTTCTTTTTTTTTTTTGTAGCATTATGTGATACCTATTGTTTTGTTTTCAGTTAAAAAACTTGCATAAGCTATTGACTGAGTTTTCTATAACATTATTTTTTGGTTGTGGGATTTTGAGAGCTAGTTTTGGAAATGAAAGTGTACATGTTATCCTTCGAGAATGGAGTTAAGATTATGTTATTGACGAATGGAACCACTCTATTTTAAATTGATGGAATTCTTTTGCCCGCTTGTCCTTTCTTGTTTTTTTTTTATTTCCCGTATGTTGGGTTTATTGTGGATGATCTAACAGTATGCACATTGCTGTGCCGAGTGAAAATCATGTAATACTGGTCTACGTTGATGCATTGTACACAAAAACTCACTTCACACATGCACAAATCAGGCAATATGGTCAATTCATGATTGAATATCAGAATGTTTAATCCTATAAGCTTACAGATGCTGCAACATCACATTTTTTAGTCAGCATGAGTTTACCATTAAAGAATTTATTCATCAAGTCATATGTCATAGGCCAAGTTTTTTAATCACTTGATTTTATCTATCTTCAATTTTAGGCTAGCTTTATTCTCTTGGAACTGGCAACTGTTCTCAACAGAAACATTTACCTATATTTCAGGTTGGTTTACCAGATCTTGTTTCTTCGCAGACAATTCAGTTTTCTGGTTTATGATGTGGTTATTTTTGCATATTATTACTCTTCCCTATTCCTGTGTTCCTGACCTGCTATTAAGGTTTTAAATAGTTATTTTGATTCTTCGAAGATAATCTGGGCCCTGATAGTATATTGCTGGTACATTACATATTGGAGATTTCACGCCATTTAACTCTCATAAAGTTTGTATACTTGTCGTTTATTGCAGGTTATATGGTATCCAGCTTAACAAAGTTACACTAAAAGACTTCCACTTACCTATTCATGGTCGTATAAGAATTTCTTCCAGAATTTGGATGTCCTTTATGGGATGAGAAGTGAGGCGAAATGGTTTTGTACTCTAAAGCTCTAAGAAGATGGAAGAGACAAGAGAAGATGCCGGGTCATTGGAACCAGGGTCATCTAATGCTAACTGGTGGCCGTCAGGACTTATGGACAAATTGCGATCTGTTTCTCTGGCTCAAGAAGAGAGTTTGAATGGTAAAGAAATGTGCAATGCTGACCGAGATGACCTGTCATTGCAAACGGCGTCACAAATTCTCTGGACCACAGGGACGCTTTCTGGAGCAATTCCTAATGGTTTTTACTCTGTCATTCCGGTTAGTAATAGGGGCTTATGTTGCTTTCCAAAATTGATAGTTTCTACTTAAAGACAAGAAGAATTGTTTCTTTAGTAATGCATTTTGCTATAACCTATGTTTTTACTGACCAAATGTATTACGGAAAATAATTTTTCTCGGCGTTGCAAGATCTTAGTTACCGTAAACTAGTTTTTTATTTCTTCTGAAGCATGAATCTATGATTTTGTTTGGTTGGTTGTCGAGGATTTGAATTCATTGTCTGAGAGACATGCTTGGTTTCTGATAGAATTGCTATACCCTCAGGAGAAAAAACTCAAGGAACATTTCGACCACATTCCTTCTCCAGAGGAAATTCATGCTCTGGGTTTAGAAGGTTTCCGTGCCGATATTATCCTGGTTGATGGTGAGAAAGATAAGAAACTATCCCTGCTAAAGAACCTAATGGTGGCCTCCGTGCGAGGTTCTAACCCAGCTGCAATGATCAAGAAGATTGCTGGACTGGTGAGTTATTTATGCCCTTTTAGTTATGCAGCTCTATTTTGTCATTCACATTCATATATAATGAGACGTATTTCTTTCAATATTAATATACGTTACCGTTGAAGTTATTGTTATACGGGGTTGACTGCGTATAGTTTAACTTAAAAGTGATCTGCGTAATCCTAGTCAGGGGGCTGAGTATGAATTCTTTTAGCAAAGGTCAAAAGTTATGTGGAAAATAGCTGCATAGGATAAATGCTTTATTGTTCTTTTGGTGTCGTTGACATAAATATCGTTCCCATTTACGTTGATAGTAACATAAAAAGGTAAAATAATATACACTGGTTTCAGATATATAATTGGAATTTGGAGGCAACATTTTTGGCAACGCTAAAAGCAGGAACACTGGAGCATAATCTGTAAATCTTAAGTTATGTAAACTTAAATTCATATTATTTCCACCTTACGTATACACAAAAATTCAATTTCTAAATTGGCGTGTCCACTTGCCATTTAGCGCTTAGGTGAACATATACTATATTATATATATGAAATATTTGATTAAACATTACTTGATTATTAATGGGCCCCACTAGTAATTCAAATGTAAGGTCTATTATAGGCAGCTTATACTTGCTATCCTCCTAATACATACCGTAACTTGGCTTAAGGGGGCAAAAGTAAAAGGTTATGATATATTACTATATTACTATATTTGTAATAATGTTTAAACTGGCACCACAAATATAACTGTCAATACTAGGTTTGCCCCATTTTGGCTCAGAGACTTGAGATGATAGGTCAGCCTTTTCAGATCCTTTCTGGATTAGTGCAACGTTCCATTAGGTTCGTATTGCTTTCACTGAATTGTATGTAGTAGTTTTTTTTGCATAGCAACTTAATTATTTCTTAAGATCTGTATAAGTCTTAGCAGCCTTTTATTGTTAAAGATACAAATAGGATGGGGTTTCTCTTAGTGTCTCATATTTTTCTCAAGACGGTTGCCATTAGATTGAATAATTAATCTTGTAGGAACTTTGATTGCAATACGTTCAAGATATCTTTATTAACTAGTGAACTTCCTAGAGCTAGTATATCAGTAATTAGTTCTATGACTTACTCAACATCAATCATTCAATATACATTAATGATATTTCTTATCAACGTTCGTTAGCCATTTAAAGATCTAATAATGGACCTAAGTTTGATCATGTTTTTTTTTTCTTAAATAAAATTCCACATAATCTATAGGCACCTTGACTTTTGTAGTAATTACAGTGTATGGTAACTTACCCTCATGTGTATCACTTGTTTTACGCTCACCGCTGATAGCAGCAGAGTATTATGTTTCGAACATGAATTTTGCTGGTTGACCAAAAAAAAGTGCGAAATAGTTTTCTGGCTGTGTTGCAAGTTGCAACGATACGGATACGGTATCGGATACAAGATACCAATACGCTACTATGATACACCAACTTGAAAAACTAAAATACGGCGATACGGCATACTCAATATTGATCAGTAGTTTAACAAGAATATATTATATATAAGATAGAAACTTAACAAAATACATACATGTGTTTGCATGATTAAAATATAATTTGTATGATTAACCTCACTGAAGAGAGAAACAGTCTGGATAAGAAGGAAGAAAGTCTAGAGCAAGATCAGTGGACAGATTCAGAACTAATATTTTGTCACTATGGTTAAAACTTCTCATAGAATCTAGTAAAATATCTAAATTTTCTAATATTTAGTCAAAGTTTTCTAACTGAGTTGTATCTTGAAGCATTGGGAGTATTAGTACGCGTATCCGTGTAAATACGTATCGATACGGCTGATTTTTTTTTTTAGGCGTATCGTTGTAACACAATTTCTGGTAATCCACCTTCAATGTAGAGAACTTACACCTTGTTGCTGTTAAGTCCATGACCCCATATCTTAGAAAACTAATGAGAAATTGTTGTTAAGTGAATGAGTCATACCTGCTATTACAGTTATACTTTATTTACATATCTACACTTCCTTGTTCAGGTTTCTGACTTCTATAAGCGACCAGCTTCTGAACTAAGTCCAGCAAAAGCTTCACTTGAAGACAACTCTCATTTTTCGGAGAGTCGAGGTGTGCAGCTTTTAGGACAGATAAAGAATGGCTTATGCCGACCACGAGCTATCCTATTCAAAGTTCTTGCAGATACTGTAGGGCTTGAAAGCAGGCTGGTGGTGGTAAGCTTTATCTTTTTTTCCCCCCTTGGTAAACTACTTACGTTATTCGTATATTTCTTACTCTCAGTGATTTTGCAATTTTCTATTTCTCAGGGTTTACCTACTGATGGTGCAATTGAACACACAGATTCATATAAACATATGTCTGTGATTGTAGTGCTGAATTCTGTGGAGCTACTGGTTGATCTTATGCGTTTTCCAGGTCAACTAATTCCATATTCGAGTAGGGCGGTCTTCATGTCTCATATATCTGCTGCAGGAGAGAGTGACTCCGCAGAGAATGACTCCTGTGATTCACCTCTTGAACCAAACAGTCCTCTTTATGGATTTTCAGATAGAGCGGATGTTGAAGGGTAAGTTGATAATTCCTTGTCTTCACATTTGAGCCTTGTTTCTTTTTTAACTGTCCTTGAATGCAGAAGTTTTGTTTTTTTCGTTTTATAACTAGCTAACCTTGTGCATCTTATGTATATAGTAATGGTAACATATGTTTGGAAGGCTTTTTTCCAAAATCTGAGTTCACCTATTCTTGACTTTCTTGAGTAAACACTTTCTCATACTAAAGTTTATCTGTGCTCTATTTTGCCCGTGGTTTTCTGTTACTTTCAACTTATTGTTACATGGAAATAAGTTGGAAGGTATATGTCTTATGATGGATTGGATAATAAACAATGCTCCAAATTGGGATTCTGCCGAGTATTAAAATGATCATAAAATTAGAGGAGCGTTATTCACCTTTCTTGGGGTGGTATAACATATAAATTTCTACTGTATATTCTAGTGACTCGTGTAAAGCATCTTTATTAGAACTTCTCCGGTTTTTGAGCTTTGATATTGTCGACACGCGTAAAAATAATATTGGTCTATATTAGGTCATGTTAAAGAGGGAAACCAGCTTGTAAGTTGTTGATCTTTTATCATCTGGACAAGAAAGAGAAGTCCTTTTTTTTTTTTTTTTGAAAATCTGGAATAGCACGGGTTTTAAGGTGGAGAGGTATTTTATTTCCTTAAAGCAGATTTTGTGACTGGTGTCATTTATGGTGAGTATGGTACCTTTAGTCCGAAATGATAATTCCCCTTTTCCGTTTCGATTTTTATTTTGAAGATTCTCCTGTTGGATGAGATCCTTAGGTCTAAATGAGCACTAAGTTGACCGTTTCACATATCAAGCTCAAGTACATCTCTGCTCATCCAATTTAATGTGGTTTCAAGATCAGTTCTAGGATCCTTTAGTTCTGAGGTACATTAGACAAACAATCTAGCCCGAGCCATGGTAATTGTGTCAAGGACACTAATCTTGTCACTCTCTAGCGTCTTTGCTGAATTTCTTCTTAGGGTTGTATTTCTGTAGATTGAGTTGAACAATACTTTCATAAGATAGGGCCTTTTCTCTGATCTAGAGCCAGGACTGCGGTGAAGGCTATAGGTAGGGGAAGGGGGAGTTATATGGAGTTTCTTGGGAATATGCACTGAACAATACTTTCATAAGATAGGGCCTTTTCTCTGATCTAGAGTCAGGAGTGCGGTGAAGCTATAGGTAGGGGAAGGTGGGTAATAGGGAGTTTCTTGGAAATATCATTGGTTTTTACGCATGGAGAACTAAATCCTAAATTTTGCTATCAGTCTTAGAGCCACAATAGTATCGTTGTTTTCGTGTCCTTAGCTGTTAGGTTCAACTTACTGATATAACAATATTTCTGTTAGCACATCTAAGAACTAGAACCATTGATGGTGCTTCTTTAATACAAGACAGTCGGATGCAAGGACAACTGGAAGAAATAACAATTTGAGGGTAACCATATCAAGGCTGCTCTGGGAGAATTTTAGATATTTTTCACTGGGAAAAAAAAATCCAAGATGCAGAGAATTTTCCTAATATTGAGTAGTTTCTTGCTATAGTATCCTCTCGATTATGACGCCACAACAATAAGGTTGTATGGCAGAAAAGCAGTGACATAATATGATAGTAAAGAATCCAATCAATCTTATGTTACATTAATCTTGAAATAAATGAGAAGTGGAATCTTTACTGTAACAAAAGAGCTGAACTGGTTTTATGTTGGATAATTTCTGCCTTCCTTACTTATATGGAAAATATTTTGATCATCTAGATCTTTTTGCCGTGCTCTGATTATCGCTTTATTCCTTTATAGTAGTCCTGAGCAAGATGATACCCTTCATTGCTTATACCAACGAAAAATCGAAGCATCTAGTGTATCAGGTTCTCCAGCACGTAATATAATGTTGCGAAGAACGACCTCCGGTGAGGGAAAGCTAAGGTAGGTTTAAATATTTTCTAATGAATTTATTAGAAGTAGTATCCAATGCATATTATGCTATTAGAGTTTCCAGCTTAGTACCTGCATCGCTGTCAATTCTAACGCTGTTTAGTTGTTGTGATGTAATTGTTTTTGATTTTTTTATTTCACCAGTTTATCACATAGTGATCCCAACATCGCAAACAATATTTGGCGTCGTAGTCGAAGAAAAGTGATCGCGGAACAACGGACAGCTAGTTCAAGGTTTTACTCTTTCATCGTCTACTTGCCTTGGCATGTTATTCGGGATAGAAATTGTACTAATCTCCTTGAAACTTGCTTATTAGTTAGTATTGCGCTATGTGCTGTTGGATATCTATATGATAAGAGGTTTACAAAACTTTATAGGTTCAGCTACAGAGTAGTAGGAGCAGGACTTGTTTGGATTATCTGTACGTTGCTCAGTTAGTCTATTAAGGAAACGCCATGTTAGTGGGAATGTTAATATTCACACTGCAAGGGACTTGCCATTTCCATGTGGTCCTTAGGAAGTAGTGTATTATAAGCCGAACTTGACCAAAATTAATAAGCTCCTTTCTGTAAACAGATTCAAGTTCCAAAGTTACTTGGGCTTTGAGGTACTCATACTGACACAGAGATAACACCCCATTAGAAATTCACATAACTTAAAATAGTAAAATCAAGCTCACAGTGATCGTATGACTGAAGTTAACTGGGTGTACATCAAATTATGTTTTTTTTTTTTTTTTTTGTAGTGGGTTAGGTTTGGTTATGTTTTCTGTTAAGCTGCATTAATCATTTAGTTGGTGCATTCTACCAATTATCAGATTCCTCTAGTAACACCGTGATACTGTCTCCCACTTAACCACTAGCCTCGGTATGATCTGGGTTTCCGTAGAAGATATCATTCTTCTTAGGAGGTGTCCAAAGCTACGTCTCTTGCCTGATACAGACCATGCGAGGTCCTTAATTCATATTATTATGAGATTTTAACCTTGTTGAAAAGCTCTGCTTTTTTGTTTTTTTGCAAATGCTTTGTTATTTTTCAAATTGGTTTGAATCATAGGGTTTAGCTTATCTATTTGATCTATTATAATTGATGCCATTCTAATATCTTGAGTATGGGCGTTGTACCTATTAGTTTTAGTGCTTTAACCTTTTCTTTATCCCTGTACCACGTGAACATTTTATTATTTCTAGGAGGAAGATGGAGCGCTTAAAAAAGAGTCTTTACAATCCTTGATTCTTTCAAATTTTTGCTTCGTCGCGTTACTGTGTAGTTGGATAACGTACTCCACTCAAGTCTGATCCTATTACTGTTTGCCCAACTTTATACATTCTTTTGGTCATTCGGGTTTTACTTTTATTTTGTTAGCATCCTTAGTCTCCAAATTAAGCCTTCCCAATCTGTTGTCCCAGTAATAAGATACTACTATTATCTCTTTGTTCAGTGTTGCTTTATTACTTCCTCAGATGAAATGTCGTGTAAGTTCTACGCTCCTATGTTTTTGGCTATTTTGTACATCTCTGGTCATGTGAGTGAGTTGTAGATTGTTTATTTTTCGTTGCTGTAGCCTTATGTAGTAGTCTTCCAAATTCGTAGATAGCTTATTCTGCCCAAGTCATCAATTCTACTCTTTATGGGACTGCAACTATATCATGAGATTTCGGAATACAGTCATGGTATATTATCCCTTTTATAGCCCTGTGCTCCTCTTTTCTTTTTTAAGTTTCAATGCTCCTACTTCTTGGATTAGAACTTCAGCAACACAATCTAATGTAAAGTTTAGCATTGGTTTCTACCATGTGAAAATAATCAGCTGCATTCCTTCATGTTCCCCTCACTTACAGATGACTTCAGGTGTAAACAAGCTTCGAGCTATGACAGTATTTGACAACATTTTATCTCCAGAATGTAGCTTCATACTAGGAATCATGTTTCTGGGCCTTTTTGATTCTGCAGGCATGTCATGTGGTTTGGAGTTTTTGGTACAATAGGTCATAGTATGTTATATCATTCAACATTGGTACACCTAAGAACACATCTGACCACTCAATCACCTTTGTCAAAAAATGTTATATTAGTTAAAAGTAAAGATACTAACCCAGGTAGGGGCACCAGAGTAACATGTACATTTTGTACTCAATTTGTATCTTGTATTGAATCATTGTAAAACTTCCTTGTACTTGTTTTCTGATTACTACCACCTTTTTGCAGTCCAGAACACCCCTTATTTCGAGGACGTGGACGTTCCATGCTCAGCGGCAGTGGTAGACAATCATTTAGAGAATATGCAGATGATTTAACTCCATCAAGGTTATCTTCTGTACAATATATTTCAATCTATAACTTCTCAGTCCTTCCATATATATATATTATATACATATTTTCAGGAAAATTTGGCGATAATGTAATATCATTTTCATAACTTTATAATTGTCTGTGTTACTGCAGTATCTCATTTCATTTCATATTTAGTCATGTTTGTGTAACACTTTTCTGGTTTTTGCTGCTTTACAATTCTCTGCGCTTCCCTTCTATGTAGATCTTCTCATACTTCACCAAACAATTTCTCTGAGCTTTTCCAAAGCATAGCTCTACGATACAATGAGCCATTTTGCTGTTATGGTTCAGTTTTTTGATCCTTGAATGCATGGATAAGCCTTACAAGATTGTGTTCCCAAGTGAAAGGTTATTGCTTTTGTTATGTAGATATTCACCAGAATCAAGTAGTTCAACCTATCCTTAAGATAATGAAAGTTGCTTTTCCAACCATCCATACGAAATTGAAATTTATTTTCCGCTTGTGTGGATTGTTAATGGAAGTTGTGTGGCACTGTGGTATCTTCTCTTTCTCCGCCACATCCTTTTTATATAGTTGTTGCTTTATTTATGGACATTCACCAGATTCTCAAGTAGTTCAGCAGATCCTTCATATAATTTTTTGTCATATTTGATTTTTACACTCTTTATCGTTATGTCAGTTTTAGGTTCATTGCTGTAATTCAGACTTGGCAAAAGCTCTCTCTCTTAATGAGTTACTTAGACTTGGGGTTGAATAACTTCCACCTGCCAACATGCCTATGGTCATCCCTACCATATTGCCAGACTTTTCCCCGCCCGAGTCTTGCTAAGTACTATTCCACACTTTTATAATGCTGATGGAAACATCACGTCAGATTAGCAGGACTTTGAGTTGAAAGAAAGGATAATTACAGGACTTTGAGTTGAAAGAAAGGATAATTACTAATCTTTCCAATTTACTGCAGTAGCTTTTAAGGATGTCTGGCATAGGTTATATTCTGAGTTCTCTGTAGTTGGTTTTTTTGATGACATCCAGTTGCATTATAAATCTGTGATGTTACTGCTTGTATTTTCCCTCGGCCATCTCTTTTCAAGATTTTGCAGTGGATGATGACAGTATCTTAATTTTTGTACTTTGGTTTCAGTTTTCGAAAGGGTTAACATTCTTTATTGTGATTGTATTCTAACATGGCGAAACTCTTCTCTACGCCTATGGATCTACATTATCTTTTTGGTATGAATTAAAGTGCTATGAACTTTTGCAGGTCAGATGGTACCTCAACGTCAGAGACTCGTAGAATTAGAAGGAGAAGCATCAGCATAACTCCAGAGATTGGCGATGACATCGTAAGGTTGATTTTCTATCCATCTACTACCTTTTACCCAAGTTTTTGCTACAGTGAAACACTTACCTTACTAAAAAGCTCTTTAAAAAATCTGCTGGAATGCATTGTATATAGATCCAAAAAAGCCATCAATAACTATGTAGAAAGACGCCACCTTTGAAGCAGTTTAGGTGATGTGTCGTTATCAGAGTTTATCATTTTAGACAGAGAAATCAGTAAAATGCTTCAGTATTTTTGGAGCTTTTCTGGGTCAATGGGTTAATTGCCAGAACTTACCATACCGATTTAGGCTCATTTTAGTACAACCATCAAAAAATTTTGTTTGACTGCTGATCAGTGGATAACAATCATTAGATTTGGATTCTGTATTATGGTAATTGCAAAGTCAAAAGGAATTTTGTTCGAGTTCAGTATGCAGGTTATCCTGGGTGTAAATTGTTGTCAGATTTGGTGGTGGTTATTCCTGTTGTTAAATCGATTACATAATCAAGTTATCTATACAATGAGAAAGTCAAAGTATGAGTAACGACTGAAATTATGTACCTGACATTCCAAGGATCTGTTTTTTAGCTGCAGTTTTCTGTGAAATGGGATATCTATATCTTGTTCATGATGACTGTCTTTTGTCGCTTTTAGTTTTCTATGATGATTATTGTCTATTATCGTTTCTAGTGCTCACATCACATGTCCAATGAACAGGGCTGTGCGAGCTATGAACGAAACCTTGAAGCAAAACCGACTGTTAAAGCAACAAGGTCATGACGGATCAGTTTCTAACTCCCCAACTAAACTCGATAGTCCAGATCTCCACAAGAATGTACGTATTTCTACTCTGGTTGTCAGCGGTTGCATTACAAAATACCCATGCTTCTTCCTTTCTATTGGCATGATTTTTTTTTTTCTTTTCTGTCTGTATTTTGTTTTATTTCTTTCACTACTCAAAAGATATTACGAATTGACATCAACCAAAACCCCACCTTCCTTTGTTTTTCTTAATTGATTATGGAGTTAAATCCAAATGCAAAGCCCTTCAACCGCTGCCACCTATTTGTTATAACCAGCTTGAAAGTATAAAACTTGCAGCACGCATACCTTACAGTAGGATTGACCTAGGTTACGAAACAGTAAAGACTGGAGCTTGACCTCATCGTTTCGTATATGGGGCTATAGAATTAAGTTGCATGCACTAACTCTCTCTCTCCATCCTTGGTTTCGTTGTGTCCAACTATGTCCCGAGGATTGCACTTATAATCAAGATAAGACATCCTGAAAACTTTCTGGTAAAAATTCACTGATAACGCTGATATCCCACCTACAGAAGTCTAGTAAAAATGATAAAAATATAGGGATTAAACCATGAATGGTGGAATTTCCTTTTTGATACCTTGATGTTGTATCGAAACTTTCCTGTTGAATACATTTTTTAATAGTTAATACTCTCAATCGGACATTTCACGTTGAGAACAGAAATTTTCTTATTTGTTGACTAAGTTTAGAGTCGAGTAATTGTAGATATGATTGGATGCAGATTATGTATTTTTTGCATAACTCTTAATAACAGGAAATATTTTGATTAAAATTTTTAATATGATGAGCAGCTTGATATGGTGCTTAAATTATTTTCTGTATCAGTTACCAAATTTTAGTTTGGATGAGCGTGATAAAATATCAAGTGAAATATCTGGTAGATATAGTCATCCTGGAAAGCAACCAAGTTCGCAGACGGCAGTATCACTACCTTCATCTCCTCGTGCGTTTAGAGGCCATGATTCTGAGAGAAGTGCGCGTCCGCATTTTGTTGGAGATGAATTTATCTCAACATGGAACAAGGTGCTAGAATCCTCGACATTTCTTAACAAGCCTCTGTTACCTTTTCAAGAATGGAATATTGACTACTCGGAGTTAACTGTTGGAACTCGTGTTGGGATAGGTAAGCATTGTTCTTTGAAGGGTATTCATAACTCAATTAGAATCTGCATACCGTTTCACATGTATGTTTGTTCTGAAAGAACGATCTTACTAGTTCAATTAGAGGCGGTACGATTGCACTAATTCTAGTTGACATTAGTGGACATCTCGGTCCCGAGTCCCTTTCTTGTATATTAGTTGTCATCTAGGTAATGGTATTGATTTAAAAACAGAACAAGATAAACTCCAGGAAAGCCCTTTCTCTTCTGTTCTTTCCATTGTCAGCTCCTACTCAGATAAGATAATCATTGTTTCAAGCTGAGATACCATGTTTATTTTTATGAGCTGAAATACCATGTTTATTATAACTCCAATGCCATAATGGCCTAACTAGTTTCTAGATCACATACTGTGTCTCGTCATATCCATATGCAATAATGATGCGGATACGTGTGTCGCACACGCTAAGCCGGTATAGAACAAGCCACAAATGCGAACTCGACTTGGCACACATATAATTACTTGTTCTGTTTTTATGTGACCCACTTTTCAGTATTATTTTTATATTCCATCTGAAAATGCTGCAATTACATGCCAGACGTTTCATATGTAAATACATAGTACGTACTAGTGCACATAAGAGACACACTCGGCATCTATTATCAATATGTACAAATACCCAAAAGCTCCTCCTACGGGCTTACTTACATATAATAGAGGAGTTCGACGGCGTAACTCATGTGTTAAGGAGAATGAATCTTCGTATATTATGACTATGGGCTATCACCGCATTTCTGATTAGTGCTCAATGTTCTCCTGTGCTTAAGTACCTGATTTGCAATGTCTCAGGAGTGCAAGGGCTATAATTTATTATTTGTTCATGTGTTTTTGTTGAAGGACCATATTTTCTAGTTTCTATTTAACTTTTCCTATCTGATTTTAGGTTTCTTTGGAGAAGTTTTCCGCGGAATCTGGAATGGGACAGATGTTGCAATAAAGGTTTTCTTAGAGCAAGATTTGACTGCCGAGAATATGGAAGACTTCTGCAATGAAATCTCTATCTTAAGGTATCCTTTTGTTTGTCTTTTGGCGAATCTGTGTATTCCATTTTTCCTACTCTGACATAGCTTTTCCTTCTTTTCTGCAGCCGCCTTAGACATCCAAATGGTACTTTTCTACACTTAAAAGTGGCTTTTTTTTTCTCCGTATTCTCCTTCTTGTAAAAGCTGTTCACGAGGGTTATGTATGATTCAAATGTATGGTTATCCTTAAATACGTAGCACTTCTTATGAATAATTTAACCAGTCCCTTGATCATGTTTCATGTTTCTTTTCTATTTTATACTGCAAGGAGAAAATACTTATTACAGAAGGTCTTACTTGTGTAGCTACTATCTCTTCCTATTTCTGCAGTTATCTTGTTCCTTGGAGCCTGTACAAGGCCTCCTCATTTATCAATGGTTACGGAATACATGGAGATGGGATCCTTATATTATTTAATACATATGAGTGGGCAGAAAAAGAAACTCAGTTTGCGCAGGAGATTAAAAATGCTCCGTGATATTTGCAGGTGTGTTCTTAGATTTCGATATCCTTAATTTTTAGACTTTTCAGTTGGTAACTACTTGTTACTTCAATTTTCTTCTTGGGGTCATTTTGCGTTTCTAAAGTTCTCATGCTCACCTTAAATTCAACTGACAATCACATTCTTTTGTTTAAGATAAGTTGTCATATTAAAATGATTGAATATCCAAAACCTCCATGAACATTGAGTTCCCTGGGGATCTGATTAACAAAGACCTTAGTGTAGTAGCATATAGTACATGCTAATGTGAAGGTACAAAAGAAGAAAGGGCTGAGGGAACAATGAATTTCACCCCAAGGCCCACGGTTTCAATATGAAATGTGGCAGTGCAAGTAAACCTCAAATGTAGGGACTTGCGTAATTCATTTTGTTTTTAAGGTCATGCATAAAGACTTCCCTGTGTATTAATCTGATTTTTCTTTCTTGTATGTCATTTAAGGGGATTGATGTGCATACACCGAATGAAGATCGTTCATCGTGATGTAAAAAGTGCAAATTGTCTTGTGAATAAGCATTACATGGTCAAGATATGTGATTTTGGGCTCTCAAGAGTGATGGCTGAATCTCCCATGAGAGATACCTCGTCAGCAGGAACTCCAGAATGGATGGCTCCTGAACTTATACGCAATGAACCCTTCACGGAGAAGTGTGATGTATTCAGCCTTGGTGTGATAATGTGGGAGCTCTGCACTCTGAACCGGCCATGGGAAGGTGTATCCCCTATGCAGGTGAGTGATCTTTAGGTTCTGTGCTGTGTTTTTGTATTCAGGAACAGATGTCCATTTCTTTGAAAGTGTAATATGAGATCGCAAAAATTCTGATTTTAAAGACGTTATCAATTTCTCAAATATGCAAGTTTTACAAGTCTATATTCATATTGGATGTGTACGAGCTTAAACTGTAGCAAGAAAATGAATGAAGGATATCAAAGTAAACAATATTTTAATTTGAATGGTTTTCTGCTTTCTAGGTTGTTTATGCAGTTGCTAATGAGGGTTCAAGGCTGGAGATTCCTGAAGGTCCACTAGGGAAACTAATTCAAGGTAATCTCAGTTTTAATTGGCTGCCAAATTCTCATGGTGAATGGAATGGGATACATCTCACTTTCTAATGATCCTCATTGCAGATTGTTGGGCTGAGCCAGACGACCGACCAAGCTGTGAGGAGATTCTAACTCGTTTGCTCGACTGCGAATATGCACTGTGCTGATTGCCAGCGTATTGTTGTTGATGTTGTAAGGGTTTTTTTTTTTTTTTTTTTTACTGTAAATTAGATATGTAATTCTGAAAACAGATCGTTGTCAGCCCAGTTTTCCATAGTAGTTTTCTTTTGTATCTTGTTACACAGAATGTATCGCCCAACCTTTGAGGTATATGTTGAAAGCAATAAGAGGTTTTCTTTTGACTAGGTTGAGTTTAGGTTCTCACAATACTTCTACTGATACTAACTAGAATTTCAGGATAACAGATATCATCATGAATACTGTGATCAATTGACGGTTTGAACCACATTTTCACCAGACTTTTTTTGCCAACTCCAACGATAATGATTTTTTTGAAGTGTTGGTTACGTCCATGGTCCACCAACCACAGTCAGCATCAGTGTCCCCATACGCCTGCAGTCATGCATCCTCCAAACTCCTTTTAGGGTCATGGCTGACTGCCATTTGGAAATATTCTTCTTGAGATAGGTACTAATGAAAAGGACGCTTTAAAGCCAGCGTCAAAATGCTCTTGCCACTAGTTAGGTCTTGTAAGTTTGTGATAGTGCGCCCACCTATGTATGATAGAGGGCCCATGTAGACTCTTCTGATCTAAGTTATTATCATTGATTGACATGTACACTCAATGAGTCTTGGTCACTCTCGAGGAAATAGTGTGTGCACCGTCGTCTTTGAGCCACCGGCATGTTAAGCTTTCTTGACTGTCATTTACTCCACATAGTTAGAATTACGTTGAATAGAGTTGCTATTACTGCATGCAGTTTTACTCCGTAGGGGTTTATGGTTAGATTTCCAGGGATGTAAAACAACCCGAGATGTAAAATCTTGATTTTTGCAAACCGAGCTGTTGAATGAAGAAGTTTTAAACAGTGGATAGCGACCGAGCTACATCCAGCGTACCTCAGCAATTCCCGTGACGCACTTTGGCAAGCGTTTATCCTTGAGACGCTTGAGATCATTTGTTTATGGTTCTCCATGGATTTGAAAGTTAGTTGTTGGATTTGTGAAACAGAGTTCTTCTCATATCCCACGAGACCCCCAACTCAAGACGAGTGGTAAAGTTATGATGTTTCAGGTTCAAAAAATAGAATGGGTTAAAAAAATTAAAAAAGAGGTTAAACCCACAGGTTTCTACCATGGAGTCTCTCAGGTATGGTATCCATGGAATGTAGAGCTGCTACCCCCACAGGGACTGTTATTAATCATACAGAGTTGAGTGTTAGAGTATATGATTGGTAATAATAAATTATATGGAAAGTTTTAGTATTTAGGGTTATATTTAGTATTTGATATATTTAGTATGAATTGATTTACAAGTATTATTCTTGCATACCAAGTTATAAAGAGAATTTTATTATTGAATGGGATATTTTACATTGAGAACACATCGGGTATATATAGCGATACCGTAACTTGGTATGCAAGAATAATACTTGTAAATCAATTCATACTAAATATATCAAATACTAAATATAACCCTAAATACTAAAACTTTCCATATAATTTATTATTACCAATCATATACTCTAACACCCTCCCTCAATCTCATGGGGATTGCAAATCACATGAGATTGGCCTTGAAAGTTGTTGATGAAGTGCGGTGCCAATAAACGCCGGAGAACCGCCAAAGTAGCGAAAATAACAGAACCATTGATGGAGTATATAAGAACCATCGATAAGAGAAAAGAGATAATACCTGCATTGCCTGCAAAATTGGGATAGATGAAAAAAGATAGAGAACAAAATTAATTAATCAAAGAATGACGGAGGTGAGTTGAACGAGAAAGTCGATAAGAAAATAATTGGTGGGGTAGAAAGTGAAGTAGTAAGGGGATAGAAATTGGGTGCGGCAATCGGTGGCATTGGTGGAGTAGTGTGAAAAGGATCGAGAGAAGGAAAAGGAAAAGGAATTTATGGACAAGAGAACTCAGTGTACGGGCGGTAAGATGGAAAAAATTGTATACGGACGAGAAGATATATTTTTCGAAAAGAAAGTGGACAGGATTAATCAATTAATAAGAGACGTGGGGAACTACCGATTAATCGATTAAAAGGAGAAGTGAGAAGCGCACGTAGGGAGAAAGATAAAAGAAGAAGCAGGAACTAGTAACCATTGGATGTGTCCCAAGAGCGGGAACTACAGTAAGTAACAGGAGCGGTTACTTGTTGGATCGAGAACTAGATATTGTTGAAGTAGAGCTAGGTCTTTGTCGGAGTAGAAGTAGGTCCGTCGATAGCATATTTGGAACTAGTCTTTGTCGAAGTAGGTGCGATGGATTGAATTGATGTTGTAGCGGTGAAGAAGGAGATTCCATAGCGGGAGGCAGCGAAACGGACGTGAATTTGTAGTAGGTTACAGAGTGAGAGGCTGGAGAAGGTGCACTAGAAGATTAGAGGTATTGGAACGTGATGTAGTAGAAAAATAAGAAGGAGAAAAGAGGTGCTATTGGTAGTGATGAAAAAAAAAATAAGGGTTTGGTAGAAAACTCGCAGACGCTTTTTTTTTTTTTTTTTTTTTTTTTTGAAACCTAAAAATAAAATAAAAACCTAATAAGAAAAGCTAATCATATTGCAGGCGGAGGAAAGATCCGTGGACGGTAGCATTGGAGACTACCGCCAATAGGTTAAAAAGAAAACGAGGTGGGCAACGTGTCGGATCGAACCCTCGATACCAAGTCGAACTAGAAGATATAAAGATAAAAGAGAATTTTATTATTGAATGGGATATTTTACATTGAGAACACATCGGGTATATATAGCGATCCCGTAACTTGGTATGCAAGAATAATACTTGTAAATCAATTCATACTAAATATATCAAATACTAAATATAACCCTAAATACTAAAACTTTCCATATAATTTATTATTACCAATCATATACTCTAACATTGAGGAACCCTTGAAATTGTGGATACCCTTTGAGCAAATCTTCTGCTCTAGCCATCATACAACCAACTTATCTTATATCTTATATATCTGATCAAAAAAAAAAAAAAATTATCTTATATCCCAATAAACAAATATTACTCCTTCCCCACACCTATCAGCCATGGGAAACAATGTGTACCCCTAAACTCATGTACATTCATTAACTACTTTTGTCCACAACACCTAATTATGGATACACAAATGTCACCAGCTAATGCAATAACTCAATCCAGTCGTCAAGTACAACATGTGATCAGGTAGACCTCCACACGCTGTGGCAGCCAAGGCTGATGTTTTTTTTAGAGAGCCCAGCTTCTTCAGCCTTCATATAAAGAAGAGGTATGACTAGCACACACGTAATTCTTTAAAAATTGGGAGAAACTTGGATACAAACAAAAATACAAGGCCAGTATATGGGTTACTAAATTTCATAAAATTATCATTCACTTAACCAGTATATATAATATAGTATAATAATAAAATTATTGAGTGATGATACTAGTGACTTAGAATTCGTAATGATTACAGGAAATAAAACCATTCCAGAAAATCAACTAGTAGAACCTCACTATCTCCCAATTTCTCGGAGCAATATAGAAATATAACCTTCTTACCGACAAATAAATAAAAATGATGGTAAGAAATAAATATACACAAGTAACACAACAACAGCCACATAAATATTCATCCAATCGTCTCAATATCGGTCATTTTGATTTAATAAAGGGTGTTTGACTACACGATGCGGCACTTGACGGCCGAATGAGTGGTGCACAAAAAGCAACAACTCTCGTCAAGTTCTTGCCCATCAAATTAGGTACAAGATTTATATACATAAATCTAATCCCGGAATCAAAATTAGATAAAAAGAACTAAAACATACCCACTCAAAGTTATATTAGGATATTTAGATACATTGATCACAAGAACGCATGAACAATTAACCTAAACATTAAAGGAGAGACAAATTGAAATGGTTTTGTTTGAGTAGCATATTTTTAATCAACTCTTTGTAAAACAAACCCTTAAAATATTTGAAAAATAACATTTGGAGCCATACTTGATTGTAACTATATCATGGATTAGTAGCATGTGTCACCCATACATCTCTACTCCTCCAACATTATTAAAGTAAAGGGTGGTAGCATGTAGGGTATCCCTCTAAATGATGAAAAATGATATCTAAATAGAGAAATGAAAATAATAAGTACACACTTCAATTATTGAAGCAAAGACTAGCTACCAAGCTAGCTAGCTCTTCATGTATTTCCCGGCCTTAATAGAGGAGAGATTTGAGTTGTAATTTAAAAAAGTACACACTTAAAGCATTCATTGCTTATCAAACTTTTCTTGATTCTCTCATATATTATTATAGAGAAATATATATGAAAGTCATTTATCTAGAGCTAAGCTAACTTCTACATCTCCATCTCTCGCGCACACACGCACTATAAGTAATCAATCTCTGCATCATTTCAAGTCTTCTTATCCTTCTTATATGTAAAAGAGAGAGATAAGTAGGAGAGACACCTAAAGAGAAGCGAGCAACCATGAAAAACAGCATAAGATGTTGCATATCTTGCATTCTACCATGCGGATCTCTAGACGTAATTCGGGTTATTCATTCAAACGGGCAAGTCGAAGAATTCAGCGAGATAATTCGAGCTGGTGATCTTATGAAGTTGAACCCGAAACATGTAGTAAGAAGATCTGCATTGCCAAGTGAAGAAGGTAATGTTCAAAAGATTATAGTCATGTCGCGGGATGCCGAGCTAAAGCGTGGTAAGATTTATTTTCTAGTACCCATGTCGTTGTTGCCACGCAAAGCTCGAGCCAGACCGGTGCCAGGCAATAATAAGAAGATCAATGTTAACAGAGAAGAACAAGGTAGTAGTGACAGAAAACAACCGAATTCAGCTTGCTCCATGAATTCAAAGCTTCTTATATCCTCTGATCAGTACTTGACAGAGATTTTGTCAGAGAAGAACATTTCCTCAACTCAAAGACATCGAAGAAGTCGACATGATCGAAGCCGCATATGGAGGCCTAATTTGGCAAGCATTTCGGAAGCCGCAGATGATCTTTAGGATAAAAATGGTTCAGCTTGATTCTAATAATTGTACTTCCAATTTTGAACAAAAACTGTTTTTGTTTGGGAATAAACACAATTCAAGAATTTGTTCAATATATGGATTACTATATTAGTTTATATTTGTTCCGTTCTGATCTGAGTGAAAGCTACTTTTGAACCCAGTTCTTCCATTGGATGAAAATGGAATATAGTCCATATACATTATCGGCATAGTAGTTTATTTTGAGCAGATGATTGGATGATACCAACAGCAGCATATATGTAGTAAAGAGGATTGCCCATTACCTCCGTTGGTGGTTAGCGTTACTTCCCAGAATCCTAAAATATACATATTTTTTTGGAATTTTGTGGAAAATAAAGTCTAAAAAATGATCAATATCAGGAGGGCATTGATTACATATTATATAAACATCCGATTGTTGATGGAAGTTATGTAGTGCTAAATCTTGGTTTAAGATCGAAGATCTACGGAGAATTCATAACTTCCATCATGGATTATCTAGCTTGCTGCAGCAAAAGGATTATCCAGCTTTGTGTATATGTCCCATGACCATAATAGATTTCATTAATTACAACTAGACTGGCGGTCTCGCTGCTCAAGTTACTTAACTCAGTATTAGGTATGCCATGACGGATACCTGGCCTCAAATTCTTTAAAAATTACTCTTTAGATCGTCTCCAGGTAGTTCATTAAAAGGATGAAAAACATAGCTATTTTATGGATATTTAGGAGAACTTTTTTTTTTTTATATCTAAATGTATGCACACTACATAAAATGAGTCAATGATTGTAGCAGGAGGGCATTGAAGTTGATGGAAGTTGGATGTAGTGTGGACTCATCCCTACTTTAAGATCGAAGATCTGAGTGAAAGCTACTTTGAACCCAGTTCTTCCATTGGATGAAAATGGAATATAGTCCATATACATTATCGGCATAGTAGTTTATTTTGAGCAGATGATTGGATGATACCAACAGCAGCATATATGTAGGATTATTGTGCGTGAAAAGGTGATTCCAAACGAAAAAATAATATCATCTTATTATTAAGTCGAAAGAGACCCACTACCACTTCCATCCTCTGGTGCACAGTTTTTGTTTTTTTTTTTTTTTTTTGATAAAAGATCAACTCTTCTTTAATAATTCAATGTTAAGTTTACAAAGAGTTTCAAGACATCAAGATAAAGTAATAGAGAAACACCATACAATACTAGTACATAACCAAGTATTCTAGCAAGAAAAGAGAAAGAACACCGGAAAAAGACTAGAAAAATATATATAAGAACCGATTGAATCGGAGGAGAAATGGTTTTCGGATCACAAGTCCACCATTTTTGTTGATTTTCTTCTTCTTGAGAAAGAGATACTCCAAAATAGGAGTGATTTGCTTTGAGTCTTGAATATACCGAGAAGATTCGATCACGGAAAGACGTCAACGATGATCTTGAAACCTATGAACATTAACAAAGAACGACTATGAAAGTCGATAGAAGATGCTATAAAAGCATAGAAAGAACCACCATGAAGATGGAGACAACTTGCCGCCAGCGAGGGAATAGATCCCAAAACTAAACCTAAAAAACATTAAAAAACCTAGCTAATCTATGAAATAACTTGCTAAAACTAAAAAGAAAAGGTGGGTACTGCTCAGATCCACTCCAAAAGGAATAGATCTGAGCAATTAGAGGTTGCCGGAGTTTGGGTTTTGGTCGTCGGAAATCGCCTTGGAGAGAGGAGAAGAAGAAGAGAGAGGACGCAAATATGAATGAGGTGGATCAGTTTTTGCTTTTTGGATTACATAATTTTCCAGTACTCCATCCCCATCTGCAAATAATTGAAGGAAATAGTTGTTGTAGCTTGTAAGTTTGGGAGGTAAATGATTATGACAACTAAAGCTGACTGCCCGACCAAATATCTATCTATCTGGAGGTGTTTCTGTGAGATTGTCAGGCTTTTGCAACCGTGATACTCTCAAGCCTTTGGTTTAATGTAGTCGGGGCAACTTACGTATATCGTCCACTACTATTGACACCAGAATTACGAAGACACTTTAATGCTCAAAGTTAAACGAGTCTAGTTTGATGCTCTTGCATTTGACTTCACATATGTAGCCATTGAGAGCGACTGCAGTGGTGCGAGTATAACCAAAGACCAAAGAAGGAAAAAAAGACCAAAATTTGGGTTTAGTCTGGTGTGTGACGCTATGGGTGGAAGATTAAATTTGGTGAAGCGTGGATTAAACGTTCGCCTGGTGTGGGGCGTGAAGTATACGTTCGCCTGGTGGTGGGGTGTGGATTATACGTTCGCCTGGTGCGGGGAGGTTTCGAAAAAAAAAATTAAAAAAAAAAAAAAAATACAATGGGGCGGAGGTATAAACCTCGCCCCATTCAAATTGTTTTAAAAAGTTTTGTGGGGCGGTGGTATAAACCACGCCCCACAATAAATTAAAAAAAAAAAAAAAAAAAAAATATGGGGCGGGGTTATAAACCACGCCTGCTGTGGGGGCGTGGACTTTACGTCCGCTTGGTGTGGGGCGAATACTATATCAACGCCTGGTGTGGGGCGAACACTATATCAACGCTCGACTAAAATTTGGGTTTGGTCTTGGTCGCCGACCAAATATAATCGCCCACTGTTCATTTAGTCTGGGATTTGATCGATGGTCCGTCCCGCTATGCCTGGTTCAGAGACCAAATAAATGGGTTTAGTCGCCCACTGCAGTTGCTCTGAGGGAGGGAAGGTGCCAAATCTGATTTAAGTTAATAATAAGTTGATAAGAAGCAAGTGGTAAACAAAAAAAAAAATGAAAAGTAAGACAAATGCTCTAGATTTTGTGGTACTATTATTAGGCAAACGAAAGAAAAATGTTTCAGTTGCTAAAGAAGGGCGCTTGATAATTTCTTTATTGTATCCAAATGATTCAGTCAATTACTAATAATTTGGTCTCATATAAATTTAAAATAAAGGTCTTGTGCCGCCCAGCTACAACTTTTTATCTCTAGCTAGATTGGACATCCCCGCTCATCAAGCTGAGGATTTAACTGTAGCGGTAGACTTCAAACGGGTCTAAGATTTTTACTTTTGAGTTCTACATTCAATGAATTTTGTATTCCACCATAATCAGGAATGAGAATTTGGTTACACAAACGAAAGTCGTAGAAGTTACGCCTTTAATTCTTTTGGGTCCATGCATGTATGTCATCATCTGACCAATTCCAATTCTCATTTTTATGGTAATCCAACTTTAAGAATCAGGTTGGAAAACCGTCACCAAGAATAAGCTATGGATTAAGCAGATGCTTGAACTTAAATTGAACCAAATTTAGAGCGCCCTGTCATTTGGTGCCGAATTTTTTTCACTATTTCACTCAATTGTTTGGCATGGAGAAATCCGAGCCATGAAATAGATAGGTCTTTTGGTGATCCAGTGGCTTCACTATTTTCGTTAAATCGTTAAGAGAATATTATTTGATTCAACTAAAACTATAAGAGTTAATTTCGAATTCAAGCTGATGTGGATGAGAATTCAAAGTTAAATTTGATAACTAGAAGAGTTAGCCTTAGGAATTTGGGTAATGGCGTGCACCGATATTTACACAAGTTGTCCAATGTATAAAGCCCATGTAAATCTAATTGCAGATATTTTCGGATCAATTTGGCTTGCCACATAAAGACCATCAACGGCCTAATATAGCTTAACAGACAACAAACTCAAGCTAGATAAAATAAGAAAGATTTTTTAAAATAAATTATAACCCTACATTTTAATTGAACTTTTTTTTCCCCAAGAAAGAAACTATTATTAATCATCATCAACAAAAAGGAGTTTACAAGAATTGGATGGGAGTCCCGCCACAAGTTGAGCTCCAATCCCTTTTTGAATGACAACACCTAACCTATGGAAAAGAAAATCTCCAACTTTGACATTCGCGTCATGAATGGCCATGTAATTATTTAATCTTTTCAGAAAATCTGTCGTATCACTGCCCAACTCTCCTAAGGTGGTGAAAGCAAGGACACCAAAGCCAAACCCCTGAGCTGAACACTTTTCGAGATATTTAACATTCTCCATGTCTACAGCTTTAGCAATCGCTTGTCCTGGAGAAAAAGCCGATACACCCTTACATGTGAGAGGAGAGACACCCGTTACGTCCAAACACATGTTATGCTCGTTAAACCAATTATAGACTAGGATGTCAGCAGGTCTCAAAGCCGAACTATCATCAGATAGAAGCCCTAAGGCGACTTCCTTCCTGGATGGGACTCCTTCCCGATAACACATATCAACGAAAGTGTCACGAATAAGGTAATGTCGGAATTTGAGACCAATTCCTTTGGTACAGTGTACAACATGATCTCCAAAGATATACATCTCCCAACCATATGCAGAACATACATCACCCACCTTAAAAAGGGGATGCCCAATCTATAACGCACAACCGATCGAAGCTGCCAGGTCCAATATGTTGGTTCGGTCCATCAATAGGGATGACCAATAAATAATCTTGAGCGTGTTTAGTCTTGTTGCATTGCCACAAAACCGTATCACGTGCGGACATAACAAGGTTAGTGGGAATTTTCTTCATCACAGCATCAAAGTAATTAACCGCCAGAGAGCTCATAGAAAGGGGGGAGATTCCATCGATGCTAAGTGGTGAGTCTACAATACCACATACCTAGTTGTATGCACTAAACGCGTAACCAAGATTGGGGCTAAAACCATCCACATAGGAGTGCCGCAAGATATTGCGCTGCTGAGAAATTGTCTGTGTATAAGACGCAACATAACAGTATTGCATCGTGTCCTTCATGGTATAAACTCCCATCCCACCGCGCGTGCTTGATAGGGAGGGTGATTATCCTCTGTTGAAGCATCCCAAAACCGGGTCCATCACCTATAAGAAGTTGCCGTAAGTATTCGAACAAATTCTCATCATACAACGGCTGAGCATCATACAAGTATTCGAGTTTTAACAAATACGCATAGAAAAGTAGAGTCTAGAGACTCCCCTTTGCAGATTCCGTAGGAGTAATAACTCACATTGCGGATCCTTAAGCTTCTGAATAGCTTCCATCAATCCCAAAGTCTTATGCACCCTACTAACAACCAAGTCCTTGCAAAATTGTAGATCTGAACTAACCGGGCCACCAAGTAACTTCACGCCTTTCTTTGGCTTGCTGATCCCATCAGGAAACACCCCCGAAGCTAAACCCCTAGTGTCAACCACAGGCCAATAAATATCTGTCTTAAAAATATTGAGGTGCAAACCCAGAGAAGGACTTTCTTGTTGAACTATTTGCATGGCTTTCGAGACCATCATAGTATCACCAATCAGCGTTCCGTCGTCAAGGTACCAGGCTTGGAGATCCAAAGTACATTGCTCTGCAATTTTGTTGACAAGTGGTTGGAGTGTTAGAGCAAACAGGAGGGGACCAAGGGGGTCACCCTACTGTACACCCTGCGCAGATAATAAAGTATGATCCAAATAATATAGATGCGCAAGATTGGAGTAGCAAAACTCCACCCAATAAGCAATGGAGGGGCATCATAATCTAACTTCCCTGAGCATAGTAGACCTGCCGACTAAGTTAAAAGCATTAGAGAAATCTACCATAAGCATAGTATGCGAATCGGTCTCACCATATACTTCCAACAAACGATTAGCCGAGTGAAGAATAGCTTTCATCACCACACTGCACACCAACTCCAAATTGATAATCGCTTAAATAAGCTTCCATTTCTTTCCCAACATGAGTGGCTGCAACCTTAGATACCAATCTCCTCCAAACAGTGCCCACGGCTATAAAACGTAGACCCCCCCATCTGGTTTTAGCAAAGGTATGAGTGGTGCAGACACAACAAACACTCCCAACTCAGGTGGGCAGTTCCCAGCCAGCCAGATATTCACGATACCTGTAATACAAGAGACCAACTCGTCTGCCACGGCCGCTGCAGCATCACTAAGCGCGTCAACTAGATGTTGAGCGCGTCACCCGTCTCTACCACAAGAAGTACCCTTTGGGAAACTTCTAATTCTTCCCAAAACTAGATCATAAGTAGCAATAAGGGCAGATTGGGTGACAGGTATAGCTGGGGTTACGGGTGGTTTGGAATATGGATGTTTGCACTTCAGTTCAGCCAAAGTATCAACATTGGCTGGTGCGAATGGCTGCGGTGTACATGCCATAACTAAGCTTCTTACGACATAAACGTAATTTGGTAGACTCCTGGTTGCGTAACTCATTTTTCTTCTTCTTGTTTTTACGCAGTTCCTCCAAGGTCTCTTATTAATCTAATGCATGTTGAACCAAGGTGGTGCAGACATTCGGTTTATCCCATGTAGCCAATACGGAGTTGATGGCAACGATCTGTAACTTCTTCCTTGTGCCTGACCTTTCCTCCTCGTTGTTCTTGGGAGTAAAAATACGCAGCACACAGATGGGACGAAGAAGAAGAAGCTGGATCCATAATGTGATCTCTCTGGGTGACGCAGTAACTTTTCGAATCGCAATATTAAAAGCTCCTGAGAAAGCAAGATTATTTGGTACAGGACACTGGAAACTTTAGTGATATTGCATTGAAGTACCTTATCCAACAGGTCCAAGCTCAAGCAAGGAAGAGAATCATTGATAGTTGCACCATTAGATGAACTAACAGACACAGACGGTTCTGGTGGGCATGGAATGCCATGGATTAAGAAACTAGCACCCACTCCATTGAAAGGTCCTTGGATTGCTTCTCCCGTGTGATACCTACAAGAGATTCTCCACTTGTGTATGCGCAGGCATTCAACACAAATCCACATTTTCATACATTTGCGGGACCTCCTCCCAAGATTTGTAAACTCTATAATTAATCTCTGAGCCTACTGTGACAAAGAGATTGTCTTTCCACATCAGGGTAGTGTTGATCTATGAGATGAGTGAGCAAAGAGCCCTCCTTGTATCATTTCCTTCGAACCCCATTCTTACAGCCATCAAATCCAGTAAAAGGAAATCGATAACAAACCCCTTCATCTGTTGAAGAGGAAGATTGCGGGTGGATTTGAGAGACAGAACCACTTAATACGAAAATTTGATTGAAATTAAAGAAAAATTACACATAAGTATCCTTTTGGATGCATTGTAACACCCAAGCAGGGAGAGGACTAAACCATTCTTCTTCCTCAGAAGTATCTTTTTTGCCTTGCCCATAATTCTGCTTCAAGAAAGGATTTTACTTCCGCTTGTTCTGGGTTTAATTCCTTAGTCTTGCAGTATCTAGCTCCATCTGGATTACCTGCAAAATCCCTACATATTAGTCCAATGCTCACTGATTTAGTAAGATCATCAAAAGCTGCATCACAATTAATCTTAATGAAATATTAACAGGTTTCTGCCATTATCTATTGGCTTGCATAAAGCTTGGAACTATATTAGGGACAATTGAAGTTGACACACTATTCCATTCATAGTAGGCAGTCTTAATCAGTGCCACAAATAGTTTTGGTTCTCAAATACTTTCCTGCACCTGCATTTCCAAATATGCCACAAAATAAAAGCAAACCATTTAAATAAAGTTGCATTATTCACATGTGAATTACTTACCTGAAATAAATTAGATAACCAGTCATGTATGTTAACATTTGAGATAGCAGTAATCAGAGTAGGATCAATGGCATTCCACACAGTTCTAGAAAAAGTACAATCAAGAAATAGGTGTTACATGCTTTCAATATGCAGATTACAGAAAGGACGCAACTGGTCTATATTATGACAATGCCTAGACAACTTATCTCTCAATGGTAAACATTTCCATAAGAAATGAAGAATATTATTAGGGAGTCTACTTTTCCAGAAGTGGTTCCAGGAAATAGGAATTGTGTTGCTAAACCCAATGTCTTGATTCCTACTATTAAGAATAGCTTTATGTGCAGAATTAATAGAGAAATATCCATTAGGATTTGGTTGCCATCTAAGATAGTCTTTCCCACTGAAAGGAATTCTAATGTGAAGAATTTCATTTTTTGTGTGGTTATCAAAAAGACCATTCAACATATGCACATTCCAATACTTAGTATCCGCATCTATTAGTTGGGAAACAATATTCATATTTGTGGAGAAATCTTGTTGTTAACATTGTTTGGGATAGATGGAATCCATCTATTTTTCCAAATCTGGATGGAATTACCATCTCAACCTCCCGGACAATATACTTTTAATAATATTAAGACCCCTGCATATTCCATTCCATATCCAAGAGCCATTAACATTAAGTGGATCATTAAAAGGGTCTTGATGAGGAAAATACTTACCTTTCATAATCTTGTACCATAAAGCATCTTGAGAATGTAGCATTCTCTCACGCCCAATTAGCTAGTAAAGCCAAGTTCATAATTGATTTGCTTTATATTTAAGCCACCTAATTCTCTAATTTGTGCTACTTCTCTCCATTTTTTTTAAAAACAACCCTTTTTGCCTTTTTGTTTATTCCACCAAAATCTCATTTGGATAAAATCCATTTTGTCAGTTATGGATTTAGGTATAGGAAAAACAGACATATGATGAGAAGGAAGACTGCTTAAAAATGATTGGATTAAAACTGTTCCTCCTGGGTATTTTAAAAACTTAGTTTGCCAACATTCTATTATATTACCATATCTATCTAGAAAAGACAAGAAGAGCTGAGTTTTGTTTTTTTGTAAAAGCAATGGTACTCCTAAGTATTTAACATTCAAAGCCAGTTTCTTAATATTAGAAACTTCGTTTTTAACCTGATTGGGAACACCTTTACTAAAATAAATACCTGACTTTTGGTAGTTAATTGTCTGACCAAAGAATATGCTAAATTTCTCAATGATATTCACAAGATTCCAGCTTCCTTTGCATTTGCATTTGCTGTGGAAAAAATCAAGCAATCATCTGCAAAAAAACAAGTGTGAAACTGCAGGACAAAATTCATTAATTTTAATTCCATGGATAATATTATTGTGCTCAGCCTCAAGTAAAGCTCTAGAAAAAAACTCCATACAAAGGATAAACAAATAAGGAGATAGTGGATCTCCTTGCCTGAGTCCTCTCCGTGGATGAAAAACCTCACCTAGTGAACCATTCAAAAGAATAGATGTAGAAACAATATTGATACATTGTTCAATCATCATACAAAAATCATCACAGAAACCTAGCTTTTTCCATGCACTTAACAGAAAAGGACATTCTATTATGTCAAAAGTCTTTGACATGTCTAGTTTGATAGCCATCCAACCCTTTTTTGCTCTAATCTTCTTCATGGAGTCAACAATTTAATGTGCTATAATTATATTGTCAGTAATACTTCTCCCAGAAACAAAAGCAGTATGGTAGGGTGTTATAGTTTTTTCTAAGACAATTTTAATTCTTGGAGCTAACAACTTAGATATCACCTTATAAGAAGTATTACAGAGAGAAATGGGCCTGAAATCTACATCATGCTTTGGGAAATTATTCTTAGGAATGAGAGATAAAAATTGTGATTCATTTGTTTCAACAAATGTTTAGTATGAAAAAAGGATTGAACCATTTTAACTAGGTCATCTCCAACAGTATCCCACATGGTTTGGTAAAAACCAGTGGGGAAACCATCTGGACCAGGAGTGGTCCATGGTTTCATATCAAAAAATATTTTATTTATCTCATCTACTGTAGGCATAGCCACAAGAGCAATGTTGTCATTTTGAGTTATACAAGAGTTGATAAAACCATGATAATTAATGGGTGATGGAGGAGCAGAGGTCCTACACATTTTAAAAATATGGTCTTTTAGATTGCTAGCAATATCAGCTCTGTCAGTAAGCCAAATTTCCATTTCATTTTGTAAAGAGTCTATTTGAGTCTTTTTCCTTCTAAAATTGGCTTTATGATGGCAATATGTTGTGTTTCTATCACCTAACTTAAGTTCATCATCCTTACCTCTTTGTTTCCAGTAGTCTGCTTCCATATCATACCAATAGTTCAAACTATTCTGCAATCTCACAAAATCAGAATCCAAGGGATTAGTATTATGAGAATTTATAACATCAATTTGAGCTTTAATTTTATTAATCTCAGTGGTAATAACACCAAAATGGTTATAATTCCAATCTCTAAGAATCTACTTAGTATGAATTTAAACAGAGTTTTAGAAAGTTTGAAAGCTGCAGAGCCTTGTATACTAGTATTCCAGTTATTATCTATAAGATCTTTACAAGATGGGTCTCTAAACCACATTCTATTTAGCCTAAATGGTTTCTGGGTTTTAGAGTCCATTATTGCAATGATAACAGAATAGAGCAATGATCACTAGTCAAGGGTACTAAGTGATAGGTTATTGCTGTTGGGAAATTATTAATCCAATCTAAGTCTGCTACAACCATGTCTAGTCTTTCAAGGATAATCTCTTGGCCTTGTCTTCTATTAGTCCATGTAAATGGATTACTAATAAAATTTAAAGAATGCAAACCATTACTGTCAATAATATCATTAAAAGAATCAAGTTGAGTTTGACTTATAGGATTACCACCTTGTTTTTCATCTTGAGTTAAGATGAAATTTAGATCACCTACCACCATCCAAGGTAAATTAAGTTGCATGGCAATATTTTGCATAAAATCCCATTGATTCTTCCTAACAAAATCATCTAAAGCACCATACACAAAACTAACCAAAGAGAAGTCAGTCCTAGCATCTAATTTGATTTTGCATTGAAAGATATTTAGTTTTTTTTCTCAATAATATGTAGATCAATACCATCCTTCCATAGAAGGCATAAACCACCTGATAAACCAATTGGTTCAATAAAGGAGAAATTAGGAAAACACAGAGGATTGATATATTGGGTCATTTTCTAGTTGTGTTTTTGGTTTCACTAAGAAAAATGATATCAGGGTCATTGGATCTAATCAAATATCTCATATGTTGTCTAGTATCCTTATTTCCATAACCACAGACATTCCAAGACAAAATTTTCATTTTTGTGAGTTTTGAAAAACAGAAAAAGTATGATCTAAAGTTGGAGAACAAATTGCATCTAAATTTAAATATGTAAAAAGAAGCTTTTTGAAGTTCAAAAGTTACCTCATTCTCCCCACTTGTGCCATTAGATTGCTTGTCCTTTTGTGTGATTCTAGCTGTTTCCAGCTTCTCTAATTCCTCCTCATTGTTGTTTCCAGTCTCTCCTTCCTTTTAAAACCTCTGTCTTTTTCCAAATCTTGCCTGTACATCCTCAGTTCCAGTGCTTGTTAGAACCTTCACAATTTTACCATCTACTGGTGGAATAAATGGTGTTGGCTTAATACTCTTTCTGATCATTGGCTTAGGTGTGCTATTTGTAGTTGATCTCACAGTAATACACTTCTTGATTCTACCAATTCCTCCAAAAGGTAGTGGCGTTTCATGTGCTTTCAGGTAATTATCCGCATCTTTACAAACACCCTTACAATGATTAATCATGAAACATTCTCTGCAAATTTTACTTGGTTGTTTTTCATAGAAAAATCTGACCCATTTAGTGCTTCTATTTGCGAGTGATTTCTAGGACACCTCTTCTCAAAGGAGTAGTGAATTCAATTCTTACACACACCTTAACTGGAACACCCAACATTTGGGACGACATTGGTGGATCGATTGCAAGAAATTCCCCCAACAACTTCCCCATTTCTTCAACTGATTTCACATTCATATGTTCTGGTTGTAAATATTTCATTTGAATCTAGTACACTTGCTTGCTCCAGTCTAGATTTTGATGAATCAATCATTGGAAATAATCATATAATATACATAGTCTTCCATCAATGTTCCATGGACCCTCATAAATGACTTTGTCCACCAATTCTTGGTTCATAAGCTTGAAAATCATCACATTAGCATCTATTTCAATAATCTTCACTTCTTATGCAGGGATGAACGGCCAGGTGAACTAAATATTCTTTTCCACAACACCGTAAGACATTTTTTCTTCAATTATTATCTTTACAATTAGACAAAAATCACATTCACCTTCTTTGACTTCCTCAGTAAGTTCAGCTTCATCTTGGTTGAGAAAAACAATCTCCTCGCTTTCTTGCAATTCCAGGGTTGCTTTTCTAAATCTCAAAGCTAACTCAGAAACTTCATTGTTTGATTTTTGAGGAATATCACCATTTGTTTGATTTTCTGCCATTTGGTTTTTTCTTTCCAAAGTGATTTATAGATTTATGAGGTTATGCAGTTTAGGGTCTGTATAAGTACTACCTAAATTAGGGTTACTTGGAATAGAATAGATATGAGAATATTGTAAATCAATCGAGAGATTTTGGGATTGGATGAAACGAGAAAAGGAAAGTGTGTGAGCTGTGTTTGGCCATAGAAGAAAGAGGGATACTAACAATTCAAATTTGTAACGAATTTTCCTATTTTTGCATGTGTAGCAGCCATGAGTGGAATTACTGGTTGTTGAATCGGTGAAAGACCATTCATTTCCTCTGAAGAAACCAACAACAATGAGGAGAACAATAAAAGCTTCTACTTTAACAAGCAACAAAACAACATTAGCAAACGCAATAATCAACACTGGATACCCGACAAACGCCATTTTTTTGGACTAGCAATCTGTAAACACAATGAGGAGAAAATAGATCTAGTTAGACATTATCAGTTTTGAAAAAAGATGAAGAAATTTTTTAGATTGAAATCGAAGAAAAAATAGATAGTAATCAAAAATTAAAAGTGTGAGTAAACATATGATAACACTAATAATCTAGGATGATTTCATTTTGCATTAGTAGAGAGAAGGATTGGAAAATTTGAGAATTTTTGAACACTGTTTCGACTCAGTTCATCGCTCGATTTGCAGAGAAGAGAGAGAAACCCTTTCACATGTCAGGTATCCTATTAATTGGAAATTAACTAGCATTTTAATTTTAACTAATAAAGTAAGAAAAATATTAAAACTTACATTTAGGCTTAAGTTGACAATTATGAAATTAAAACATAAAATTAGATTATAATCGGGAAACACTCTTAGGATCTCATAACAACGCCCAACACCTTTGTTTAACGTCCATCATGGTTTTACCATTCCTTACGTTTCGACTCGCTTGCATTACCAAAGCAATACAAATTAACTTCCATATTAATTACATTGAAACGATTGCTCAACGCGTTCGCATTGCGATTGTTGAGGTTCATTGTTGCTTCTTGAAATTTCAAAAATATGGTTTCCAAAATGACATGGCTTGGAGTGCACCACCAACGATGGGACATTCGATAAAAAAAAATATGGTTCCTGCAAAATACATTCATCTTCCGCAATAGTAAATTTTGGACTCCATCTTATTATTTGAATTTGCACATTGGCTCAGTTTATAACTTTTTGATTTTCGGCAACATGTTGGTTTCCATGAACTCAGAATGTTCATACTTTCAAAAACTGGAAGTTTTTTTTTTTTTTTTTTTTTTTTTTAGAAGAAGAGTATAGAAAATGCGTGAGTTCAAATGAGTTTGAAACTGAGTATTTATCGGGTGTGGATTCCAGACTGTTAGATGATGAACTATTAAGCGATGATCATAGCACAATGTGATATAAAGACTATCGTTGGCGCTGTAATGACAATCGAGCGATCTTGAGACCATCAAAAGATAGAGTCTCTATCGCTCGGTAGAGTCCCTATCTCGTATGCCTAGGTGGCATATTTGCCACTTATGTTTGCCACTTTGCCATACCCATAGTAGGTGTAAAAGTGGCAAACCTCTTGATATGCCATATGCATAGGAACAATCCTTAGGAGTAAATCTCTTTGGAATGTATTATTAGCATGTGTTTATATTCAGAGACTTAACCAAATATCCAAAGATCCAAAGATCTAACTGAAAAAATATAACACCTTATACCATTAGGATGACCAAATAACTGTCAAATTGCTTTTACGGAAGAGCTCATGTGGTTGGTCCTATGTGATGTTCCAAAGGAATGTACTGATTTTGAAGATCTTAAGAAACTAACCTTCCAGCTGGGAGAGCTAGTGGAATCTAACGATCCATATGGTAACCATACTCGCAAAAAAATTGTGAAAGCATATGTAAGAATTGTTTTTCAAAAACCTCTTCCAACTGGAATCCCACTTGGTGACTAGAGGCAGGATTGAACCATTCCTTATAGAATGTCGGTATGTTATGGTGCCAAGATCTTTTTGTTACTTGCACTAAGGTGAAACCAAGGATATTTTATCAAGCTGGAGAGTCTAGTCAATCTTCATCTCATAAAAGTCCAGCTCCTAGAGTCATTCTCTCAAGATGGATGCCACCATAACCAGTAGATGTTTCATCTAGTTTTGACTCCATGGAAGCTCTAGCCAACCCTCCTACTGCTCAACATGTTGTTGATAGTGTTATGGTTGAATATAGTCTTATACACTTCTCAAATTATAAATGCAAGGCAGTTGTTGTTCAGGACTCATCTTCATAAAAGAAGGATAATCCCATCTATAGAAAGCTTAATATGGGTCCCTTCACTAACACATCACCAGTTATGAGAATCCATGAAGTTGGTTCCATTCAAAACTATGTTATTCACTGCTGCCGAGAACAATATTCATATTCCATAATCCCGTATCTCCATCAGATATCCCTTATGAACCTCAAAAGTATACCCACTTTTCTGATCAGACCACCTCGACTAGAATGTTTAGACAGCAGTTGCGCCATCTCACCCTCCTCATCTTTCAAGAGGGGAAACCGTTTCATTAGATGCTGAACATGATGCTCTCTCTAATCTTAAGATAAAAATCAATCCTCATGCAGACGCTATAAAAAGAACACGTACTGTTAAATATGCTTTGGCTAGTATCATTGTTTCTCCACCAGAAAGTCAGATATCTCTAGAACCTGACTACAACACTCTTCGTCCACCAATAAAAAATATTGAGAGTCTTCCACCCGTTACCATCCCCAACCAATAAGATCATTCTCATTCTCTTGTCAACCCGTATGACCATTTTCTTGCACCATCTGGTCGATCCATGACTGAGCATAATGTCTGTGATAATTCTCTTCATGAGGCCGCTTCTTTGGATTTGAATGAAGCACAAGGAAGTCAAGAAAGTGTTGATTCAACTAGTTCTCAGCCTAATGATAGTGTTGTTCCTACCAATCAGGTGATTTTTTTCTTCCATATAACCCTATATTATCTGCTAATTCCCCTCATATACACCCAATTATTAATATCAATATGCCTTGCAAGAATGTTAGAGGTTTGGGAAAAAAAAAATCATCCAACGAAAATTGAGTATTCAATAAAAGAATTTAAACTCAGACATTGTTTTCCTCTCTGAAACCAAAATGAAGAATGATACTGCTGCTAGAAAATTGAAAAATCATTCCCTTGTGCTTTTAATATCCATTGCATTGGTAGAAGTGGTGGGAAGGTTTTAACTTGGAAGCAGGTTTTGGATCTCAACGTTGTCTCGTTAGATTCAAGAGGTATCTATGTTACCACCAATGCCATCATTGTTTCTAAATCGTGTCACATACACTTTATATATAGAGAACCATACCAAACTCTTAGGGATGATTTTTGGGAAAGTCAGACAAACCTCCTTCCTATCTTAGCAATGAACCTGCTTTATGTGTAGGAGACTTTATTTCTCATTTAGGTCCTGAAGACAAAAATGGTAGCCTAGAGCTAGAAGATAATGATTTCCTGAACCTTAAGACTTTTTGTTCTGTTTTTGACTTGCATGATCCTGTTTTCTCTGGCCCAAGATTTACTTGGTCTAACATACATAGTGATTCTGATTTGATTCTTGAAAGGCTTGATAGGTACTTAATTAATCATGATGCTAAGATTCTTTTTCCCAATAATTGTGTGTTAATAATCCATAGAGATTTTATGTAATTTTATGTTAATAATTGAAGCGTGTTGTAAGTGAAACAAATTACTCGATATATTTCCCACTAATTAACTAGTAATATAGCGGTAGTAAGGATCGTTCCCACAGAGAGCTGTGTAATTGATAGGTTATTTGATCAGCAAAATTGTAATAAAAGGAAAACACAAAAGGGGGATTGTTTGATTAAAGTAAAATAAAAAGATAATAAGAAAGCAAAGATGATTAATCCGCCACTGAACAGAAACTTAATAAAAGTACTTGTTTATTTCTTGTAAAATTTCTATTATCACCAACCGTAGAATAGCAATAAGCTCTGCTATCCCCAATTCTGTTGTCACTTTGGATATTTTAAGCGCTCGACTACGCATTCTATCCAACCAACCCACCAAGAAGTAGCGCACTCAGGATGTAAATTAGTCGGATGCTTTATGTTATGTGAATTAGGTTGATCCTAGCATCAGACTCATAAGCTCGGTCTGCTTACTAGTGTCATCTCTATACACAATTGCTTAACAGAATCCTTCTGTCAGCTTTTGCGATGTACTACTTGTGTATGGAATTGAGTGACTATTACACGTATCACCAATCCAAGAATTATTATTAGGTTAATTCAAATGGCCAATTGAATAACCCAATAGTAATCTTAGACGATAAAAATAATAGAGACAATCGAACAAGAAAATCAACTTAAAATAAACTTGTAGAAAGAATCAATTCCATTATTCAAAGACTTTGAAATCATCCTAAATCAAGTAAAATTTAGCTACACATGGATTTACTATAACCCATAAAAAAATATATGAAATAATAAGAAGAAAAGAGCTTGGTTTCCCTTAAAGGAATAAACCTAGATATGAAATAAACCCTTTCCTCTCCTTATTCTTTCCTGTATTTTTCTCTCCCCAAAATTTGTCTTTTCTCTCGTTTGTTGGTTGTATTTATAGACTTCTAGCAGCGTCGGCCGATCCAACAAATTCGTAAAGGAAAAAGGAATAACCTACTCATTCCCTTGTATTTATCCATCCGTGTATATCCCCAAGGGTACAAAACCAAACGGTCCAATGCTAAAACGCCATGTGGCTCAGATGACTCTTTCCTTCACTGTAATCTTTACCGCGTACATATCTTTCACCGGAACCAAATCTTTTGTGAAACTAAGTTGGTCACATCTCTAACTGCCTGACTATCCCTACTGAATTCTCGGCACAACAGTGTTCTTCTAACTTGAGATGAGCTTCATCACCGATCATTCTCCATCGTCATCATTAGTAGCTCCGATAACCACCGTTTATGACAGTACCCAACTCATCTCTCGGTAATGGAAGCCTCAAGCAGCCATCAGCATTGCTGCCATTAATAGCAGCAGTGTACGAACTCGATACGTTTGACAACAGCTATCAACTCTACAGCGTCATTATCATCTCCTCTGTTTCGTTCGATCACCATGAACTTTAATCGACGGCAGCAAGCCCATGTTCTCCACACCGTCCATGTTCACCGCCAAAGCATCACCACCAAAGAGTCACCATCGTCAATGGCAGCGTGACCTATTTTGCTACTCGAGTTTCTGACCATGACGGACTCGAGATCCATCAATATCGGCAGCATCATCACTGCCAATTTCATCATCTCCCGTTCTCACATCCATTCGACCTGATTTTTCTCAAAAACCCAATCTCGATTCTTGACAGTCACCCACGACCACAGCTTGGCTTCATCACTGCCATTTAAGATCGACAACATCCATTGATACTTCATACTTCTTCTCCACCCTCGCTAGCTACTCGTGTTCTCCATCATGATCATCACTATGATTGCCATTAACTCAAGCCGAAATTTGAACCCATGGAACCATATCAAACACCACTAGTGAGTGGCAAGTTAAGCGAGAGTGTTCCGTCAATAAAGACTGCCGCCACAACAACAATAATACCGAGTATTAAGGGTTGATCGAGTATTTTGGAATTGTTTTAGAATTAGCTTTTCTGTTCTTCGTTACATTAAGAATAGCGTCTTCGCCTTTGAATAGGCTAAATTTGTGTAACAACCTATGTACTCTCCCTATAAATAATATCCAGTCTCCATGAGACCAAATTGTGGAAGCCATTCACCAAATCTTACTTCTTATCTTGGTATCATCCCGATCCAAGCTTCGCTGTTTTCCTTTCAACATCATCAAAAAAAAAAAAAAACCCATCAACACTTAAGATGACAACCATTACTCAACTTCGTAATGTTCAGATTCATCATATGGTTACTCTGAAACTAACAGAAACCAACTATCCACTGTGGAAAACACAGTTTAAACCCATTCTCAAAGGCTATGGTTTAACTTGGCTTTGTAGATGGCACAAAAACAGTTCCCTCAGAACCCTACCTAGTCAAGCCGTAAACCCAGATTTTCTGACTTATGAAGAACAAGATTCACCGCTCGTGGGCTGGGCTGAACTCAACTCTTACACCGAAGTTTTGGGGGTGGTAAGAGATCCGGAGACCGCTGCTAAGTAAGTATGGGATGCGTTAGAGGAAGAGTTTGCACCAAAATCTAAGGTTCATCAGATGAATCTTAAGAAACAGCTGCATAGTATGGCCAAAGGTAACAAAAGTTTACGTGTCTATTTGAATGAAGCTAAACATCTCTTTGCTTTCAACTTGGCAAAAGAACCAGGTTATACTGATTTACAAATGATGAAAAGAAACAGTCCATAAGCAATGGATTGAATCAAGACTATGATTCCATAGTCACCACTTTAAGCACAATGGAAGATATGAACATGGATTTGTTCTATTCTCATCTTCTAACATTTGATATGAGGATTACCCGACGTCTTGATGAACTCCAACAACCCATTGCTAACGTTGCTGCTTCCAGAGCGTCCAGCAGTGCAGGACCAAGAAACTTCAATCAGCAGAATCGTCGGCCTATGCAGCAGAACAATTAGTTTCAGCCACGAAATCCTTCACCTCAGCAGGACGACGACAAACCTGAGAAGTGTCAGATATGCAAGAAAAAAGGTCATAAGGGTGATGTTTGCTGGTTTCGGTATAAGCCAAATAACAAGCAGCCGAAGAATCCAGTTGCTTACTGATAGGTGTAGAATACACCGTATTTAATATCTAGTATTTATGCTTTCTTTGCGAGTTTTCTTGTAAATTATGTATCTTATGTGTGTTTTTGAGTTTATTAGGTGCAATGGAGTCATTTGGAGCAAAAGACCAATTGGAACTCGTTCAAATACAAGATTTCTACTTTTCATTGTGTAGAGGACGAGAAGATAAAGACAATGGCGAAAGAACGGAGTCATTCTGAGCTCGTATGAAGAAGTTATGAGCAAAATGAGAATCGGAAAGAAAAGGGCAAGATGGTCATTTTAGTGGTGAATGCTATTGGCACCCCAATACAAGTTAAGGGGCAGTCATTCCGTTAAGGGGTTGCCACTTTCAAAGGAGCTGCTAAAAGGCAGTTAGGCCATTTACTAGGGGAAGCGAATTCAAATAGTGTTAAGAGCAAGGCCTATTTACTAGGGGCCACCGTCTTCTCCCATGCACCGAGCCAAGGCAGCTTGGTCGAGTTTCACGACCAGCTCCGGCATTACAATATAAGGAAGAACACGGCTTTGTGAATGATTACGGTGATGGATGAGCCTTGGCGAGAAGATGGTGAACACGAGCGAGTTGGAGTGGTGATGGCGTTCTCTGCCGTTAGCGGCCGAATGACGATAGGATGGGTGTTTGAGTGGAGATTGCGGTGAGTGAAGGAGCGACGACGATGGAGTTCGAGTCCGAGTGGGTGCACTCCGACGTTTTGGGCGGTGAAGATCTTTGCTCAGTGTATCGTGAAGTTGGCGAGAGAAGAGTGAATGAGGGTTATGGCTTGCGCCATTGTTGATTCTCGTGAGGAGTTCTATTGCTTGCAAAACAACGCGGAATGGAAGAAGTTTGTGTTTGATCTTGGCGATAATGAAACAAAGAGGAAGAAAGGTCCGCTGCCATTCTTTGAGCTTGGTGATGAGCAGTGATCGATGAGTTTATGCAGGAGTTGTGCTGAGGCAGCTGGATATTCTCGGGCTAAAGAGACGATGAATCCATGGTGATGATGGTACTCGGTAACGGTTGTTGTCGGTGACGAGATTGATAGTGATGATCCTGGCAGAGAAGAAGAATTTGAGTATTGGCAGCGAATGACGATGGAGTCTCGGTGATCGATAGAGGTGCTGCGGTTTGGATGAAGTTGGATGGTGATGATTCTGTAGCTGTCGATGGAGTTGGTGGTTAATGGTGCTGGTGATTCTCATAACGAGAAAAAGGGGCTTGCTGTGAAGGATATATTGCATGGAAATGCGATCATTGATAGAAGAAGAGATTGTTGTTCTTTGAGGATGGAAGATATGGAGCATTCGGACAGGTGTTTGTTGTCATTCTTGGCGGAAGAGCTAGTGACAGAGGAGCATGGCAGTGAACGTTGCTGCCATTGTGGAGGATGACACCGATGTGAGAGTTCACTCGAGAAGGAGTTAATGGAGATGGCAGTGATCATATTTCCGGTGGTGGAGTGTGCTGATAATCTCTGGAGGCCGAGTTTGTTGTGCTGCCATGATCGGATGATAAAAAGAAGAACTCGAGCAGAGAAGTGTCGATGAATGATGATTTGCTATGATTTGCAGTAAAGGTCCAAGATGGAGCAAAACTCGACCTGGGGTTGAACAGGATACGGAGCTGAGAATGGGTGAGAGTCCTTTACCGTGGAACTAGATGAAGTACGATGAATATGGAGATTTCCGAGCAAGATTAAAAATATGAAGAAGGGTTTGCTAAAGCAAGAAGTACAGGCAGTGGATGGCTCGAGTTGGGTTATCAGATTGAGTCGAAGATAAAATGTTGATAGAAGATTCTCGGTGATGGACAGGTGACTGGTGGTGGATTGATGGAACTGATTTCAGCTGTGGTTAGATGGCAGTGAGAACGGAGAAGGTTGTGGCTTGCTGCCAGCACCGGAAGTCAATAATGAGGTTTTGTGTAGCTCGAGTTTCCTGGGACGGTTGCGGCTTATCGGAGGATGGTCATGGGTTTGCTGGTGATCGGGTTTGAGGTCTGTGGTGATGCTGATAACTTAAAAACAGAAAGTGATGATGGCATCGGTGAAGAGAATGGCATAGGAATGATTCATGGCAGTGCTGAGATGGTGTTGCTGCCATATTGGGCTGTATTTGACATGAGCCCATACTCAAGCCAAGACCGACAGCTGAAGGAGTTTGAATGGGATGGACTTTGGTTAGCATTCTCACGACTTCAGGCTTGGCCGTGATTTTGGTGACTTACTTCGTCCGGGGTTCGATGCACGGGATACAATTCCTAAGGAGATGCTCTTTCCTATTTTTTCTAGGTTTCCTAGTTTCTTCAAGAAGAGGTTACAAAACTCTATATATATAGAGAAGCCTAGGCACAATTGAGATATCTTTTAATTAGCTATCTACCACGTTTTATTATTCTTTTCTCTACTACTTTATTCTAGGGTTTTAGAACCATGAAGTCTCTTCTCTTTCTTCTTGTGATGAACTCCTTGAATATGAGTAACTAAGTTTTTATTATTGGTTGAAGACGTAGTTGGATTTTGCAACCAAGTTATGATTTTTATGAATTAGTTTTCTCTCAATATTATCGTTCACTTTCTACGGGTTATAATAATTGCATAATTGATGGATTGCAATATGATTGAATGTTTGTTTAGTCGAGTCTAGAATTGATTGAACTCACATCCATATCTATAGCTATTTTAGGGTTTTCATCAAGCGATAACCTTGAATACGAGTAGCATGATATGATTCTAGGTTGTAGTGATACATCCTCGTAGTCATATGTAGAAATTGACCTTTGTTCGAATTGTTTTGCGCAATGTATTTCAATTGCATTGATTAGCCTATTTCGAAACTTAATGCTCCTAGGAATTGAACTTGATTAGCGCAAGGCGTTAGGTTATTCTTTAGGTAGATTTCACACACGCAGCTCTAATGTGTGTGTTGATAACTTTGGAAATTTACGGAGTATTCTTGCAATAAGGTATTCTATGGCTTTTGATGATAGCGAGATTAAATACGAATTCTATTCATATATTCATAAACTTGTTTACAATTGAAGATGAAACCTTTATCCAATATTTCACATCCTTGATTTGCGTACTTTATTTGCTTTGCTTTTGTTTATTTTTATTTACACAATCACAAAACTACGGGGTGTTATTTATAGGGAACCATAACAATTTGACAACCTAGACCTCTCTGTGGGATCGATCCTTTCTTGCCCTTGCTATATTTATATTTTGAGTAGTAAGAAAGTGTAAATTATTTTTGACGCTTACGACAGCGATCACTTACATAGCTTTGCCAGATGGTTTCCAAGGAAATTGATGGGTCACGGACACAGGTGCAACTCATCACCTTACTTCATCGAGAAATCTCACAGTTCCTCATTAGTATGATGGTACTGAGATGGTCCATGTTGGCAATGGTAATGCTTTAAAAATTGCAAATATTGGTCATGCATCATTTACTTACTAGTCTCGTGCTTTTCATCTCAATAATATCTATCATGTGCCAGAAATAAAGACTAATCTCTTATCAAAGTATCACAATTACAGCAAGGATAATGGAGTGTTTTTGAGTTTCACACTTCTTATTTTCTTGTGAAGGAAATGCAAGCGGGAAAACTTCTGCTGTGGGGTGAATAGGAATGGGTTATACATTTTTGAAGGTGTTGACATGATAGACAAACCAATCCGGCCACAAGTTAACGTCTCAACTTCCTTCCCGTTATGGCATCAACGTTTAGGGCATCCTATGTTGCGCACTGTTTCCCAGATTTGTCTTCAGAATTCTCTTCCAGTTAGCAATAAAAATTTCAGTTCTTGTCACTCTTGTCATTTGAGTAAGAGCAAGAAGTTATCATTTTCTTTAAGTACCACTGTCTATGATAAACCTCTCAGTCTTGTTGTTTCAGACACTTGGGTGTCACCTGAGTTGTCTAGGTCTGGTTTTAAATACTATCTTTTAATAATGGATGTTTTCTCTCATTTTACCTGGGTTTTTCCTATTGTACAGCGCTCTGATGCTTTGAAAACATTCATTCATTTCCACAAACAAATAGAAAACATCACAGACCACAAAATCAAAGTTTTTCAGTCTGATAATGCTTTGGAATTTAAGAAATTCACAGCATATCTCAATTCAGCTGGTATACAACATCGTTTTTCATGCCCCCATACATCGCCACAAAATGGTATAGCAGAGAGGCGTATTAGACATGTTACAGAATCTGGTTTAGCGCTACTCTTTCATGCTCATATGCCTAAGGAATTTTGGGCAGATGCTTTCACTACTGCAGCATATTTGATAAATAGACTCCCAAAGTCAGTTCAAGAATCCAAAACTCCTTTAGAAATCTTATTTCACAAGAAACCAGATTACAAATTCCTTCGTGTGTTTGGTTGCTTAGCTTATCCATGCTTACGCCAGTATAACACCAACAAACTAGAACCTAGATCACTTCCCTGTGTCTTTATAGGTTATAGTAATGCGCATAAGGGGTACTTGTGTCTGCATCAGAAAACTAATCGGGTCTATATATCACGACATGTAAAGTTTGAGGAGAACACATTCCCTTTTCGGTCTCTTCGGCAGAAAGTACAATCATTGCATCAAGGTAATATTCCTTCTAGCACAAGTGTTTTGATCTCTCCTCCTTTTAATAGAGTTTGTGAGCTAGACAGTTCATCGGAGAGTCGTCATCCCGACCACAAAGACACAAAGATCGACCAACGTTTGTAAATTTCCACGCCCGAGCAGATCCTCTGTTGTTTCGTTTTCTAACAATTACGCACATCAACATGCCAACGGTTCAAGTGCTGACTTTGTAACATGACAACATCGTATCGAAACACAACAATCTGCTGACATCGCCACTTCGCCTGTAAGCACCGCGGCCGACGGACATTCTATGATAACTCGTGCTAAGGGTGGAATAAGCAAACCCATTAATAAGTTGTGTCCGTGACTTCAAAACATCCATTGATTGAAGATGATTTCATGAAGCCAACATGCTATACATAAGTCACAAAAGGACCCGAGGTGGAAAGCTGCAATGGACGTTCAAATCAATGCCTTACTTGTAATAGAACATATTCTCTGGTGAAATACGAAAAAGGTATGAATGTAGTTGGGTCCAAATGGGTATTTCGTGTCAAGCAAAACCCTGATGGCAGTCTTGACAAGTTTAAAGCTCGTTTAGTGGCTAAGGGTAATACTCAACAAGAGGGTTTGGACTATGGAGAAATATTTAGTCCGGTGATAAAGCCTTGTACAACACGTTTGGTACTTTGTCAATTGCGGTGATGAATCGTGGCCTATAAAGCGACTTGATGCGTAAAATGTTTTTCTACATGGTAATCTGGAGGAAGATGTTTACATGCGTCAGCCTGCTGGTTACGTGGATCCGGACTTCCCAAACCATGTCTGTAAACTACACAAGAGTTTATATGGGCTAAAGCAAGCGCCGCGATCTTGGTTTTCCAAGCTAAGTCAATATTCGCAGCAGCTAGGTTTTAAGGGTTCTATTTCAGATACTTCTCTTTTTATTTTGAAGTGATGATAGCATCACTTATGTTTTAATTTATGTTGATGACATTATTGTCACGGGATCTAATCTTTCTCATATTCAGAAACTAATTAAGGATTTAGCTGCTGTTTTTGCCCTCAAAGACATGGGAGATTTAAGCTACTTCTTGGGTGTTGAGGTACTGCGACATAGAAACGAATTAGTGCTGACGCAGCGCAAATATGTCACTGGACCTCTTTCAAGCGGACTCAACTAGATGGTGCAAAACCAGTTTGCACACCACTAGCTCCCAATGTGAAGATACAACGGCAAGGCACTACAAGGTTTGAAGATCCTACGTTATATCGCGGTGTTGTTGGTGCAACCGCAGCACCTTCATCGACGCGACGACATATCCGTTGTTTGTGAACAAAGTGTGTCAATATATGCATGATCCCTACATTGAGCACTCGGGAATTGGTAAAACGGATTTTGCGTTATCTTAAAAGTTCATTGATTATGGGTTGCATCATGCGGAGAGGTACAAATTTTTCACTTCGAGGCATATTCCGATGCGGATCAGGCAGCGGTTTGGATGACAGGCGATCCACTAGTGGGTATTGCGTGTATTTTGGTGGTAATCTTGTCTCCGGAGTGCAAGAAAGCGTAAAAAGATGTCTAAATCTAGCACAGAGGTTGAGTATAGGGGTGTAGCAATTGCAACATCGAGGCGATCGGATTCAGTCTCTACTTAAAGAACTGGAGTTCTTGGTTCTATTCCTATTATCTCGGTGTGATCATTTGGGGGCGGCATATCTTACTCGCAAATCCGGTGTTCCACGCAAGAATGAAGCATATTGAAATCGACTATCACTTTGTCCAGAACGAAGTTCTTTGAGAAGAAGTTACATGTTCGTTTTATAAGCACTAGGGATCAGCCGCGAGACATATTTACTAAGGGTCCGGGCTGCACCTAGGTTTCGATTTTTGAGAGACAAGTTGCACATCCGCAACCGACGTACAACTTGAGGGGAGGTGTTAGCAGAGTGTTAAAGTCGCCGAAAGACTCTCTGCCACAACAACAATAATACCGAGTATTAAGGGGGTTGATCGAGTATTTTGGAATTGTTTTAGAATTAGCTTTTCTGTTCTTACATTTACATTAAGAACAGCGTCACTACCTTTGACTAGGCTAAATTTGTGTAACAACCTATGTACTCTCCCTATAAATAATATCCGGTCTCCCATGAGACCAAATTGTGGAAGCCATTCACCAAATCTTACTTCTTATCTTCCCCTGTCCAAGCCCAATCAGAGAATCACCACTGACCTTTTCCTTAGTCTACAACCATCATCACCAGCAACAATGGTTACCGGAAACCAAACCTCCGCCGGGTTCTTCGTTAAATATGAAGATGAAGGTGCCCATAGTAAAATAGCTGGTGTCCTTAACACTATTTGAATTCTAACTTCCCCTCAGTAAATGACATGACTGCCTTTAGCAGCTCCTTTGAAACAGTCTGTCCCTTAACATAATGAATGCCCCTTAACGTACGAGGAGGTGCCAATAGCACTTTCCTTATCAAATGACCATTTTGCCCTTTTGGCCTTCCAAGTTCTTTTTTTGCTCCTATCTTCTTCATACAAACTCAGAATGACTTCGTTCTTTCGCCATTGACTTCGTCTTCTTGTCCTTTTCAAAATGACGACTAGAAATCCTCAATTTGAACGAGTTTCTCTTGGTCTTTTGGCCCTTCTCCACTTATAGACTTCACTTGTGTAGCTATTTCCACTTCTTTTTGGATGATTCACCTAATGAAAGACAAATACAAAAAACCAAACGTAATATACAATAATTTGCAAGAACATAAGCAATTACTAGCATGGAATTGACACTAAATATATGTAAAATATGCACTTATCAATATTGTGTTAATAATAGGTACTTTGATGGTGATTGTATGTCTAAACATTTTCATTTTATGGCCATGTGGATTACTGATCCAACTTGTAGAGACATTATAGCTAACTCCCGGTCTATTCATGTGGTTGGTTTTGCCTACTTATAAGCTTAAGGAAAAATTTCTTAATACCAAGAAAGGCCTAAGAGAATGAACATAAATTCTTTTGGTAATATTCAAAACAATATATCTACCAATTTTAAAAGATCTCAAAGAAATCTAGACTTTAGACCATTCGATACCATGAATGTCCACAGGACTTAAAGCTAGACTCAACAATTTATACTGGGCTAGATGATCTTTCTTGGAAAGATAAGTCTAGATAGGGCTGGCTGTTGGAAGGAGATAGAAATACTCCCTATTTTCACATGACCACTCTTTACAAAAGAAAAATAAATGCCATCGAGTTGGATAAAAAATAACTATGGAGATATCCTTTCTTGATTAAGTAGGATTGGTACCTCATTTGTTGACTATTATAAGAACGTGCACTCCTCTAGTCCCCAATCTTTTCAATAAGAATTCTTAGTTGACCTTACCACTAAATTCTCTTTGGATGATAACATTTTCTTGAATATTCCTTTATCTCTGAAGAGAATAAGCATCTTTTGCTTTTCAAATGGGGAAAAAATCCCGGGGACCAGATGGTTTCACTGAGGCTTTTTTTAACCAAAAACACTGGGATAGTGTTGGTGACTCTATCATTTAGATGGTGCAAACTTGTTTTAGAACTGGCCATGTGACTAATTTTCTTAACCGTATAACACCATTGCTCTCATCCCTAAAACCCCCATGGTCGAGGCTGTTTGTAACACCCGTGTTTTTAGCATGGCGCATGCTAAAAGATGCGCCATGGCCTGATATGAAGCTTCATCCAAAGCTTCTGTTGTGTAGTAAAAGGAACATTGGCCTGGGTCAATGTGGTGCCAAAATGGCGCATTATGTTGGGCATATTGGTCAAGGCCAATATGGCACCAAGAGGGTGCAAGCTACAAACTATATTGGCCTAGACCAAATCATAGCGCATTAAGGTAGGCTATATTGGCCAAAGGCCAATCTCACATCAAATGATGCATTAAGCCGAGTTAGGTAGATGGCTTTGAGCAAAGTTAGTGCTAAGTTGGTAACATAGCACATTTCCATGTTATTGGCATATGGCCAATATGGCATCATCGAGTTGTATCAGCCGAGCAGGTGGCCTTGGCAATGTATATCCATCATGGCTAGACATTGAGTGGCCTATTAGCCAAAGTCGTAAGTACAACATCATGGCCCTTCATTGGACATGACTTAGGAAATGTTCATCCATCATGGCCGGACATTTTGATATGGCTTGTGGGTCAGAACTGAATGTCCAGCCATCATAACCTGTACATGGTCAATGTCATTTTCCTCCCCTAATCTATGTTTTAAAAATGTCTTTAAAACGTATATAGGGAGGGGTAGTTAGTTGAAGGTGCATATGCGGACCATACACCAAGTAAGCTTCACAACTTAGCCCAGAAAGAGTATAAATGATGCTTAGGCCTCATTTATAGGTAACCTTACCAATGGAACATATTAAGCATGGGTATCACTATGCCATGCCGCGGACAAAATATTCATCACTTGGATGCATTTTGTGAAACAGCTTACACGGACTAAGCCATTACCATTATTGCTTGCCACGACCTTGCAAATGAGTTGGCTTATGTTTCTGTCCCGAGGATGAACTACGGTGAGTTCTTGATCCCTTTAGAGTAGGTAAAGATATAGGCAGCCGAATGAGTTGCAACATTGCTTGGCCCGGCACATTTTCGCTCATATCATCTAATTTCGAGATGATTGTAGCATATTGGCCTTTCTTATCATCGGCTCGGTATTGCAATGCAAGAGATGATTGTGGCCACACTTGATGAGGCTAGTTGCATTACATTCACTGGATGTTCATATTTCCTATCAAGCTACACGGAGTTGGCATATGCATCAATTTGGAATTGGGCATGGCCAAAAAAGTAATCTACATAAATATGTAAGTTAGCGGAGCTTGCATAAACCTAAGTAAAGAGGGAAATAAGTCAGTAATGACCTATGCGCAAGTATAAAAAAACTCCACTTACTTGGTTGGGATACCCTTTGCTTCCCTAAAAGTGAAGGCGGCTTAGGTTTTAGGAAGGCTGAATCAAACAATTTTTCCATGTTATCTAAAAATGCTTGGAAACTTGTTGAAAGTCATAACCCTCTCCTAGGCGCTATTCTGAAAGCCAGATACTTCCCAAATATATATTTTTTGAATTATAAGTGCCCTTCTACTTGCTCATGGACTTGGAGACGTCTCTACACCATTAAGGAACTCAACAAACCTTTCATATCTTGGATTGGCCAATTTATTGACCATTGGTGTGACAACGGATTCCTAGTTTAGGTCTTTGCTAAACCTAATCCCCTTGTCCCTCCTTTCCATAGATTGAAAGCGTTTTATTTCAGCGATTATGATACAAGATCACGGAACCTATCCGGGTTGAACACCATTTTAAAAATGCTTATGTATAGAAGAATGTTATTATTCCCTTAAGCAAGCAATACATTCATGGGAGGAGGGGTTGAGATCTTTCAAAGAATGGTACATTTATTTCTAAACTGCCTACTTAGGTCTCAAGGTCTATGACCTTCCCAAGCAACACTCTTTGAAAGTGCATATGGAAACTTAGAGTCCCACATCGTATTCAAAACTTCATCCTGGAAATTTGGTAGGAATGCCTTACCTACTGTTAGAGTATTGCTCGGTCGAACTCGCAAGCGTTGCTATCTCAAGCTTGTTTGTCAAGTTTAGTTGCCAAAACTATAAGTCTTGATTTCTAGTCTACTTATAGCTAAGTCTCGGATAAGGATAAAAGTGTAGTTGAGCATTAGACTTCACGACATTCATCTATTGAAGACGAAGAACTATTAAGGGGACCTTGTGGAACTTTATCAACAAAAGGTATGTGGAGATTTGAACTCATCTATCACTCAAAGTCTATCTACTCTATCTCTATTTGAGACAAAAGTCGTATAGCTATATAGACTTCAATAATACACATTTGATATTTATTCGAGTTTAACTCACTTACATATTTCTCGAAATATGTGTTGGTAAGCTTTAAGCTTTAACCAAGTTCATCTTATATACTTGAAGAAAGTCAAAATATGATCATGTGAAAATCGCCTTGTAACATCTTACATGATTTGTGTGAGACCGTCATTTGATGTAGACTCGAATGTTTCGTATTGATCATTCGATCCTTGAAAATTGCTTTCAAGCTAATAGTTTGTGTGAGACAGCTATTGTCGTCTTTCAAGAATGTTTCAATGATTGAAATGAAGATTTAAAACACTTAACCATGATTGGATTATAAGCACGTATGCATACTTGCATATGTGTTGATCAAGTCCAAGGAACCATGGTATCGTACACGTACGTGCAGCGTCTTTGGTTGGTTAATGAAAGTCAGGGAACTTAGTGTGCATACCGACAGCGTGCTTTCGAGAAAGTTCAAGTTTAGGAATTCAATCGAGGTTTGATGGTATGCGTACCCATTCAGCGTCTCATGGAACCCAAACTTAGTCCGGCCACTTAGGTATGCGTACACGCATGCATTTGAGAAGGTTATGTTCTAAAATCGGTTTGTTCATGAGCTAATACATTGATATAAATTAAGGAATGCAATCTTTTGCAAACCATGGCTATAATGTTCATGAATCGATTGAGTGAATCAAAATCATTTTGCTTCAATTGTATCTTGTATACTTCATGAGAATATAAACAATTGAACAACTCTAGATCTAGTTTCATTTGAGTCATTTGAACTAGTTATGGTTAAGATGAATAAGGTTGATATGAAAATGTTCATATGGATAACTTCGGTTAACTATTGTTGAGCCAACTAAGTATACACGTTTAGGTACGGTTACTCATATCTAAATGAAGATACATTTCATTTGTGTGTAACAAGCTAAGTCAATCTAACAGTTGAAAGATATTAGCTTGAATCTAATCATGTTTTCATCTAATGGGGAATATTGATTGCTTTGTCCCAAAGTATCAAGCCCTGATCTGGAGACTATATAAGGGAGAACTCTAGCAACTGGGAAACCTAATCCCCCACTCTCTTTGTGTGATACTAGTTACGGCCTAGAGTCGATTCTCCTTTAACCTTAGGGTTTTCCAAAACCACAGCAGGTTAACCACTTGAAGACTTCATTGGGATTGTGGCTGGACTCAACTATTTTCTCCGTAGTTGCGTGTTCGATCTTGTTGTTTTTTATCGTGATTGAGTACTACCTTCTCTAATATTTGCTCAAAGATTTATTCTCCGATAGGCAAGATAAAAAGTAGTCACAAACATCTTCGCCTCATCGTTTGTAATTCCACAATATCTTGTTTCGCTACCATACGATTAAGATTATTGTGAGGTGATTGATATTTCTAGGCTGTTCTTCGGAAATATAAGTCTGGTATATCAATTGGTTCCTGTTCACCTTGATTTATCAAAAAACAGAACCAAAATTCATAGGTATATCCGTGGGAGATAGATTTATCTATTCAATAGACTTTTCCCCGTGTGAGACAGATTGGTTTTATCAAGTCTTCGACTTTGGGTCGTAGCAACTCTTAGTTGTGGGTGAGATCAACTAAGGGAATCAAGCACGCAGCATCTGCTTTGGGCATCTATTCCCTTATAGCCCAATCCTCGTGTGTATCACAATGATTTTTACTTGCTCCCAGCATAGTGGTTAATTTGTTCGAACTAGTATTGAACTTTTTCAAGTCCTCCTCTAACATCTTGATTTTATCAAGAGCAACAGCTAAATCGGCCTCAAGGCGTTTTTCTCGAGTGAGATAAGCGCTTTTCTCTGTCGTCAAAACTTGTTTGCTTGGGAGTTAATCTTTACTTCATATTGGCAAGTTTCTCTTCCAATAAAAAATACTTTTGATAAAGATTATCACATTCAAGTGACTTCATCGTAGGTTTTCCTCGAGAATCCTTGAGGATCTATTCGTTAGAGCGATTCGAAACATAAACACTGCGTAACATCTTCTCAATTTCTTGTTTTCATTGCGAAAGGAGTCGGAAGAGGGGTGACATGAGAAGTTGTCATCTTCTTATTTTCTAACGAATTCAAAACCTTCACATACTCGGAGACTTCCCCATCAACATCTCTATCAATATACGAATCATCTTCATGAAAGTTCATCCAACTGTTTTTCTAGGCGTGTTTCCCAGGACTTCAACATATTTTACATTAAGAGAATGTTTAGATCTCGACGTAGATGTGGGTCCTCTCCGGTGAATCAAGCTTTGAAAATTATCTCGTAATTTATGAACATGTACGTTATTAGAGATAGACTCGCCCATAATCGGATCGCTACAAACACTGAGACTTATAATGTCTTTAAACGTGTTTGCTTTCTCTGATACCAATTGAAAAAGCGTGGGTACAACAACCACACCCAATATTTCACTTAGCAATCTGTATGGACAAACTCCAATATACTTTCTAGAGAATCAATTAAAAAGTCAGACTCAATCTAGAGAAAAGTATATCAAAGAGTTTATATCTCAATCTATCGATTTGATCTTTACTCAAGCAAATAGAAATCTGTAGTCTTTATCAAAGAGAGATAACTTGGACGGTACCAAAGACCAAGTATTCAAGTGTCAATCAATTTAAATCAACAACCAAAAGGTTGGATATTCTAATTGATTGAACAACGCACAACCCTGTGATATTTCAATTATATAAACAAATATAATGTGGAATAGAAATAACACAGACACAGAATTTTGTTAACGAGGAAACCACAAATGCATAAAAACCCGGGACCTAGTCCAGTTGAACACACATTGTATTAATCCGCTTCTGATACACTAGCCTACTCCAAATTAACTTCGGTGGACTCTAGTTGAACCCCAACCAATCTCACACCGATCCAAGGTATGCAGTTATGCTCATACGTCTCCGATCCAGTAGTATTCTCACGTACTTGATTCCCTTAGGTGATCTCACCCCACAACTAAGAGTTGATACGACCCAAAGTCGAAGACTTTAATAAACACTTCGTATCAAGCGAGAAAAGTCTACGGTAATAGATAAATCCGTCTCACCACGAATATACCTACGAGTTTTTGTTTAGTCTTTTGATAAATCAAGGTGAACAGGAACCAATTGATAACAGGACTTTTATTCTAGAAAGAATAAGCCTAGTATTATCAATCACCTCACAATAATCTTAATCGATTTAATGAAAAAGGTATTGCGGAATCACAAACGATGAGGCGAAGTGTTTGTGATTTTTCTATATCATTGCCTATCTGGAGATATAAATCTCAAGCCAATTATTCCAATTGTACTCTTACAATAGAAACATCAAGATCGAGATACACAACTTACAAGAAAAGTAGTATATGCCCCACTTCACAATCCCAATGAAGTCTTTAAGTCGTTCCCTGGTTTTTAAGAAGAAAACCAAAGGTTAAAGGAGAATCGACTCTAGATTAGCAAACTAGTATCACACGTAAAGTGTGGGGATTAGGTTTCATTGCTAGAGTTCTCCATTATATAGTCTTTCAAGTCGGGGTTTGCAATCAATGTTAGCTTGGTAACAAAGAATTCAATATTCACGGTTAGATGAAAATCGCCGATTAGATTCAAGCTAATATTTCAACCTGTTGGATTAAAACTTAGCTTGTTGCACACAAATGAAATG